>JARWLC010000002.1:180032514-180585014 GCA_033318265.1 Phyllotis vaccarum | reverse complement strand
TAGAAGAAGAACATCAGGATCTTATAGGCCAATAAGAAAAGCAAAAGATGGGGAAATCTGCAGGTACAAAGAATTCTCATCCCTTAAAAACATGTCCCATGCCACATAGAGCACAACCAAAGCAGAGTCTTCTTATACCTGAATTGGATGATATTGATGCCTTTCCTGCCACTGAAACAGTACATGGACAAGGACAGTCCTGGTGTCACCATACAGGATTTGATTTTAAACTAATTAAATAATTAAAAACTGCAGTGGCTCAATATGGGGCTATAGCTCCCTATACAACAGCCATAGCTGAATCAGTTGCAGAAAACTGGCTTACTCCAGGAGATTGGCAGACATTAACTAGAACAACTTTGGCTGGTGGAGACTATCTCCTATGGAAATCAGAATTTGTTGAAGCCTGCAAAGACACAGCCAGACGTAATGAACAAGCTGGCAATGGCTGGAATTTGGATATGTTAATAGGGGAAGGAAATTATGTTAGCAGCAATGTCCAAATGCAGTATGATGTAGGTCTTCTTGCACAAATTCAAGCAGCTGCTACTAGAGCTTGGAGGAGGCTCCTTGTGAAAGGAGATATGAGCTCCTCCCTAACTTCCATAAAACAAGGACCTGATGAACCTTTTGCAGATTTTGTCCACTGGCTAATGACTGCTGCTGAAAGAATTTTTGGCAGCCCTAACACTGGAATAGATTTTGTGAAACAGTTAGCTTTTGACAATGCCAATGCTGTGTGCCAAGCAGCCATACGGCCTTATAAAAAGAAAACTGACCTCTCAGGGTACATTTGTCTTTGCTCAGACTCATCCTGACTGCAGCCCTGAAAGGATTTACTGTGGCTTCTTGACTTTGCAAACAAGCATGATTTTGTATTTCCAAAAATAACATCCTTTTCTCCTATAGAAAATGCTTTTGTGTTTTTTACAGATGGCTCATCAACAGGAATGGCTGCTTATGTCTGTAATGATGCCACTGTTCGCTTTCAGACTTCTCCTCTGCTCAGCTAACTGAATTGCAAGCAGTTATTTCAGTTTTCTCTGATTTTCCATGCTGACCTCTGAATGTTTATACAGATAGTGCCTATATAGCTTATTCTGTGGCACTTTGGAAACAGCAGGATTAATAAAGAATGCCTCTGAGGCTGAAAAATTATTTACACAGCAGCACCTTATTCACCAATGTAGCTGCCCATTTTTCCTAGGGCACCTTAGAGTTCACTCTGGCCTTCCTGGACCCCTGACCAGAGGAAATGAGTTGGCTGACTTGGCCACTCGTCCCAACTTTCCTGACACATATATAGTCTTGACTGCAAATACTGATAATATTCTTGCGGCTCAAAATAGCCACAAATTACATCACTTAAATGCTCTAGGACTTTGGATCTACTACATAATATTACCAGAGAACAGGCCAGACAAATTGTAGAAGACTGCCCTTCCTGTGCTATTCACTTACCAGTTTCTCCCCTTGGTGTAAACCCAAGAGGATTAATTCCCAATGCTTTATGGCAGATGGATGTAACTCATATTCCTGAATTTGGCAACCTAAAGTATGTTCATGTTATTATAGATACTTGCAGTGGTTTTATATACACTTCTTTGCAAACTAGGAAAGCAACTAAACATGTTATAAGTCATCTGTTAACAGCAATGTCAATACTAGGATGTCCACAACAAATAAAAACAGACAATGGCTCTGGTTACACTAGTTCAGATTTTGCCCAGTTTTGCCTCATGCTAACATCTAACATGTTACTGGAATTCCCTATAATCCTCAAGGACAAGGCATTCTTGAAAGAGCTCATTTGTCTCTTAAACTTACTGTTAAGAAAATTAAAAAGAGGGAATGGTATTCAACTAAGAGGTCACCCAAAAATATCTTACATCATGCCTTGTTTATTCTCAATTTTTAAAATTTGGATGCTAAAGGACAATCTATGGCTATTTGTTTTTGGCACACTGAGACAAAAAAACATTTTGCAATGGTCCTTTTGAAAGATCCCATGGACAGCTCTTGGCACGGACCAGACCCAGTTCTCATTTGCGGGAGAGGGTCAGTTTGTATTTATTCTAAAGAAATGAAGTCTGCAAGGTGGCTTCCTGAATGATTAGTTAAGCAGATAAACCAAGAACATAAATATAAATAATCAATCAAAACAAGCCAGGGTTGAAGACCCTGAGGTAGATTTTCTTTCTTGTCTTGCAGAAAATGAAAATGATTCTCACAGTATTGAGACTGGTGCTGACAGTGATTCCAGTGATTGACTGCAGCCTGGAACCACCTACCCTTCAAAAGCTTTTGTTAACTCTTTATGGCCCGCCCTATGAATGCTGAGGAGGAGACATTGGAATCACTCTTACAATTGGCACCTTTACTCAGAGTACTGATTGTGGTAATAAGACTACTTACCTTACTCACACTGGGAAGGTAGGGGGTGGCAGTAAACAACATTGGCAATTTTTTAAAAAGCCTCAAATTATCCTGGCTGTGAGCAATAGGCCAGGGCTATGCCCCAAGGAATGTACACCATTTAAGGATCAAATGCACTCCTACTGTTATACCTCCATACAGGAGTGTACAAGTACAGATAATCAGACATATTTCACAGCCATTCCTCAAAGAAATTATGCTGGGTCCAGGGGAGTAGAGTGGAGTAGTCAAGTCCAATTAACAGACAACAGTCAGAAGTATGCACAGGCCACTTGTTCAGGCACCATGGGACAGCCTGTTTGTTGGAACAAAAGGTCCCCAGTTCATGTTTCAGATGGAGGAAGTCCCATGAAAATGATTAGAGAAGCTTATGTTAAAAATGTTTCAGAAACCTATATAAAACAACTGGAGCCAGATATACACTACCACCCCTTATTTTTGCCAAAGTCTAGAGGAATAGACATGAATGCTCAGACTTGGGATATTTTACAAGCCACTCTTAGGACTCTCAATACATCCAACCCTACCCTGGCTGGTGACTGTTGGCTATGTATGATTATGGGGACACCCATGCCACTTGCTATTCCCAGCAACCACTCCACTACTAGTAAGAACTGCAGTTTTAGCACTCCCTTTAGAGTCCAACCAATTGGATTCAATTCCTCTTTTTTCTTTCAGGGACGTTTTCAGAATAATAGCTATGATATAAATTTAGGATTTATTACTTTTACTTCTTGCCATACAATGCAGAATTATAGGGGCAACTCTTTATGTCCAAGTCCTGGCCATGTGTTTGTTTGTGGTGGAAGCTTAGCCTATACCTTTCATCCAACTAATTGGACAGGTATTTGTGCTCTGGCCTCTGTCTTGCCAGATGTAGATATTATACCAGGAAGTGAGCCCGTTCCTGTCCCTAGTTTAGATATTATTGCTGGAAGGGCAAAAAGAGCAATAAAGTTCATCCCTTTATTAGTAGGGTTAGGTGTAACTGGTGCCTTGGCTACAGAACTACTGGACTTAGTGCAGCTGTGCACTCTTATCAAAACCTTTCAAAGCAATTGATTAGGATGTATAAACTCTTTCTAGTACCATGCAGGACATACAAGAATAAATGGACTCCTTAGCAGAGGTAGTCCTTCCAAATAGAAGATGTCTAGACTTATTAACAGCAGAAAAGGGAGGGATCTGTTTGGCTTTACAGGAACATTACTGTTTTTATGCCAATGAATCAGGCATTATTCAAGACAAAATCAAGTGCCTTCAAGAAGACCTGATCTAGAGAAGAGAAATGTTTGATAATCCACTGTGGAGTGGACTCAATGGGCTCCTCTCTGACCTCCTTCCCTTGTTAGGACCCCTGCTTGGCTTACTAATACTTCTTTCCCTAGGACCCTTTCTCTTTAACAAGATCACGGCCTTTATAAAACAGCAGATAGATGCCATGAAAATGCAAGCTTTACAGGTCCACTACCATAGACTGAAGACTGCAGACAGAGAAGAAGATTTTGCTCACATCTAAGGGGGGCTTGATACACTTCTAATAATCCTGCCTTGGTGAGATGGGCTGGTTAGTCAATGACGAGCAACTGGAATGCTTGCAGCCCCCATAACCTAAGACAGAGGCAGGGCCTTTAGCTGCTCTGTACTCAAGGACAGGTGCGTTGGGCTGCCACTGCAATTCCTGACCTAAGACAGGCACAGTCCCCGTAAGGTTACTGTCTGGCCATTGTCATAAATTTAAAGAAAAAGATGGACCTATGGAGAGTGAAGTCGTGCCTGGCCCTGACCCAGAGGACATCTCATGATTCACTGGCAATTAACAGGATGAGGCTGGCAACAGATCTTATTTACAACTTTTTACTAAGAACAGAATGTTTCTTCTTTGAGTGTCCTTGCTTCTCCACACTGCTGCTCTCATAATCTCAGCTACCTTCCCCCTTCTGCAGCTGAAACTTTCACTTCAAGGTTAGCAGCAAGAGTGATAAACAACCCCTTAACCCTATATATACTCAACTCATTCCCTTAATAAACGGAGACTTGATCAGATTAATTTGACTTGACTTCATTTCTCACCTCTCTTGTCTCCATCCAGTTCTCACCCTGCCCCTCCAGGGTCTCTGTTGACTTACCCATGGGTTGGGGCAATATTGTACATTTCATAAAATCAGTTCTAGTACAGCTAGGAGTGCTGCACAGAAAACCCTGTCTTGAAACAATCAAACTAAAAACAAAACAATAACAAAAAACTAAAAAGGGCCAGAAGATCTTGACATGGGAATGCCTTTCTGAATGCTGTGAATCTCAATCTTTAAATAAAGGAGCTGTTTTGGGCCATGACAGGCACCATAGAAGAAGTAGGAGGAGGAATTGAATTTACTTAGAAAAAGAAATCAGCTGTTAATCTCAAACTGCTTTATATTGGTATAGATTTTGGTTTATTGATACAAATATAAGGTCAATTTTGTTATGCTGTATGTGTTTTTCTACTCTTGTTTAAGGTATGATGTTCACGTAACTGATTTAAAATTGTAATGTATAATTAAGAAATGAAGGCTGATAGTCACCTTTGATAATCAAACTTATAGTTAGGTTAGTTAGGATTTTTAGGTATACAAAGATATATTTCAATTAGGTAGGCAATCTTCAAATACTTCTAAGACCTACAGAATATGGCATTTAAAATGTTTTAAAAACTTAGACGTTTCTGGACAGTGAGACAGGTCTGCTCCTGGCAGCACCAATTTACTTCAAGAGAAAAATGGGCATCGAAGAAACTCTATATAGAGTCTATTTGTGGCATTGGTTAGCCAATGGACATAAACCTGTTCTTATATTAACTGCTTGACAGTATGCTGTTTAAACTGGACATGCAGATTCCATAGAAAGATGACCTCTGAACTTTGGCAGAACAAGCCGAGATGGTCATTCAGGTTCCTGCTTTGCAGAGAAAACTGTCAGACATTCTTCAGGACCCGAGGAGAAGCAACTAATAAACTGTGCCAGAATGGGCAGAGCAGATTTCCTGCTTCACTGAGATGAAAAGAGACTCTGGGCCTGTAGGCTGAAGATGGATGCCCCAACTTTATAAAGGAACTTTGGGTGACTGTCCAGGCAGATAGGTGTCATTTCTGTCCTTTCCAGATTTTAAAAGTCTCTTGCTCTTCTGGTTTACTTGGATAAATATATCCTTCTGTGGTCTTTGATATAGTTGAAGATTAGATAGTTATAGGTACAGTTTTTCTTAGTCATTTGAAAGGTATATTGGATACGAAAGTTTAGATTCATAAAGATAAGATAGATGATAGAATATTTTCTTTAATTTTGCTAAAAAACAAATAGACTAGATATTATAACTGTAATTCTTGCTTGATAGCTATTTTGTTATATGTAATTTTGCTTTGTTAAAATTGAAACCTTCCTTTTTGATTAGACAGAAAGGAGGAAGTGATGTGGGAATGCCTTTCTGTATTTTGTGAATCTCAATCTTTAAATAAAGGAGCTGTTTTGGGCCATGACAGGCACCATAGAAGAAGTAGGAGGAGGAATCAGAATAGGTAGGAGAAGCAGGGTGGAGTCAGAGGCAGATCGAGCCCGAAGCCCAAAGGAGCAACATGTAAGAAACACAGGTGAGCCACGGGCCATGTGGCAGACAGATTAATAGAAATGGGTTGATTTAAGATGTAAGAGCTAGCTAGCAATGTGCCTGAGCCATAGACCAAACAGCATAAAGTTAATATAAGTGTCTGAGTCATTTCTGGGGGCCTGAGCAGTGGCGGCAGGCTGCTAAGAGGTCTTGTGCGGCAGGGTCTGGGCCTCTGGCTACTGAGACCAAGAAACCTCACCACAACAAGATCTGTCATTTTCTCTCCTGTAATATTAATGAGTTTTTTGGTTTTAGAAACCATGTTGTCAACCATGCATTGGAAAGATATGGTCATTCCTGGAAAACCCATTGTTATATCTACCCCTAAAATGCCAGGAGCCAGAAAGATCTTAGCAGTGGTGATGCCATTTGGGGACCAGCATATTAAACTTCCTTTTCCCTAGAAGAATCCCCTCCCCCAGAAGACAGGTAGCCTGCCCCACTGTTAACCTAATTAGTTGAATCTCATCCCAGGAATTAGGTAACCTTCCTGAGGTTGAACAATAGCTAAGATTAGATAGGTCTGCATGACAATACATCCTGTTGGTAGAATAACCTACAGCTGTGTGAATTCCTCATTTGCTTAATCTTTGACTTACCCTTCTTCTTAAAGGACTATATGTACTGCTGGAAGAATAAAGATTCAGAGCTTTGTCAGAACACTGTCTTGCTCTCGTTCTTTGTGGTTCTTGTCCCTTCATTTGTCCTCCCCCTCTTTAGGTCCATGTGGTTAGTCTCTGTGGGCCACAGCAAATTGGTGTCCAATATGGACAAGTACCACAGGGTTCATGACAAACATCTTGCTTCAGATGGTTGTCTAACCATTGGATCACTGTGGATGCATTTTTCGTGAATGAAGATCTAACCAGTGATCACCACAGACCACAAGACTATGAGTTTGATCTGGCAAGTGACAGTGAAGACACAAGGTAAAATAATTACCATGGGACAAACATTCAGTAAGCATGATTTGGTTTTGACTGGAACCAAGGAGTCCTTCAAAACATGAGGAGCTAGGTCTTAAAAAAAAGAATCTCAAGAAATTTTTTGATTTCATTGGGGACATTTGCCCCTGGTTTCCACAGGAAGGTACTAGTATTAAAAAAAAGATGGAGAAGAATAGGTCTTCAAGATTACAATGGTTCCTTCGGGCCAGAAAAGGTCCCTGTTCAAGCCTTTTCTTATTGGAGTTTGATTAATGATGTTTTAAGAATTTATAATTCTCCAGATATTCAAAAAGTGGTTGAAGCAGGCTATAAATTTCTCCAATGGACCTCCCGCCCTGCATCTGCATGTAACTCCATTTCTATTGAAATCTCCAATCCAGAGGGCCAAAATAACCCCCCACCCAAGAGAAGGCAGTATTACCTGGCCATGATAAATCTAATTCACATAAACCTAAGGATATTTACCTTTCCCTAAAGGCACTCAAGCAGGGGTCTCCTTTTGATGATCTTTTCCCGTAAGAACAGGCAACCCTGGAAGAGGAGATTACTAGAGATCATAATCCTGACTGCCCCCCAATACTTTCATCTTTCCTCAACAAGCTTCCACCTTATATGAACCCATCAGCCCCTTGGACATTTATGCTGACTGTCCCACACCTTTGTACCCCAGTTTTTTACTTTGTTAATATCTCTGATATCGTAGAAAAGACCAAGACCCAAATCTCTAGAGAGACAGCTTCTCTAAGAAACTCCCTCCAACAAAAAGGGAATATTTACAGCTAGTTAAAGAGCTATGTGTCCTTGATCAAGAGTTGACTAACATCTCTCTTGAAGGATTCCCCACCTTATTAAAGAGTGGGTTCAGAGTGTTCCCTAAAGGTCACATGACTCTTCATGATTTCTCTGTTACTTGCAGTAAGGGACCCTTATACCCAGAAGAATCAGACCCCAAAGCCACCTGGCACAAGGGGAAGAGAACTCTACCTCACAACAGGAGGACTCTGAAGGAGAAGATAGGCATTCGATAGAGTCTGTCTCAGATGCAGAGGAGGTGGTAGACCAAAAATATCAGCCTCTAAGTCTAAAAGATCAGAAGGACCTCAAAGCAGCTGTAAATAATTACGGGCCTACGGCTCTGTTCACCTTGGCTCTTATTGAAAATTTTAGTGAGTGGTGGCTTATTCCCAATGACTGATACTTTCTGGCCCTTGCCACCGTGTCAGGGGGTGATTATGTTCTCTGGTAAATGGAGTTTACTGAGAATTGTAGGGATTCATCACAGCACAATTCTGAAAGGAGGTCTTCTAAAAGATGGACGAAAGATAAGCTCCTGGGCCATAGACCTCATGAGACAAATGATAGTCAAGCGAGGTTTCCTCCTGACCTCTTAGCTCAAATTCAAAACATGGGGATGAAGGCTTGGAAGTGGCTGCCTCCTTTTAAAGGGCCTGCCACTACCTCCCTGGCAAAAATAGGACAGGGACCAGATGAGCCATGTAGTGACTTTTTCAGTTATCTCAATGACATGGCAGAAAGGCCCTTTGGGGATAGTGAGATTGAAAGCACCTTCTTAAAGCATTTGACCTTCAAAAATGCCAACCCTGCCTGCCAGGCTATGATCAGGTCTCATGGCACTAAAGCTGAAATCTCTGACTATATTCGGCTGTGTGCTGGGATAAGAACTGTTCATTCCAGGGTCATTGTCTGAGGGAAATCACAGTGTTGATTTGGCCACCTGCCTTGCTTTTCCCATTGCACAGGACTTCCTTTCCCAGGCCGTTAAAGCTTATTCTCTTCATCATTTGAATGTACAAACACTGTGCCTACTTTTTAGGCTGACCAGAGAATAAGCCAGACACATAGTTAAATAATACTCTGCCTGTGTTACTTCCATACCAGTACCTCATTTGGGTGTGAATCCTAGAGGTTGGATTCCTAATGAAATTTGGCAAATGGATGTTATTCATTATTCTGAATTTGGGAAACTAAAATATATCCATGTTACCATTGATACTTTTAGCGGGTTTGTTTTGGCATCCCTTCAAGCAGGAAAAGCCTCTAAGAATGTTATTGCACATGTTCTAAATTGCCTTACAATTACAGCTATGGGCTGCCCCAAATTAATTAAGGTTGATAATGGCCCAGGATACACCAGAAAGAATTTTCAACAATGTTAAGCCAACTCAAGATTAATAAGCATGTTACTGGAATTGTTTATAACCCACAGGGTCAAGGCATTGTTGAGTGAGCCCATCAGACACTTAAATACACCATTCAAAAACTTAAAAAGGGGATCTTTATCCCATTAAGGGTCTCTGCACAATGTTCTTAATCAAGCCTTGTTTGTGCTTAATTTTCTCATGCTGGATAAAGAAGAAAATCAGTGGCTGACCGTCTCTGGCATCCTGATACTCAAAAGGAGCATGCCTTAGTCATGTGGAAGGACCCCTTGACACTTCAGTGGAAAGGTCCTGACCTCATACTCATATGGAGTTGAGAGTTCCCCTGTGTCTATGACACCTGAGAAGGATCACCTAGATGGCTACGAGAACATCTAATAAAACAAATAATGCTGAGCACAATAATCACGAGTCCAGGGAGCATGCCTATCCCTGAGGAGAAACTTATTCCTTTTTCTCTTACAGATGAATGCAGGGAAGGCTGAGGAAAATTTGCTGCAAATGCTCTGGATGTTGTGGCTGCTTCTGCCTCTCAAACTCTCTTGCCTCCCTGTGACCTTAGTGCCATAGCTGATACTTTACATCCCCACTGAATTTTTGGGATGGGAGAACCCCACCCCACCCCCATTCATTAGACAGAAAAGAGCAGTTTTCTGCTCCTTGTGGCCTGTGTTTCCCTTGCCACCTCTTTAGTGGCTGTTGGCCTAGTTGGAGATACACTGGGTCATTCCCTTGTGACTACAGCCCACTTGTCTCAGCAGCTTCAACGTGCAGAAGCCTCAGCAGAGTCTCTGGCTTCCCTGCAGAGACAGATAACCTCCCTTGCCCAGGTGACTATACAGAACCACCAAGCCCTTGACTTTCTAAGTGCAGAAAGGGCAGGACATGTTTATTCTTGGCAGAAGAATGTTGTTATTATGTTAATGAACCCGGGGTAGCTGAAACCCAAGTGAGTAAACTCAACAAACTTAGCCTTGACCTTCACCAGCAAAAGTTTTCTGTATCTGCAAATGATTGGTGGAGATCCCCTGTGCTTTCTCTTTTGATGCCCTTGATAGGACCCTTAGTAAGCATTTTGCTTTTTATAATGCTAGGACCCTTAACTGTTGGCAAGCTCACTTGCTTCATAAGGCAACAAGTGGGCTCCCTGGTTTCCAAGCCCACACAGGTCCATTACCACCAGCTTGACCTTGCTGACCAAGATCTTACAGAACCCTCAAGTGATGGGCCTCTTATGAGGGGTGCATAATACTCAGATCTATGTGAGGTCACTTGTAAGCAGTGTGGGCACCAGTGTGAAGTGCACGGTGAAAGTACTGCAAGGGGAGGACCACATCTTCTGCCTCTGAGTCCCCTGTGAGGCATCCCTGATTACATAGAGGTTGGTGTCTATGGGTGCTTTTCAACAATGAGGAGCACCTAGGGCCTCTCCTCCCACAAAAGACATCATGATTACTCCATTCTGAGAGGATCAGGGCAATGCCTTCCCTCCCTGGTTAAGGCCCACTGTCGAACAACTAAAGTACTTCATCATGCTTGACCTAAAACCTAATGGAAAGAGAGGAGATGCTGGGAGCCAGAAAAACCTTAGCAGTAGTGATGTCATTTTGGGACCAGCATATTAAGCTTCCTTTTTCCTAGAAAAATCCCCAGAAGCCAGGCAGTCTTCCTTGCTGTTAACCTAATTAATTGAGTCCCTTCCCAGGAATTAGGTAACCTTCCCAGGACTGAACAATAGCTAAGTTAGATAGGTTTCCATGACAACACATCCTGTTGGTGGAATAGTTTGCAGCTGTGGGAATTCCTCATTTGCTTAATCTTTTACTTATCCTTCTCCCTAAAGGACTATATGTACTGCTGAGAGGAATAAAGTTTCAGAGCTTGATCAAAATACTGACTTTCTCTCATTCTTTGTGTTTCTTGTCCCTTCATGTGTTCACCAATACCTCCCCCCACCCCCCACTCCCACCTTGTCATTAGATCCATTTGTAGACCCCATGGGCCTGGGCACTTATCAATCTTGAATATTGTGTTCAATAATGCTTTTCTGTTTTCCTAGAACTTAGAGTGCATTTGTTTGACACAAGCTATGTTCCTATTGTTTTGCCATTAAGAACTTATTAAGATACATGTTCTTACAGATGATGTATCTCTCTACTGTGTTTCTTCTAAGTAAAACCACCTTCTTAAAATAAGGTTAAACACACATTACCTTACTGTTTAGAAACAGAACTGCTTTTGCTTAAAACAATCTCTGTCTTCTGTACTTATAGAATACTTCACAGAGCTCATTATATAAGGCACATGTTTTACAAGAAAACATCATGTGTTTCATCTAAGAGAAATCACAGTTACAGTCACATTTCAAAGTTGAGTTGAATACCAGTAGCTTGACTTTCTAGAAAGAATGTGTGTTTGTTCCTAGAAAGTGTGTGTGTGTGTGTTGTTTGATATTGGTGTTTGAGTGCCTGAGATAAGTTGTAATGTGTTTACAAGAAAGCATAATGTGTTTCATGTAAAGGTCTATTAGAGAGACCCTGAGCTGCAAGAAAAGGTGGGCAGCTCCAGAGAAAGGACATCTAGGGTTGACCTATTGTATATCTATGTACACCCATATGCAAACAATCCTCATTGATCAATGAAAAAATTTTAAATACTTTAAGAGAATGTAATAAGTATTTTTAACCTAGTGACTTGTAGGAAAAGGATGTTTTGTTTTCTATTATAAGCTTGTTATATAAGATTTTAGGCAAATGTTTAAAACAATAAATGAATGTGTGAGTGAAATCTAACAGCTGAGCCTACTGTCCAGCACAGTAGACACAGAGAAAGCACGGGGTTTGAGTTGAATTCTGTTGTACTCTCCTGAACTGTAACAAAGATGTCTAGACCATGCATTAATGGTTAGTCAGGAAAGAAAACTAGATGTCTTCTGTCAAGTGAGAAACCATTATTTCAAGAACTGTTTATTTCTATAACTTTGTTGGACTTTAGGAAACAATTCTCTTCATTTAAGAATATGAAACAAGCACAGCCATTGTTGTGAGGAATAAGCAACAGTGGGCAAGCTCTTAACCTCTCAGGAAAAACATCACTATTTGGACCTAGGAAACTCTAGGATTTAAAGTAAATGTAGATTTGCTCCTGATCTATGACTTTTATACCCAGGTAGAACTGTACAAAAGGACTCTGTCTCCAGAAATGAGACAACCCACCCTGATCAAATTCATGCTCATGTTGCATGTTGCCAAGACCAAAATCTGGAGCGGGGCTCTTGATACTTTCTCAGGTGAGACTGGAGAACCAGTAGCCTGCTGAGCAGAAATATATACATTGTTGCCTCCAAGGAAAAAGCTACAAAAAGCTTAATAAAAGGAGATGCCTGTTTCTGGGACGTCAACTAAGGCTGGGCAGTATTTGACTCTTTAAAAGGTATTTCATGGGAGTGGAGATGTGGCTCAAGTGCACTTGTTGCAAATACCAAATACCCACACCTCAGGCAGCTCACAGTCACCTATAACTCCAGCATCAGGGAGTCCATGCCATTTTTTGTCCCTAATGACACAGCAAACACAGAGGTAGAGATACATACACTTGAATAAAATAAGTAAAAAATTTTAAAAGCTCTTCATAATACTAATTATAGTAAGAAAAAAAGGGGGGGGGGGAATAGCCCTAATGGCCAATTGGGACTGTCATGAAGGCTCTGGTTGAGATCTTACACAGTCGTTATAAATGTTACATAATTACAATGACTGAATTGTAAATACTACTTGGCAGAAGAAGCATTGATTGAAACAATATGTGCACTGTGAACACACCATTGTTTAATGCAACCATAATATTTGTAAGAAATAGCTGGAAATCTAGGCACATGATAGTGGCTCACACATTTACTCTCAGCACTTGGGATGCAGAGGAAGGTGTATCTCTGTGAGTTCAAAACCAGCTTTGTCTACAGATCAAGTTCCAGGACAGCCAAAGCCACACAGAGAAACCCTGTTTCAAAAGGAAAAACACAAACCAACAAAAAAAGCTGAAAACCAACATACAAAAAATTTTTTAATGATGGTTGATTATTTTTTATTCCTTAATTTTTCATTTTTAATGCCCTTCAATGAAATATTTATGCATTTATAGATGACTCCAGAAATAAACTGTAAAGTGTAAAATGCCTTAGATTACCAGGATCTTTGGTCCCTCATTTTACCAAAGCACTTTTCTTTGCCAATTTAGCCACTTTATGGAATCTTAGAACACATTCAGAGTCAAAGGATTTCATCTTCATGTCCCTAAGCACTGGTTTCAAGTTCAAATGGTTAAAGAAGAAATTCCAAGCTCATCCCTTAGTTCCAATTCAAAATCAATGCCTGTCCCTTCAAATTGCTCAGCTGTAATGAATCCCTGACTTCCTTCCCCGGAGGTGCAGCCCTACCCTGACCTAGAAAGCTAGATGCCCACCTCAAGTGACCAAGAAAACATGGGTGGGAATGCATCCTGTCCACAAAACAGGAAACCTGTGAGAACTTAGTGGATGGCCAAACCCAACACAGCCAGGGAGGTGTTTTGTTCTGAACTGGATCCAGCAGCTCCTGTAACTAGTGTTGATGTCAGCCAGGAAGAGGCAGTGGCTGGGAAGTCAGTAGAAAATTCATTCTCAGTCCTCCAGGAAAAGGCCTGGGTGGAGATGATGCTATTGGTGCCCAGTTGCAACAAGGACTACAAGGGTTAGATGGTTCAGTAGGCATGGTCCCTTGCCTCCAAACCTCATGGTTCTCTAATGAGGTGGCACATGAACCCCACTCCCATGAACACTTTTAAAAAAGCAAAATAATGGCGTTCACTCAAGCAGACAGGGCAGCCACCATGCTCCAGTTACATGCACCTACCATATCACATATAGAAAGTAGCTCTGCTCACTGATTAGGAGACCATAGAAAAAACTAGTTCATTTGATGACTGTCCTGCTCCTATCTCACCCTTCCAGTGTAGTGCTAACCTGAGGTGCAGAAGCCCTGAACCCATCTATTTCTCCACTACTGGATGCCCTGGGCACTAAGTCCATAAGAAGACTGCTGTATCCGCATGTATAGCATCCCAGTGCCCTAAATGAAAACTTTCCTGGTAGCCTCAATACTGCTCATGTTTTTTTTCTGCCTAGGGTGCCAAAGTAGAAGGTTGCTGTCTTTGTGTCCCCTTGAGAGGTAATACTTGTTCTTGCGCTGTAGCAACCACATAGAAGCTGGTCCCCAGAAGGATGACAGCTGAACATGGCACTCTATAAACACCCTGGGAGTAGCTGTGAGTCCTGCATACAGCTCATAGCTGAACTTACAAATAGGTCGCTGAACCCGGGCATTCCAGAAGCATAGGGGAATGTCAGTTTCAGCTGGTCACCCAGTGACTCCCTGTAATGGAAGAACTCCTAAGGATGCAGAGCACCAACTCAAAGCAGCAGCAGCAGCAGCAGCAGGGACTTTGGCAATAGCTGTACGAACCAAGGCAGCTAGCTGTTCACTCAGAGACATGCTTCTTACTCTGTGGCTCTGCACTTCACTTCACATGACTCTGCAGGTTGCACTGCCTGCCAGGCTCCAACCTGCACCTCTAGACCTCACTGTAGGCTGACCAAGTCTGCTGAGTGATTATGAATCTTGGACATTTACCAAACAAAACCTCTGAGAAAGTAGCCATTGGTGAATGGCCACTAGAGCTGTTTTTCTAAGGCTGCAGTAGTTTACTGGAGCAGCCAAACTGAGAAGGTGAGGCTGGAGACCGGGTACTCCTATGCTAACCCCTACCCTCCAATATGGGCTACTATGTTACAGGAGGTGACCTCATGTTTTAGCAGAACCCCCACCCCTACCACTTGTGTGCAGCTGCTGAATGGAGTGACTGTACAAGGGTGGTGGGTTTAAACCCTGGGGTTATTCCCTGCCCTGGGGTTCTAGTTACCCCTCTCAGTAGAGGCCAGCCTATCAGATAAAGATTCAGAGAAGCTCCATCCAGGGACGGCTCCTTCCCACCCAAACTTACTGCTAAGAAGTGCTCCTTTGTGAAAGATTGACACCTAAATTCCAATTAAGTGTTGGCTAGCTCTGGGATGACACTGTCATTCTTTAAAATATCTTCCCCAGTTGTTTGCCTTTCCTGGGGAAAAACACCCTAGGGTAGACAGTGAATCCAACCATGAGGGATCGCCTCCAATTGGAGATGTGAGTGAATCAGCTAGGTACCAGGGCTGATCAATACACGGTTATTCATCAAAGTATAGAAACTGTCCTTGCAGGAGGCCACACAATAAATGACCCGAGCTGCTTTGTATGATTAAAAGCATCAAAACCTGTAAAGCAGCTGCACTGGTGTGGGGAACCCTTCCACCGTGACCATTCCCTCTATAAAGCCTCTGAAGATGGAAGAGATTTTATTACTCTTTTATTTTAAGGAGCTTGAAATTTCCCACTTAGTCTGTTTTTTTTTTCTTTCTGCTCTGCCCTTCCCCCACCCTGAGAAGCCCAGGTCATTTTAAAAAGGAGGGGAACTTAGAAATACTTTAAAGTATACTGAAAAACTAGCTTTCTCCTGTGTTTATCCCAGCTGAGTAACTCTTTAAAACCCAAGAAACCAAATAGTAAAATCTTTTAAAGACTGTAAGACTCAGTCAACACACCAGAAAAATCCTAAAAGTAGTTTATTTCCACAAGCTGGAGAGGGATATACTTGCTCTTAAAAAAAAAAAAAAAAATCTTCTTGGACATACTTTTTTCTCTTGATTGGAGGGGGAGACACCAAAGTTCTTAATTTTGTTGAGGAAAAAATGATGTCTCAAAGAAAATAGGTGATTTGACTTGTCCAAAACATTTTAAATTGCTCTCCCATCTCCCATAAATTCCTCCACAGACCTGTGATCTCTCAATTTAGCATAATAACAGCTAACTAACACTGATTGGTTTGTTTATTCTGCAAATTAGTGGTGAAGCAAACTGTAAAGAAAGAATTCCCACATGCTGATTCCTAAGTGCTGACTCTTTATTTGAGCCCCCCTTTCCAATGTAGAGCTGCCCTGTGAATTTTAGCCAACCATAGTGATGAGAATTCATTTTGGTGACCCTTCTGTCTTGCCAGCCAGCACTGATGTCTCCATTGATTCTGAGGAAACCAGAAACTGTGCTCTGAGGATAATAAGAACTTAGGGAAGCCTCTGCCTACCAGCTAGTAGGAAACTAAATTCTACTAAGAACCACAGCCCTGGCTGACTTTGGATGCCGCCATGGGAAACACTCAAGTAGAGGCCTCAATTAAGCTGACCCAGATTCCTGATCCATAATAACCCTGAGACTATAATATGTATATATATATATGTGTGTGTGTGTGTGTGTGTGTGTGTGTGTGTGTGTGTGTGTGTGTGTGTATACATATATATGTACATATATGTGTGTATGTATGTTTATATACATATATATGTACACATGTTCTGCTCAGTCTCAGTGGTCCCCAGAATCACACAGACTCTCAGAATGCAAATGCAAAGCAAGGTTTGTTGCAGCTGTATAGCAGGGCTCAGCTCCTGACAGTCATACAACATTCTAGAGTGGGAGTGACTGCCACATGCTGGAGTCATGTGGTCAGGGAGGCTTTGAGAACAGAAGGGGGGATGGAGAAGTGTCTGTGCAGTTGCAGCTGCCCACATATAAATAAAATGTTAAAAATGGAAACTAATTTCCCCAGTGTGTAAGGAAGCTCTTGGTTCCCCCAAAAGCTCTGGTGGGTTTCTATCAATACCAATCTCCTTACTTGGGGGGGCTTTTACACTGAGCATTTCTACCAAGGGCCGTGCAGATCATTAACATTCTCACAGTTAGTTAACCTTCATTTAAAGAGTTTTTTTTTTTAAATTTTAATTGTGAATAGAAATATGTTTTAAAGTAAAAATATAAAATAAAACTGTTTCTAATTAAAAATTCAGAAAATTTCTGACTCTCTATATACTCCTTCACCTTTGTCCATTTAAAAAAATACAAAAATATTAAATCTTACACCAGTGTCCCTCCCTAAAAATTGTTTTCAGTTCTAAAACTTTTGAAATTTAAATTTCAAGTGGTCCATCCAAAAAATATTCCCCAGATTTTTATTTGAAACAATTTTGATGTTTTTATTTTTCATTTTGGCTCCCTTACAAAAATGCCTCTTCTATTAACAACAACAAAACTAATTTTTAATCACTTTTCAAAATTGATTCAAACATCCTGGATTTGGAATAAAAAAATCAAGTTTTACATTTAAAAATATTAAAATTTTACTTTTTATTTGGTTCATTCTGAAGAAAAAAATACACTTTTCATCTATCAAACATTTTAACAAGTTTTAGTGTATTTATCAATGTGTATAAGTGCAAGAAAAGGATAACTGTATAGTCATAGAAAAATAATTTAAAAATAAGGTCTTTAAAAAGAGAATAAAAGCAAAATAAAAGAAAAACGCAACAGAGAGATGGGAAATACACATGAAGTCTGGACCCTGTATAGTATTGTGTTGATTTTGCATTTTTGAAGGCTGATAAACAAAAGGCAGCCGCTAGGAGACATGGGATTGTGAATAGGACTGCAAAATTTAATCTACCTAGATACTTTAGGTCTATGATTACTTTAAAAAATAAGTCAAAAATCTGTTTGTAAAATAGAAATTTAAAAAAAAATGCTTAAGAAGCACTTTTGCTTTTCCCCCCCCCATAGGAAATAGGAGACTATGTATTTGTTCTAAGTAGATATGGGTCAGATTTCATGGGGAGGACCACCTGAAATTAGATGTGTGATGTCTATCAACAAAGGTAATAGTTGATATTACCAGGACTTGAGCATTATCTAAAATTTTCTCAGGAACTTACACACACAGTCAATAGAAAAAAGATTAAAGAAATTGATGCCCACATTTCCAAGATATTGAGGATATTGGTGGTCTTTAGCTATTTTGTTGGTTATGGATATTTGCTATCATTTGGGGAAATAAATATAAAAGTATAAGATGAAAAGACAACTATTAATCTCAGATATTTTGCATTGCATGAATTTTCATATTTTGATACAAATTAAAGTTATTATTATTTTACTGTATATATGTTTCTACTCTTTTGGGTATTGGGCTTATGCAGCTCATTTAAAATGTAATATATAAATAAAAATGAGGTTAGGAGTTAATCTATACTAATAAAATTTGTAGTTACATTAGCTGTTTTTTTTGTTGAATTACATATTTTAATTTTTTAGGTATATAAATTTTTGTATTTTTCTCATGTCCTCTACTATTCTCGACCCTCACTTATTCCTTGTCCTCCCTTAGTCTTCCCCTCACCCTGGTCCCCATTCATTTCCCAGGGAGGGCAAGGAATCTCAAGGTGAGTCATTTTAGTCTGGCATATCTAGCTGATGTTGGTCCATGTTCCCCCCCCCCCCCAATCAAGGCTGAATAAGGAGTTCCTCCTTAAGGATTGGGCTCTGAGATGTCAGTTCAGGCACCAGGAATATACTCTGGTCCTACTGAAAGAGGCCCCACAATCTGCCCAAACCATTTGACTGTCACCTACATTTGAAGGGTTTAGTTCCTTTTAATGAGGGTTCCTTTTTTTAGAGTCAGTAAGCTCCCTGTTGCTTAGGTCAGCCATCTCTGTGGCTCTCCTCCTCATGATCCTTATCCCTTTGCTCATATACTCTCTCTTTCTCTTTGAGCTGGACTAGGAACTTCACATGGTGCTTAGCTACGGATCTCTGCTTTTACCTTATCAGTTGCTGAATGAAGCATCTATAATGATAATTAGGGTAGTCATTCAGTTAATTTTGGGGGAAGTCCTGTTTTGGCACCCTCTTCACTATTGCTTGGAATCCTAGCCTGGTACACCTTGTAGGTTCTTGGATGTTTCTGTACATAAACCCGTAGAACAAATACATAACAAATTCCCACAATCTATAATTTATCATTACATCTTGTTGGTTGATTCAAATATTGATATCTTAGAAAAAAATTTTGAAAAAGTGAAAAGAATTTTACTTGCTTGGGGATTACAGATTGCCCCTCCCCCCAAATACAAAGAACGAATTTTATGAATTATTTAGGGTACAAAATAGGCCAACAAAAAATTAAATCCCAAAAAGGTACAAATAAGGAAAGATAGATTAAAGACACTTAATGATTTTCAAAGACTACTAGTAGACATTGCCAATTTATGGCCCACCTTTGGAATTAAAAATGATGAACTGGATAAAAACCTTAAATGATGACAAGGACTTAAATAGTCCAAGAGAATTGTCACCTGAAGCTGAGAAAGAATTAGCTTTGGTGGAAAAAAATTTACAGGATGCACATGTGGATCATGTGGATCTAGACTTAATTGCATTCCACTTATCTTGCCCTCTAAGCATTCTCCTACAGATAGTTTAATGCAAAGGGAAAATGTTATATTGGAATGGATATTTCTTCCGCATAAGCTGAGCAAAATATTAAAGACATGTGTGAAAAAGATTTCTGAATTTATTTTTAGAGAAAAAATTGACAGGAATGGACCCAGCAGAAATTGTTGTACCTTTAACTAATAAAAAAATGACCAATTATGGGTAGAAAGTGAATCTTGGCAAAAAGCCTGCAGTAATTTTTTTGGAGATAATAACAACAAATATCCTCAAAGCAAAAGAATTGAATTTCTAAAGAAAACTAATTGGATTCTTTATAGTATTTTATGAGATAAACCAATTTCTGGAGCCCCTACATTTTATACCGATGCAAACAAATCAGGAAAGGCAGAAGAAGACATGCTTCACATTGTTAGTCCTAGCACTTGGGAAGCAGAGGCAAGAGAATCTCTGTGAGTTCAAAACTAGCCTGATCTTCAAAGCAAGTTCCAGAACAGCCAGGACTGTTACACAGAAAACTCTGGAAGAAGTGTATCTGTCCTCTGATATCTCCAAATGTTTTTAATATGTTTGGAAATATCCCTACTAGCACCATGTTTCTCTTTAACCCTACAATGGCTCCCTCTATCAAGATATCTATTTCTTTGTTATCTCTCTCTGTTGCTCTCCCCATTCAACCATCTCATTCTCTATTGATGTCTTTCCACCTCCCACTGTTCATGTCAACATATGATTCCAATTTACTCAAGAGATCTTCCTTATTTCCCCTTCCTAGGTTAAATCATGGATGTCTCTCTTACATTCCTGTTATCTCATGGCACAGGTTTTGGGATTGTAGCCTGGTTATCCTTTGCTTTGTCTAAAATCTACTTATGAATGAGTTCATACCATGTCCCATGTCTATCTTTCTGAGTCTGTGTCACCTCACTTGGCATGATACTCTCCAGATCCATCCATTTGGCTGCAAATTTCTGGATTTTTTTTCTTTTCATTTTTTTTTCTTTTTTTCTTTTTGCTGAGTAGTATTGTACCATAATTTTTTAGTCCATTCTTCAGTTGAGGGGCAACAGATCTGTTCTAATCTGACAGTCAGTAATGCTGGGGCTTGAATGTGCAGCAACCTAAGACAATTAAAATTCTATTTGATATTAGAATAAAACCCAGAGCCATGTATTGTGGAAAAGCTTGAATTTCAGAGAGGCAGAGAACAAACCACAGCTAATTCTCACCCAGCCAACTCCTCAGGTCAAACAGGGTAAGTCCACACTGAATTGACTGTGTGTGTAGGCCTTCTGCATTTTCCTCCTGCCTTATTTCTCTTCCCCAATCAGCTCTTTTACAACCTGGTTTAACTCTCCTTGAGCTAGGATTAAAGGTGTAAGCTACTACTGCCTGGCTGTTAGGCCCTGAACTCACAGGTGTCCAGAGGATCTCTGCCTCCATTGTAATGAAATTAAAAGCATAGGTCACCACTCCCTGAACTTAATGGTTTGGCTCTGTGGATGAATTTGTCCTATTATATCCTAGGCTATTTTTTATTAAATATACACTATATAACCACAGATAAGCATACATAAACATTTGTGTATAGTATACAACATTTTGCTGGTAGCTAAATATATGACACTAAAGATAAAATATGACTAGTTTTTCTACCATAAAGTAGGTGTTCTTTAGGTAGGATTAGGACTTCAAGGAGTAGGCCATGCCATTCATATTCAAACTGTCACCTCTCTGTGCATCTCTGAGAACCATGGCTGGAAAATTATTGTTTAGCCCGAGATGCCTGGAACATACTGATAAACATCCATGCCTGTAAGTTCTGGGGTTACAGGAGTGTGACATCTCACTTCACTAAAGAAGGGCTTTATGAGTGAAAAGGTAGAAATTGCCTTTAATTCATAAAAAAACTATTCATTTTATTCAATGGGTACTTTCAAAGGACAGTTCATGTATACAGTTCATATATATAAATATATATACAGCATATTTTAACAAACTATTAAAACAATGACAAAAATAAAAGAAATAACAAAAATAACAGCACCTTTAAACAAAATGATAAAGAACCCCAAACCAAAAAAAAAAAAAAAAAAATTCCCAAGAAACAAGAAAAATATTAAATTAAGCAAAATTCTTAATTTCCTCTGGAATTTTCCATAAGAAAAAGCATATGAATTAACCAACTCACGAGGAACTAGCTCTGTTTCTATAGGATAGCTCTATCTCCATGCTCATCAATGCTTGTCCATGATGTGGAGTCAGCTTAGCACTGCACTGGAGACAGAATTTTACACTTTTCACTGTGGTGGTTTGTCTAGACAGCATTACCACAGTCTTCCTTGTCATAATTTCCATAACATATGGAGTCATCCTGCCAAAGCTCTTGACAGTAAGCTGACAGAGTAAGTCATGCTTACCCACATAGCCTTATATTTGGCTCCTTACTGGCTATTTAATAATGGATGTCAAGACTGTTAATAATTTATGGCCTGTTCTCTTTACTTCAAGCATATTTCTTATACAATCGCTTCTCTGGAATTAGGTATGGATCAGAATGGGGTTAGCTCACCTGACGGTAGGACACTTGCCTTGCTAGTGAGTTCACAGCTGTGGGGGTAAGTTTTCCTGGGAGGCCTTGATCCTGGAATATAGAAAGGCATGTCTTCAAGGTGTCTGTTATTTCCCCAGCCTCCTAGGTTTTCTTAAGAGGTTCTGCCAAAGAGGAAGAGGGAAAGATTATCAGACATGGAAACAGTCTTGCTGGGCCACTGGCAAAATATTTCAGAACCTAATCACACCTAGAAAACAAAAGTTAAGGAAGAAAACCCACCCCAAGAATATTCTTGTTGCTAGGGATGGGGCCCAATGGTGGCTCACTTGCCTGACACATAGAGGTCCTGCTGCAGCAGATCCATCTGCAGGAGGTTTTTCTCCTGGGCTGTGGTCTGTTTCACACTGTGCTGGGGCGTTTTGTACCTAGGGAAGACACAGGCATGTTGGAGACCTGCCATACCAGCTATTGAGCCCCCATCAGCTCTACTCACCAAGATAATCCAGCAGTACCTTTCAGATAAATTCATTCTCTGCTTCTTCAAGGGAAAAGAGTCAGAGAGCACATAAGTTAGATTTTTTTCCTCAACTTTTAAAAACTGCTAGAAGTTGAAAAGGAAAATATACACTATGCTGGACTACAAAAAGGGAGCCATTGTGGTTTTAGAGAAAAACCTGGTACTAAGGAAATACCCAAGAACCCACAAAGTTGATGCCAGCAAAGACTCCAAGCAATAGTGAAGAGGACTCCTAAACTGGTCTTCCCTATAGTCAAATTAATGAACACCCTATTGATCATTATAGAATGTTCATTCAGCAACTGATGGAAGCAGATGCAGAGATCCACAGCTAAGCACTGGGTGGAGCTCCCGGTCCATGCAAAGAGAAGGAGGAGGGATTATATGCGCAAAGGTGTCAAGATCATAATGAGGTAACCCACAGAGACAGTTGACCCGAGCTATGGGGAGTTCACAGACACTGAACTGACAGCTGAGAAACCTGCATAAGACTGAAGAAGGTCCTCTAAATGCGGATGGCAATTGAATGGCATGAGCAATTTATGGGGCCTGTAGCAGTGGGACCAAAATTTATTTCTAAGGTGTGAAATGGCCATGGAGTAAATAGCAGGGAACTTCTGGTGACCTGCAGCTTTTGACACCAAAACCTTCCACCATGTCCCCACCCTGCCATAGACTGACCTTGACCCATAGAATTGTAATGACTATAAGGACTACTACACTGTTCTCCAGTGTGTTGAGAATTCAAGATACAGGGAAGGAAGAACATCATTGGTTGACAAAAGCATCTCCTTGGCTCACATTTACCATGCATGGCTGAGGTTCTGTGGTGCCTCCATACTCACACTATTCTGTAAGATCTGGCAGGTTCCTGCCCTCACTTATGGATCCTGGGAAACTAGAGTGCATGAATGGAATGTAGCCAGGCCAGGCCTGGCAAATATGGTTCTGATGAGTCTTTCCTTTCTATCCCATTCCCTCTGCATGCCAAAAATTATTAAATTACATTTCTAAAGCTAGCCACCAAGGTCTATTCCCCTATGTTGCCATTCCTTCCTCTTTAGGCTGACTAGCAAGGTCCAGCTATCAAAGTACTGAAGTTGGAAACTCAAAATATCCCTTGGGCTAACCACCATTCCCAATTAAACTTGGCCACCTCATCCTAACACTGGGTTTTATTTCACCTTAATCAACCACAATTTGCCTAAGTGCTCAGCCTGTCTCCTCTTCATTCAGTGTCAGTCCTTTGTCTCTGCAGAACAAATACTCTTGACCCCTTCTTTTATTCTCCTTTCCCTCTCCTTCATCCACTGTTGACAGGGCTTGTCTCTTATTCCCTTTCTTCTGTCCCTCCAGAGCAAATGAATCTCCTTTGTGCTGTGGACTTGGTCTTGGGAGTAGCTGATACTTTACCTTTTATTGGGTGTTTGAACACTGCAGAAGAAATGAGGTTATTATGGACCCCCTTGAGTGTCACCTCTGTCTGTTGTTATGTTTGCTTTTCCACATCCCCCAGGTGGTCCCTGAGGATGCCTGATGGGTGAGGAGAAGATCATCCCAATACTCAAGATGTGATGACAGCAGAGGCAGGAAGTTAATGCTCACCTGGGCTATATAGCAAGATCCTGCTCTACCCACAATTATTTTATCTTGACACATACACAACTAAGCTATTAAGCAATTGTTAGATTACCATAAAAACATTACATTTTCTAATATAGGGATTAAATACCTTGTTATAATTTTTTGGTTAAAATATTTAAATTCACTACTCTACTTGTACGTTCATCCACATATAACATAAATAAATGTTGTTATTTGGTCACAACACTAAATTAAAAATCAATAGCAATAAGTACAAATAAAATCTTCAAATACTGAAAAATCACTCAATTTGCCTTTTATAGAAGCTCACTACACCCAAGAAATATTTGAATTATAAAAATCACTATTGAAATTTTTCATTGCATTGAAATATTTCCATAAAAAAGATGTTTGAAATATGAAACAGAAAGTTCACATATCTTCTTTATCACCATTAGAGATTCAGAAAGGCCCTGACATAGACAACAATTTTCCAGCAATTAACAGGATGGTAATAAGAAAAAACTAAGTGAAGTGTATTTCCACAAAGATGCTATTGATATAAGTATACATCAGTATTGTCCAAAATTACGTGGTAAGACATACTCTTCAAAAATCATACAGCATTCTTTAGCTAGCATTTACAAATTTTCTAATGTATAGATTAAGTACTCTGTTGTAATTTTTTAGTTAAAGATATTTAAATTCACTACTCTTGTGGCATAAATTTTGTGAGATCATCCAACCAACATCTGATATGATATAAGACACAGTCCAAGAGAAAGAATGTATAACTGAAACTGCTTAGACTACTAAGAACATGAGACTAAATTGTCCTGTGGCCTAGAGTGAAACCTGATACTACATGCAAAAATGAGAATGAAAGTACTTCTAATGGCATTCTTCTATACTCATTGGTCAGTGCAACATCAGAAGGTCTTCCTGCTGCAGACGGGAACAAATATAGAAACCCACAGCAAGATATTATACAGAGCGAGAGACTTTGAAACACTCAATTCTAGATGAGATATTTCTTTTTTAAAAAGCCCACTTAACAATCCCAGACTCTCCATTACCCTGGACTCCATACTAGGGCACACAGCACAGGCAGCTTTACCAGTGATCAGTGTGGTCCTTTAGACCCCAGGTAAGATACAACACTCTTTCTACTAACACTCCTTTAAAACCCCGACAACCCCAGACTGTACCTCCTCCTCTAGATTCCATACTAGACCCCACAAACACAGCAGCTTTACTGGAGACCAGGTGAGCTTTAGCAATCCCAGATAAGATACCTTCCAGTGCCCACTATAGCCCGTTAAGACAGGACAACCGCCCAAGACTAGACTCTCTCTCCTGGGCTCCATATTCTGGCCTACAATTTTAAAAGAAAAGTTTGGCTTTCCTAGAGGCCAGGCTAGATATAGTAAGACTCCAGGCGCCAAAGACCACAAAGGAGACTCCCTTCTGGACCTGAAGACTGACTCATCACAAGAACCCTTGGCCATTTAGGTCAGAAGACCAGAGAAGAAAAAAAAAATCAAAACCAAAGAAGAAAATACTGATCTACCAAATACAAAATTAGAAATAAACATGTAGATTTATAATCATACCAAATCCAGATACATAAGTACCTGTGTAAGGACACAATAATAACAGAAATTGAAATACAGCACCACCAGAATGTAGCTATTCAATGACACCAGTGACTTGAACAATAATGCAGCAGAAATGCACAAAAAAATGACCATAAATATTCCTTTATGAAGATAATAGATGTCCTTGATGAGGAAATAAAAATCCTTTAGAGAAATTGTGGAAAGGAGATGAAATCAATGAATTTCTTAAAATGCCAAGAAAAAAATTAACAGGTGAAGGAAACCATTCAAGACTTGAAAATAAAAATAGAAGTAATAAAGAAAACACAAAGGGAGGGAAATCTTAAAATGAAAAATGTCATTAAGCAAGCAGGACCTACAAATGTAAGCATCACCAACAGAATAGAAGAGATAAAATAATGACTCTCAGGCACTGAAAATAAGATATAGGAAATAGTTTTTTTGGTCAAAGAAAATGTTAAATATAAAATATTCTTAACACAAAACATCCAGAAAATCTGGAGCAGTATGAAAAGTCCAAATATAAGAATAATAGGAATAGTAAAATAAAAAGAAATACAGCTCAGAGAATGCATATAACAAGATTATAAATAAAAATTTTCCAACTAAAGAAAGACATGTCTATAATGAAGAATGATTGAATCAGAGAATTAAATTTGTGTCACATAAAAAACAAATATACAGAACAAAGAAAGAAAAAGAGACAAGAAAAGAAACAAAGTGATATATAAAGATAGACCTATTAGAAACAGACCTGATTTCTTTTTTTTTTTACTATTCCTCCCTTCCTAATCACTCCCAGTTCTTCCTCAGTCTCACCCTACCCCATACCCCATCCTTTCCCCAAGGAGGGAAAGGAGTCCCAAGGTAGGTCATTTCAGTCTAGTGTATCCATGTAGGGAGGTCCAATTCCTTCATCCCAATCTCAGGACTGGATTAAGTGCTCCTCTGTAGGAAATGGTCTCCAAGGTGCCAGTTCATGCACAGAAAGATAGTCTGATCCTAATCCATGTGATTCCACTTACTGCTCATGCCAATTGACAGTTATCTACCTTTGGAGAGTTTAGTTCTGTGGTGGGATTCAGGTGTCAGCTGATAAGCTCGGAAGATACTTATACAGGATCCCAGGCTCCTGAAGGGGTGTGGCTATCCCCTTTCAAGAGTGGCTGCTGGGATCTAGAGAGACCTGTTTTGTTCCTGCCTTCTTGGAGATCAGATCAGCATCCATCTTCTGGATCATCCTATTGCCACAGACTCATCCTATGGTTTAAATTGTAATCGTGAGTGTTACATTACTTTCGAATAAATATTTATCCTGTATTTAATATATAGCAGGTGAGATTTGTTGGGACATCTTGTGTCCCTGGCTGGGCTTGAAACACCTGGGCTAAAGGCTTGGAGTATAGGGAGCTGGCGAGTTTATCTGAGCCCTAAGCACTGCCAGAAAGCAGAGGTCAGGCAGAGTGTTCAGACTTGGGAGACTGCATTCCTGCATATGGGTTGGAAGTTCTGCCTTCCTTCTTCTAATTCCTGATTATCAGTTCCATAGCATTTGGCCATGCTCTGTTGCAAGGTGCTCCTGCTGGTGAGTGCACCTGTTTTCTGTAGATTCCTCTGCCACTGAGCCACCAGTTAAAAAAAAGAAGAAAAGAAAAGAAAAGAAAAACCAAACAAACAAACAAACAAACAAAAAACAAAAAAACAGAAAACTTTTGCACCTGCACCACTAAGGATTCAGATTCAATGATTACCATCCTGTCTTGATTTGTGAGATTTTGCTTTTCCTACAGATCATATTCCACCTGCTGGGACCCCTTAAGACCACATAGAGTCTATCTGTAGATAGCCTCGCACTGCTGAGAGTCCCTGCATCACCATTTTGCTGATGAATGGAGCATTGAATACTACTGTGACACCTGCTGACCAAATGTCGTAATTGCAACTGAATTGAGGTAAAGGCTGAAAATTATTCTATTCGTGACTTCAGGTAATATTTTTCCATGGTGATTGGGAAATTCTTCCATGAATATCTTGAAGACTTCAATGCCCAAGTCCTACTATTTTTTGGCTTGTTTCTATATCTTATATTTCAAATTGTGAGCATAATGAAACACACGAAATCTTGAAATCAACAATTGATATCTAGAATATGTGATATGGAAATTTCAAACACTAAAATGGCAGATAAGGCTAATTTTCTGGAAATTGGTTACAAGCTTTCCGATAAGGCCTCCTCTTTGGATATGGATGAAACTGCACAGGAAAAATATAGGCTTTACTTAATTGATGAGATCAAGAAACTCATTAATTATATTAATGATGAGGACAAGAAATCATTAATTATGTTAATGATGTGGACTGAAAAATTGCTGATTCTATGAGGTCATTGGAAGGACTGCTTCATCAGGAAAATCAAGCTCTAGAAAAGTCAGTAGTGTTCAAGCTTCAGAAATGGGAGGACCATATTGCAGTACTGGAAAAAGGTGGTAATGCATTTTTGGCTCAGAACAATTCAGGTCAATCCCCGATGAGATATTATGGTAATGAAGACACTCTACCTAAGGTGGTAAACATGGCAGGGCTACCCTCTTCCCCACCACTATTGTTTCCAGTTACTGTTCAGTCAAAAAAAGCATTTGGGGGGTCCCCGGAATTTGTAGAGTATAATTATGAGCCGATACATATAAGAGATATTAAGGATTTTAAGCAGGCCATATCGATTCATGGGATACACTCTACTTATGTAAAACAGCTGCTAAATGGATGGTCAACAAAAGAAAATGAATCATGCCTAATGATTGGATGCAGCTCACTGCGCATTTTGGACCATAGCCAACATTTTCAGTGGAGAAGTTGGTTTAGGGAGAAGGCTAGGGCCTTAGAGCAATGAGGAAAATCTAGGGGTTTTATCATTTCTCAGGACCAAATCCTCGGTGAAGGCAAGTTTGCTGATGTAAAGGCTCAGACTGCTTATAATGAACATACATTATTGCTATGTCATACTCCTGCACTGAATGCTTGGGAAAAGATTTTGGACCCTGTTCAGAAAATTGAGCCTTATACTAAGGTCAAGCAAGTCTTAAAAGAACTGTATACCGACTTTCTACAGAGGCTTAACATGACTGTATACATAGCAGTATCAGATCCAGAAGTTAGGAGGCACTTAATACTTTCTCTGGTCTTTGATCATGCTAATCTGGAATGCCCTTAAAGATCAGATCTGAACCAATAGAGAGATAGATTCAGTATGCAATCAATGCAGAATCTCTCACAGGTGACAAAGAGAATTGGATAGACCAAGCCATTGCTAATGTTAGGGTGTAGAACCAAGGCATCACTTGCTTTAACTGTGGTAAACCAGGCCATATAAGATGGAACTGTACACAAGGTACTTCTGGAAATAATTCCCATTTAAGGTTTGATTTGAACAGAAGACCATTGCCTTCTGGGTTATGTAGAAAGTGTGGCACAGGATGACATTGGACCAATGAATGTGGATCTACCAGGAACAAAGAAGGCAACCTTCTACCACCGGGAAATGCCTCTTGGGGCTTCCTCTGGGAAGCCCCCAAAAATCAGGCTTCAAAGTCAAGGAATGTCCAATAATATCCAGCCACAGTGGAAGACCAGCATCTTCAGGATGAGTAGGAAATCCATTGCCTAATCCAGAAGATCATATGGTATTGGATAGTAGAATAAATTCAAGAGAGAAATCGAAAGTGCCAAGAAAAATCACAAAAGAAATATTTTGATCGACTTCAATAAATTGAAAGTATGGGTAGATAATATTTATATTCAGGGCTCAGTCAACATGGGGGCTAATATTTCCATCATAACCCCACAATCATGATTTCCAAGATGGCCTTTACAGGCAGTGGATATCCAATTTCTGGGTATTGGAACAATATCTCAAGTGAAACTGAGTGTAAAATGCTTTGAATGCATAGGACCAGAAGGTCAGAAAGGACGGTTGAAGCCATATATGACTGACATAGTGATGAATCTGTGAAGTCATGACCTTCTACAGCAATGGAATACTCAGATTAAAATCCCTCCAGGTTCTGATATCAACCAGAGTCTCAATTATGTTTCTAAGAACGATGTTTTAAGGTGCTATGAAAAAAATTCACCAGCCATTCAGGTCGTGCAAAAGAATTGCCCAATAACCACAGAAACTAAAAGAACACTCACAGCACTGCCTTTGAGATGGTTGACAGAAAAGCCTATTTGGGTTCAGCAATGGCCCTTGACAAAGGGAGAAACTTCAGGCTTTGGAAGAGTTAGTAAAGGAGCAGTAACAGGCTCAGCATATCTGGTATTCCTCTGCCTTCCCTGTTACCCAAGGGATGGCCTATTACAGTTATTGATTTGAAGGACTTTTTTTTTTTTTAACCAAACCTTTACAGGAACAGGAAAAAGAAAAATTTGCTTTCACAGTGCCTACTCTTAATAATTCATGTCCAATTAAGAGGTACCATGGAATGTTAAATAGTCCCACCTTGTGCCAATATTTCATACAACAGCCACTAGAAGTACTACGCAAGCACTACCCACAATCTATCATTTACCATTATATGGATGATATCATGTTGGCAGAACCAAACCCAGATACATTAGAAACATTGTTTGAAGAACTGAAGAAAATATTACCTGATTGGGGACTACAGATTGCCCCAGAGAAAGTACAGAGAGGAGATGCTGTCAATTATTTAGGATATAAAATAGGTTTACAGAAAATTAGGTCCCAAAAGGTAAAAGTGAATGGAGGTAAATTGAGGACTCAGCAATTTTCAAAAACTACTAGGATATTGCTCATCTACAACCCATTATTGGTATTTTTTTTTTTAAAAAAAAAAAACCTACTAGTCAATCTGTTCAAAACTTTGTATGGTAAAAAGGACTTAAATAGTCCAAGAGAATTCTCCAATGAAGCCAAAAAAGAATTAGCGTTGGTGGACAAGAAACTACAAGAATCACATGTGGATTGTGTGGATCCAGACCTATATTGCATACTGTCAGATACCATAGACCTGTAGCCAATATGATGGATGCTCCAATGGCACACAAAACCATAGGTGATTGTCCAGGTAGCTGTGCTGCTGTTCTATCTCAAATTTTGGTATCTACTACTCTCATGTGCTTCTGACTTTCAGATAATATATTTTTCTTCTTAGGTCTTGAGGAGGTTGAATAATGGGATGGGTAGTTAAGGTTACTATCCTATCATCCCTTAGCAAGGAACATTTCAGGTGTTGGATTTTCACTATCCCAGATGAACAGTTTGGAAGTAATTTATACACCCCACCATCTACCAATATTCTAGAAATGTATAATGTGCTTTGGTTAGGTTTTAGTTGTAGTTTGCACCTTCTACTCTCCCAGATATTACCTCATAATAATTCCTATTGTATATAGTTTTAGTTTAGAACCTTCTTAGTTAGACAAAAGGGAGAGATGCGGTAGGATTCAGGAATCAGTTGATAAGGTCAGAAGATACTTATACAGGGTCCTGGGCTCCTGAACGGGGTGTGGCCAGTCCCTTTCAAGAGGGGCTGCTAGGATCTAGAGAGACCTGTTTTGTTCCTGCCTTCTTGGAGATCAGATCAGCATCCATCTCCTGGATCATCCTATCGCCACAGACTCATCCTATGGTTTAACTTGTAATCATGAGTGTTAAATTACTTTTGAATAAATATTTATCTTCTATTTATTATGTAGTAGGTGCAATTTGTTGGGACATAGTTCCTCTTCCTTATGGATACTTAGTGTCTGTTTTAGATTCAGTGAGCTTCCCAGAGCTCCAGCCACTCATGTCCGTGGGACACCTCCTCATAATTCCTATCCCTCTGTTTATATAAACTTGCCTCAATCTGTCCAAGATTGGGGTGCTGATAAAAGTTATATTCCTTTGTGTTTGGGTAGAAAGTTCTGTATGTATTTATTAAGTCCAATTGGGTTATAACATATGATCACATATGTTTCTGTTGAGCTTGAGTCTGATAAACCAATTCATTGCTGAGAGTGGGGTATTGAAGTCTCCCACTATTAATGTATGGGGTTTAATATGAGATTAAAGCTTTAATAGTGTTTCTTTTACATATGTACATGCCCTTGTGTTTGGGGCATAAATGTTCAGGATTGAGACTTCATCTTGGTGGATTTTTTCTGAGGTGAGTAAGTAATGTCCGTCCTGGTCTCTTTTTATTGATTTTAGTTTGAAGTCCATTTTGCTAAATATTAGGTTGGCTGCACCAGCTTGTTTCTTGGGACCATTTGATTGGAAAGTCTTTTCCCATCACTTTACTCTGAGCCTGTGTCTGTCTTTGAAGTTGTGGTGTGTCTCTTGTATGCACTAGAAGGGTCAATTTTGTTTTAGTATTCATAGTGTTAGGGTGTGTTTTTTTATATGTGAATTGAGTTCATTGATATTAAGAGATATTAATGACCAGTGATTGTTATTTTCTTTTATTTTGTGTGTGTGTGTGTGTGTGTGTGTGTGTGTGTGTGTGTGTGTGTGTGTGTGTGTGTGTATGTGTGTGTGTGTGTATTTCCCTTCTTTGGGTTTTTCTTCTGTGGAATCATCTATTTGTGGTTTTAGGAATGTATCTTGTTTCCTTACATTGGAATTTTCCCTCTAGTGCTTTCTGTAGGGCCAGACTTGTGGATAGATATTGTTTAAATCTGTTTTTTTTTTCTTGAAATAATCTTATTTACTTCATTTATTGTGATTGTTAGTTTTGCTGGGCATAGTAATCTGGGCTTGCAGCCATGGTCTTATAGTATTTGTATAACATCTGACCAGAATCTTCTGGCTTTTATTGTTTCCAATCTGGTATTATTCTGATGGGTTTCCTTTTATAGGTAATTTGGCCCTTTTCCTTTGAAGCTTTTAGTATTTTTTATTTTGTAGGTCTAGTGGATTGATTATTATGTGGAAAGCAGACTTTGTGAAGGGGTATAGTCTATTTGGTGTTCTGTAAGCTTCTTGTATCTTTATAGGCATTTCCTTCTTTATGTTGGAAAAGAATAATTAGAATCAAAGAAGGAGAAGAATCCCAGCTAAAAGGCACAGAAAATATAGTCAGCAAAATCATAGAAGAAAACTTCCCTAACCTAAAGAAGTCCCAGATTTCCTGGACATTTTGTGTTGTGACTTTTTGGTTTTAGTGTTTTTTTCTTTTTTTTAACTGACATATCTATTTACACTGTTAAATCTTCCACTTGAGTAATTCCCTTTTCTATCTCTTGTATTCTGTTGGTTATGCTTGTATCTGTAATTCTGGTTTCTTTCCTCAGATTTTCTGTTTCCAGCATTGCCAGGTTTATGTCTTCTTTATTGCTTCTATTTTATTTTTTAAATCTTGAGATGCTTTCTTCACTTGCATGCCCAGCTAGGATTCCAAGCATTAGTGGAGATGGTGCCTAAATAAGACTTCCTCTATAATCAAATAAATGACCACCCTAATTGTCATTATAGAACCTGCATCTAGCAACTAATTGAGGCAGAAACAAAAATCCATAGCTAAGCATTGTGCTGATCTCCTGATCCAGCTGAAGAGAGAAAGGAGAGAGTATATGTGCAAGAAGATCAGGATCATGAGGAGGAGACCCACAGACATGGCTGACCTGAGCAACTGGGAGCTCACTGACTCTGAAATAACCGCTAAGGAACCTTCATGAAAAGGAACTAAGCCCTCCAAATATTGATGACAGTTGAATGGTGTGGGAAGTTTATGGAGCCTCTTGCAGTAGGATCAGAGTTTATTCCTGTTGTATGAACTGGCTTCTTGGAGCCCACTCCCTACAGAGGAACACTTTACTCAGACTTGATACTGGAGAGTGACTCAAATCTACCCCAACTGGATATGCCAGACTAAACTGACTCACCTTGGGATTCCTCGCCCTCCCTGAGAAATGGATGGGAGGATGGGGTGGGGGGTGAGGCTGAGGGAAAAAGGGGAAACAGCAGGAACAGTGGAGAATAAGAGAAAAATGTTTTAAATAAAAAAATTAAAACAGAATATATATATTTATATATAAATGTAAAACCTAGAATAAAAAAAAATAATCCAGTTTAAAAATGGGGTATACATTCTGTTGATTTTTATCAATAGAAGAATCTCAAATGGCTGAAAGACACTTAAAGAATTACACAGTATCCTTAGCCATGAGGTAAATGCGCATCAAAACAACTCTGAAATATCATCTTACACCTGTCATATTGTTCAAGATCAAAAATAATAATGAAACTCTTTGCTGGGAAGAATGCAGAATAAAAGGAAATATAGTGGCAATATAAACTTGTTGAGTCACTTTGGAATCAGTATTGTTAATTTCTAAGAAAACTTGGAATCAGTCTACCCAATGGCCCAGCAATACCACTATTGGGCATCTACCCAAAGGATGCATATTCTTATCCCAACTCAACTATGTTCATAGCAGCATTATTTATAATAGCCAGAACCTAGAAACAGCCTAGATGCCTCTCAGTTGAAGAGCAGATTTTTAAAAATTGTGGCATATTTACACAATAGAGCACTACCCAATGGGGGGGGGGAATAGTCACCTTAAAATTTGTAGGCAAATAGATGGATCTAGAAATATCATCCTAAGTGAGGTAACATAGACCTAGAAAGATAAACATAGAATATACTCACTCATAATTGGATTTTAGACACAAAGCAAAAGATAACCAGGCTACAATCCGCAACCCCTCAGACTCTAGGTAACAAGGAAGAACTTACGAGAGACATCCATAGATCCCCCTGAGATGGGGAAATAGAGATGATCTCCTGGGTAAATTGGGATTATACATTCAGAGAGAACAAGGGAAGGTAGGAACAAATCATGAGAGAAGAAGATGGTTGAGTGAGAGGAACAACAGAAAACGAGAACCAAGTTGAGAGCATGAGAGGGAGGTAAGGGGAGGAAGAAGAATATAAGAGAACAGAAACAAAGAGTAGAGCAAAGAAAGAGATACCTTGATAGAGGGAGCTACTTGGAGGTAGAGGAGAAACCTGGGGCTAGGGGAATTCACACATGTCCACAAGATGACCCTAGTTAATACTATAAGCAATAGTAAAGAGGGTACCTGAACTGGTCTTCCCTCTGCAATCAAATTAATGATCTCCCTAATTGTCATCATAGAACCTTCATCCAGCAACTGATCAGAGCAGATGCAGAGATTCACAGCTAGGCACTGGGTGGAGCTCCCAGTCCAGTTGAAAAGAGGAAGGGGGGATTATATGAGCAAAGGGGTCAAGATCATGATGGGAAACCCAGAGACACAGCTGACTCGAGCTACTGGGAGTTCACTGACTCTGGACTGACTGCTGGGGAACCTGCATGAAACCAAACTAGATCCTCTCAATGTTAATGACAGTTGTGTGGCTTGAGCAGTTTGTGGAACCTCTGGCAGTGGGACCAGAATTTATCTCTAGTGCATGAACCGGCTTTTTGGTTCTTGCTCAGCTTTGATACAGGGTGAAGAGACTTGATATGCCAGCCTTTTTGACTCCCTGTGGGAGGCCTTACTCTCTCTAAGGAGTGGATGGTGGAGAGAGGCAGGAGGCTGAGGAATGAGCAGGAAGGAAGGAGAACTGGTTGGTATGTAAAATGAAAAAAGAACTTTTAAATAAAAAAAAAAATAATTCTTTTAGACAGTGGATAGTTAGTGGTGGCTTGTGCCTCTAATCCCGTCAATCAGAAGACAGAGACAAAGGCAAGAAGAACTCTGAGTTTGAGGCCAGCTTAGTCTATGCAACAAGCTTCAGGCTATGTAAGTCTACAGGAGACTCTGCCTTACCTTCCCTGTTCCCAAGAATAAAGTCTTTTGTCAAAGTTGTTCCTGCCTGTAATCCTAGCATTTGGGAGGCTGAGGTAGAGGGCTCAAAATGAGTTCAAGACCAGTGAGCTCCAGACCATCGTGAGTTATAGAGTGAGGCTCTGTCTTAAAAAAATAACAAAAAAAAAGTACAAAAAAATTTAACAAAATAGTAACAGAAAATAAAAAATTCAAACTAAGGTACTTCAATCTTTGAGGTTTTGTTCACTGTTGATAAACCATATGCTTTGTATCCATATCATTCAAGGCAGTAAGAGAAAGAAAATAAAACTTTAATGGAAACGCTTCTACTGTTTAAAAATTAAAAGGACCCTTTTGTTTCACAGTGTGCTGCCAGCTTTGACAGCAACAAAGCTTTCTTAAAGTGGTAAGCCTAAGCTTGCCTTTTCAAGCCTGTGAGTTCTTTGCATGCCAGAGTGGATGAGCTGGGTTATGACTTACCGTTGGGCAGCCAGAGTCTTCTGAGAACTCCATCACTCAGTTGCCATGAAATGATCAATAGAACAGCACTCATTATGTGGGGCAAAGTCAGTGAACTCATAATAAAAGTCCTTTTAGTGTCCACATCACTGATAAAATCCAGAGTTGCACAACTTCCTCTGTAAAACAAGCAGGCTGGTGGTCTGACAGCTCTAGGGAGAATGCCTTGCTGTTTTCAAACTATATCTCCCACTGTGAAATTAAAGGTCAGCCCCTAACAGTAACTCATCCTTTAGCAATTCTGTTAGCATAGAAATTAACAGTTCTCATTGGACTCACAAGAAATATGAAGAGGTATATGGGGGATTCAGAGAGATTTCATCTTGTCTGACAGAAATAAACCAAAATGGAATTAGTAAGAGAGCCTGTCCCCTTGATTTCAGCTGTCATCAACTTCAGAATCTTGATGCTAAACGTAGAAGAGACTCCCTCAGTCGACAGACCATTAAGACAATGAAAAAGAAGCTGTGTAAAATGGTTAAAATGTATGCTGTACAACTGCACTGACATCACCAAGCCGTTAGTTTAAACACATGATGCTTACTTATAACAGCAAAATTATACCTTGGGGTTCTGAAGTGAAGACCTTTTGGCAGGCACAGCTAAGAGACATGCAGGTTGAGGCTTGGGATTCATTTCTTGTTTTGCTATATATTTGCTGAGTTTCTCATATTCTGATCACATTTCTTATCAACTCAATTTGTATTTTTGCATTGCACTTTTTGAGTACAGAGAATCCTCAACTACACAATTATCCAAAGTTTCCTTTTACGTATCAACTCAGGGAAAAGATGTGTGGTGTCTAATGCCTCTGCACATAGCAGGTTGCTTAGAGCTTCCCCCTTTTTATATAAGCAGTTCCTAAAGTGTAGAGGATTCTCCCCATTTCTTGCCACATGGCAGCCACATATCTCTCAATGGGAAAAATAACTGTCACTCACTGATTCCTTTTTTTACTATATATAAAAAAAACTTACTGGTACCAGCCGGGGTTAGTGTTTAACCATTTAATTCCACCATCACTGTAAAGAGTCCTATTAAGGATAATTTTGGAGACCTTAACAATTATTTGATTGTGTTTATTTATTGATTGGTAGAATTTTCGGGAAGAAGTCACTTTAAAGATGGCTTCTCTGGCCATCTTAAACACACAGAAATTTAAATGTGACAAATAAGATATTTTCAGAATCATTCAGTGACTTCTTGCCAATTAGAAGTATACCCTCTCTTCTAAAGAATGAACTGCTAGAAGATGTCCCCTATATGGCCCGGCTACAGGGGGAAAAAAAGCCTTTGGAAAGGAGAAGTTTCTTACAAAGAATGGATCTTGACCAATGAATTCTGAAGTCATAATTTCAGACTTATTCCTGTCTGCTCTGTGTATATGAGAGAAAAATTGTTCAGGGAAAGCTCTAGAAGGAGGCTTAGGGAACACTAGGTTCTATAACTCGGTTTTCTATATCAAGTCATGTATCCAAGATTATTACAAACTAGGACTAGGCTCAGTGGTAGAGCACTTGCCTGATATGCATAAAGATGCCTAAAGCCCTGTGTTCAATCCCATTAATACACACACACACACACACACACACACACACACACACACTGTTATTACCAGTTTACAATTAATCTGGATGATAACCTTTTGAGGAGGGAATGGAAGCTAAGGGTAAGAATCTTGAAAGCATCCAATTTTAACTTTATCCCAACATTTTTTTCTGGTACTCATTAGTCTCCCTGATTTATTTTCCCACACAGCCCCTCTGACTGAAATTATATACGTCATTACTGTGTGTTCATTGTTAGTTCATTCTAAATGGAAAGTGCGCTCCATGGAGTTTTATTCACTGCTATGTGCCCACAACGGAGCTCATTCAATATTTACTAAGTGAATGACCTGTTAACATGGACGGGCACCTGTTCCCATACTAAACTATTTCAGCAAATATCCTTTAATGCTAAACAGTATCCTATAAGAAAGCAATAATAACAACAGCAGGTGTGTTATCACAAAGTGTTAACTGCTATCATCAGGATTGACTTTGGCTTTAAAAAATAGTTCATACATGTAGATACATGACACGAGTAAAGACAGGGTTTTAATTAAACATCCTTTACCTTGGAGATCTCTCACACACAGTACAAGACTGGAAATTCTAGGATAATAAACAAAGTTTTTTGTTTTGTTTTGGTTTTGGTTTTGTTTGTTTTTCAATTGAGTAAAATTATTCTTTACCTTTGAAAGCAGGCTGATCTGCAGCTGGTTTCTCTTTTCTACCTCTTCTCCTGACATGCTGCTGCTACTGCTGCTTCTGCTTCTTCTTGATCTCCTGATCTCCTCATCCTTTTTTCCTATCCCATTCTCTCTCTCTCTCTCTCTCTCTCTCTCTCTCTCTCTCTCTCTCTCTCTCTCTCTCACACACACACACACACACACACACAGATATGAGAGAGAGATCATATATATGAGGATACCACTTTACTTCTCAGACTGTTCTTAAACTCCTGGGTTCAACAGATCACCATGTGTCAGCTGCTACAGTAACTGGGACCACAAGCACACACCATCATGCTTGGTTGTTTGTTTTATGACTGATACCTCTAATAACTCAAACAAAATTACCAATCAATTCTTGATAGGTTCTGATATTAATTTCTACACAGAGATCTAGGACAATTTGGAAAAGTTTTTATGTAGAAGTAACCAGATCTCACAAAGTAGATAAAATTTCAAAATGAAATTCTTATTGGCTACTTTTATGGCATGCTAAATAACATGGTTCTTATCTTTAATATTATAAGTAAATTTGTGTTAGTCTTCTAGAATAGTTAATAGCCACATATTTTGATTCATTTTATTGTGGCTTATGCTTTAGTGTCTGGGGTTGCTAGAACAAAAGGAGCATTTAGGGTTGTTCTCTGCCTTCCTGGAATTCACACAGTGAATGGAAGAGCTCACAGTTACAAGCACTCAGCGGGTCCAGCCCTGACTGATGACGACATTCTATTTGTATTTAGAGAAGTCTGGCAACTAGGAACTTCCTGGTTTACCAGAGGCAAACAGAGTTGGAAATTGTTGTTTGCTTTAATGAAATAACTTACTCTTGTGCAACATTAAGTTGTGTCAATCAAGCAAATATAAAAAGAAAGCCTTATTTATAAAATTGCTTGATTCTGATTTCACTTTATTGCATCTGTCTCTAAGGCAGGAGAAAAATGAAACTTTTGCTGATTGGTACTTTTTTGTCTTTGTATACTTCCATAGCTTGGACAAGAGATAGACATTATTACATTGGAATTATTGAAGCAATCTGGAATTATGCCTCTGACGATGGAGAAAGCAAACTTATTTCAGTTGACAAGTAAGTAACTACTCTTTGTTGTTTATGGGCCAAATTAATGTTATCAACTTAAAAAATGAAGCCTACAAGAAAAGTATTTATTTAATTTGTTAAACACAGAAACTTCAAAATGTTGATTTTACTTTTACTTGCTTCCTTTATATTTTAAAAATTTCCTTTTTAAACTTTCCTGCTCCTTTCCTATCTCTCCAAGGGAACCGTGCTGGTTTCTCACTATTTCCTGTGGTTAGCCACTCCTTTATTTATATTTCAAATGTGCCATGCCTCTGCTTGCAGAAATTCCTTACTTTAAAATAAAATCACTATATAAAATGTGATTTCCTAATGTTGAAAGTATAGTATTTTTAACTTTTCAAAACATCAGACATAGAAATAAAATTCAACATAAGGAAATATGATTCTGCTTAATACTTGTTTGGTGGTTTAGGACAGTACTAATGGTACTAATCTCTCTCATGGTTTTTGAGTTCTTACATATAAAATGAGACAGCAAGAACACTTCACAGGGCTGTTTCAAAAGGGACTGCAAAGCTCCTAGCACAACTCCACTCAAAACATGTACAAAAAATGCTATTATGAGTCCTGATAAAATATTATGTAACTTAAAAGTTTTTATGTTTTAGTTGTCTTATGTCAAGCAATACTCTCTATACAGAAGAATAATACAGTCTCTTTGAAGTTTGGGAATACCACTTTTAATGTTATCTAAACATCTGCCATGAAATAAAACCTGGGATTCAAACAAAAATATACTACCCTAGTAAATGTATCAGAATGGAAAGGAAGCTAAAGTGACCCAAATGAGCAGCAGCAACTAAGATTGTCTCTATAAGAGAAATAAAATAGATATCATGATAGAGGAAGCCATTTGGGGGCTATGAAGAAATTCCCACAAGTATATAAAGATGATCTCAGTGAAGAAGACTCCAAGCAAAAGTGCCTGAACTGGCCTCCCCTGTAATCAAACTGATGACTCCCCTAATTGTCATCATAGAACCTTCATCCAGCAACTGATCAAAGCAGACACAGAGATCCACAGCTAGGCACTGGGCCAAGCTGCCTGTTGAGTCAAAGAGAGGGAGGAGGCATTATGTGATCAAAGGGGTCAAGATCATGATGGGGAAACCCAGAGAGACAGCTGACTCGAGCTACTGGGAGTTCACTGACTCTGGACTGACTGCTGGGGAACCAGCATGGAACCAAACTAGATCCTCTGAATGTTAATGACAGTTGTGTGGCTTGAGCAGTTTGTGGGGCCTTTGGCAGTGGAACTAGGATTTATCTCTAGTGCATGAACTGGCTTTTTGGAACCGGATCTCTATAGAGGGATATCTTTTTCAGACTTGATACAGATTTTGTTGTCTCCCCATAGAGGCCTTTACTCTCTCTGAGTAGTGGATGGGGGTTGGGGAGCTGGGGAACTCAGGAGTAAGCAGGAGGGAGGGGAACTGTGGTTGGTATGTAAAATGATTTTTTAAAAATACTTTTAAATTTAGTAAAAAAATCTTGTCTCTTTAAGAACAGCTCTATTATTGAGTTAAATTATGTAGCTACCATTTGGATACATACATTGATGGATACACACTATTTTGTTTAATTTCATATAAGGTTGAATTTTTCATGGCAAGAAACAAATGCATTGCTAATGAAAATATCAAATTGTTACTTTACTAACCCAGTAATGTTCAGTAAGAAAAAGTTTTGCATCAATAACTGGCTACAAAGAGAACTTGCTATTTTTTAAGCCTTGTTTTAAGACAGTATTCTCTTCTCAAGAGTCAGACATATTTTTCTAGCTTCACTAGAAGCCGAGTTTTGTATGGTCTGTTCGTTTCCTGATTAAGCACAGTGTAAATTATTTAGTGTTTGTTTCCAAGAAAACAACTACAAAAGAAAACAGAAAAAAAAAAAAAAAAACAAAAACCCTAGACTTAAAGTATACCTCAATGGTAGAATACTTACCTAGCAAGTATGGGTTCAATGGATTTATTTATCAGAAACACACACACACACAAATTCAGTAAAACGAAGAAAAATATCCTTGCCCTTGTTTATAATGAAAATATTAAGTCAGTCTATCGAGTATAACTACAATATACTGGCCATGTTCCAATGTGGTAAACTCAAGTATGAGGTAGTAGAAAGATGAAGAGGATTGGCAAGAACTTCAGGGGGTGATTTCTTTGTTTCAAATATTCTAATGTTGTATCTGTCCCAGGTAGAAAATTCTGGGAAGATAAGCTTGCTATTACAGGGACACAAAGGTGCTGAAATGGAAAATGGGACATTTTCAGTTGACTTCAGCTTTCTATTTACCATTACTCTAAGTCTCCTGTGACTTCCAAACATCTTATAATCTGTAATGTTTTCCCCTCATGCACATAAACAACACAACAACTAGACTTCAATAATTTAATCTGTGTTGTGCTGAATTTTACCAGGCAAGCATGGTAGCAACGTTTTCAGGGCAAAGCTGAAATAAACAAGATGAAAAATAAATTGTGAAAGAGCCTGAAGTGAGTGCCAGGTGGAGGGCTAGGTTGAAGTTGGATGTTAACGTGAAGGTCTGGGATATAGAAGAAGATACATGTTCAGGGGCAGAAACTCCCTGTGTTATGATGGCTGCTTAGCCATAATATAACAATATCTGTGAGATATCACACACTAAGTAAATGTTTCTGGATATATAAAAATAAACAAATGAAAGTTAATGCAAAGGCAGAAGAAATTACAGGACATATTATAAAAACCTTTTCATGTTCCTGAGTGGATAGATTTCACATCGTTGAATGAAAGAATTGGACAACAGAATAAAATAAGAAAGTAGATCTTGATGGCCTACTAGAGTTACTGAAACTGGAAACAAAAGCAGATGTTAAATGAGAAAAAACAGTGTATAAATTGTTTTTATTCTATTTTCTTGGTTAGGAAAATATATGACTCTGGAATTAATTCCAACGTTATTTATTTCTAATAAAGTGAGGTAGAAAGTAACATCCTTATACTATAGTCAACGTTGCCACTTCCAACAACAGATAAAGATTCTAAAACATGCAGCTCTTTAAATATATTGTTTATATTTAAGTAACAAAAAAGGTAAATACATAAAAATAACTAAAAAACCCAATAGTGGGGGGGCATGATCAGTATTAAATACACATCGAATAACTGAATTATTGCTGAATTGACTAGCAATAATAATTATATTATCTTTCGTTTATTTCTTTTCTAGAGAGCTCTAAGAAGCCAAGTGTTCTTTAAACCCAACAGCAACTTATCATAAACCTCTTTATAACAAATTTTAGACTTTTGTTCTGAAATTGTGACTTTCCTAACATGCTGCAAATACTGATATCTAGTTTTATAGCCTATTGTAGGTTTGAAGTTTAGGTGGTAGAATAATGATATCATTATGCTCAAACCTAGTGATGAGGAACAAATGAAGTCACAATCCCAACCAAGTAAACAGGCAACAAACTAAGACCCTATTTTTCAACGGTACAATCAGAATTATGCTATTTTTGATATACTAACTACCTAATATAAAAGAGTTAATCTTTATTATTATTACTACCAAAGTAGAAGATGACTTCCCAAATCAACTCTATTATAAGAAAAATAGAGACACTGTTTTAAGAGAAAATAAAATTGCAACAAAGTCAATATTTTACATTAAAACACAAACACATTTGGCTGGTCATGATGCTATATCCCTGGAGGCAGAGGCAGAAAGGTCTCTGTGAGTTCCAGGCTAGCACGGTCCACACAGAAATCTCCAGGAGAGTTAGGACTACATAAAGAGACCCTGTCTCAAAACACAAACAAAGCAAAACACACCAACCAAACAAACATTTAAATTTTAACAAGTTTACCTAGCCATTCTGTCAGTCATGGATTGCGCTACCTCACACCTAAGTAGTTCACTGGGTTTCAAAATACTTTTATATTTCCGGAAGCAATGTTAAGAGAATATATTTGCTTAATTAAAGTGGAAAATTTCTAGTTACACGTTAGTTAGCAGTTTCTGATTGGTTGGGCCCATATTTCACTTCATCATTTACTGTAGGCCAGTTGTGTGCTTTGGAATGATAATAGGCAGTAGAATTAGTCATTTGTCCTGGGTTTCTTTGGGACCTGAAACTCGCTGTTAGTTCTTTAATATTTTTAAATTTATTTTTGAGGTACTGCTAAAATAATTCATTCAGAAGCCATTCAGTTGAGCCAAGCCTAGCCACTCAGGTGCTTATATAAGTAAAGCATCTTTGACATTACAAGAGCTCCCCTGTGCTCTTCTCATCTTTGCCTTCTACCCTAAACTGACCATCCCAGAAACTTTGCTTCCCAACCCTGCCTGTTGGTTGCCTTGGCTTATAGACTGCCCTTCTTAGCTCTCTTCCTTTCATCTGTCTCTGTCCCCTCTCATGTCTCGGTTCAGTCTGGACTCTCCCAGATGCCTCTGGTTGTACGCTCCCTCTTATCTACACTAAGTCTCTTCTCATCAATACCTAAGAGTATTCATACCATCACGTTTATTCAGTGAGCTTGAGTGTAACCTGGAGTACATAAGACCCTGCCTCAAATTTTTCTTTTTAAATTCCAAAGAGGTACAAAGTTTGGCTAACATTATTGGGAAAACTCCACTTACAATGCCCTGCTCTCTGAGGACACTAAATAGAAATAATAAGCACTAGTTTGTAAGGGACAAACACTGCATACAGGATGACATCTTTGCAGGCATTAATTAAACAAGCATAACATTTCATTCTTTCCATGCTTTAGTTGCTATGATGTTCATTTTTCCCGACTAAGAAGGTTGGTTAGCATTTTATTCCTGCTGTGCTTGCAAAGCTTAGGTGTTTTTGAAGTATAATTCATTGACACTTGTGCTATGTGCCTGGGGTGGGAGGCAGGGTGAGATGCCTGCAACTAGAACATTTTTCTTGGATTTCTGTATGTTAAAGGCAATATTTCTGAAATGTCCTGCAAAAGATTTCGGGTCCTAATTTCTAGATTCTCTGGGTAGGATGAGACATCATGTACAGGATTAGTGCTTTAGGCAAAAGCTTTGCTAGCCCAGGTGGGGGAGACTAGCTGGTGTGGGCTTGGAGGGAACAGAGAGTCTCCAGTGGCTGGAAAGAACATTAAAAGCTGCAGAGATTAAGGGAAATTCCTTGTACTGTTGCTAACTGGAAGTTAGAAGGATTAGTTGAGAGGCATATTGTCATCCTTAAATACCCTCAGACATCAGCCACAAGCAAACAGCAATTAGAATTTTACAGGTTAAAGACACTTAATTGTGACTACATTCTGATTGACTCGGAAAATGGATTTGTTTTCCACAAGTCCTCAGAGGAGTGCTCAGTCTGGTATCCCCTTGATTTCATTGCTGTGATGTTCGTGGCAGAAAAGCCAGCCATGACTCATCCAAATGAGCTAAAAGCAGGTATTACTTCATGCTGCTGTGTGATGATTTGTTATTCAGTAATGAAAATCTAAAGAAGCATTTCAAAAAGTGAAGTCAAAACTCTTCTATAATCTATAGACTTTAGTACCCAAGCTAAAAATAGACTAAACCAGTTCAATGAATTCTGAACTTACCAGTAGAACAGTATTATTAACTAATTCTAGCAGCATTAATAACAAATTATCTGTCATCAGAACCTCAGTTCTCATTCTGAGTTGACCAGAAATGATAGAAATAGTGCCCCCCTTTTCTTTAAAAATGAAAAAGGGGGCTAGAATAGGAAAGTATAATTGCTGAAAGGAAAACCCATTTTCTATAACGAGTAGAAAGAATTGCAGTTGCCAACAGGAAGGACTGAAAATAAATGTGAATTTGTTTGCTTCAAAGACCAAGTATAATAGACTCATGAAGCAGAATGTCTGACTGGCAAAATTCCCACAAGCTTCCAGTAAGTGACTGACCCTTTGGCCCCAAACCACGAGTGGCTTTCTGATGTTCCTTTGGAGGACAGTGTCATAAGTAAACAGACCTCCTTGAAGTTAGATATTTCTCAACTTGCTAAAGGAAATTTCTCACAATGGCCAAGACAAATGGAAAAACTAGTTTTGTGTGTGTGTGTGTGTGTGTGTGTGTACATATATTGTACATATATATTTATGTAAAATACATGTTTATTTTAGCTTCAGATCAATTTGTATTTTAAAGGTCATTTCCAAAAATACTCCATCCGTTTAAAAACTTTATCTAGAAAGAATAAGACACAAAGCTAAAGAAGAGTACATTTTATTTTAAGAAATGAGTAATAAAACATCAGTGCAGTGGACACCATATTTGGGAATGGGATGGGATGGATTCCTGGATGCTATAGTCACATTAGGGAAAACAGATGCATATGGTGTTTTCAAAAAAGCCTTAAGGACTAGAGGGCAACTGTGAAACCTGGAGCTCAGGCTGGAGAGATAGTTTAGCAGTTAAAAGTACTATGTGCTCTTCCAGAGGACTCAGATTTAATTCCCCACACCCACATGGCAGCTCACAACTTGTCTGCGCCAGGGATTTGGCACCCTCACCTAGACATACACACAGGCAAAGCATCAATGTACATAAAATAAAAATAAATTATTCAAAAAAAACCCCTGAACCTCCATAAGATGTATATCAACAGGGTACGGTGGATTAGAATCTCTGCTAAATATTATCAAACAAGTCTTTTAGAAATACTGTCAAACCTCAAAAACAGTTTATTCTGGGGTTTATACAAATATGTTTGAGACTAGTTCAGGGTTCTGTTGGATGTTTAGGGAAGGAGACATCAGCTACAGCTGGCTCTGACTGACCTTGTCCCATGTGGATCCTTCTTAACACAATATATTTCATGGATGTATGCTTTATACCTCGGGGGTATTCAGTGCTGCACAGCCTACCTGTTGTTTAAGCATATATGTATTAACATTCCTGCTGTCCACACTAATTTTGTGGGTTCACCACAGTATTCTGATCATTATTCATGGATTGCTTGAAGACTCCAAGCTATATCCATTCCTTTCTTCTGCTTTGCTTCAAAACAATGGGAAGCACATAACAATTATAAAGTAACACAAGAAGGACACCCAATGACAAGTATTTTTAGTAGGATTTTATTGTTCCACAATTGGTGTGTTCTTAACTGCTTTATTTTTCTTACTTCTAGTGTAATCATCACACCAGGATGGTTTTGAAAGAGCAACCATTTCCATCAGTGTACAATTTAGCTTCCTTTGAGTCTTTGAGTCCTGGTATTTACATAGTCAGTATATGGTTGTCTCTGAGATTGTCACTCTATAAGTCCTAAGTCAATCGAGACAAATGTGACTCTTTTACTACCTTGTTCTTGCTTGATCTGCCCAGATCTAGCCCCAGGATCACTGCCAAGTGGTGGTGCTCTCTGTTTCATCTATATAGCTACCACATGCAGAGATTTGGCACCACTTTGCTATCTGCTGAAAATAGAACTTTCTATATTATTGTCTCATAAGATCAGGAACTGCATCATCCCTGTGCCTTCAACACATCGCCTTCAATTCTACAGGTTCCCAAAAGTTTAAAGTGGTTGCCTATACTAGAATACACTAGTCTGCCTGTTTAAAAAAATGAAGGTACCTGCACTCTACATCCCTCTGCCCCCAGTCAGAATCATCTAGCTGAAGCCAGGAAATCTATTTGTACATCACCTAGTGCACTAGTAGATAATTGTTTGGCTTAATGTTTAGAAAACAAGAGGCTAGAGCCCCAGACTTTTGAAAATCACATCTTCAACTTCTGTAGCAATTTCAGAGCCCCATCCCAATTTTTGTCTTGGAACATGGAAAGAAAAATGTCTATGAGCCTCTCTGATCAGCTCTCGGTTCAGGGAATATCACAAAGTTTACTTTCCAGGCAGATTATCCTAGTTGTGGATAATTACCTGGAGCATTGTAAAGTTGTAAAGTATTGAAAACATTGTACAGTATGAAAATTACATATACAAAGTATATATGCAAGGCCTTGGTTGTGAAGGACCTTATCAAACCAGGGTTTAGTTAAGTCCCTCTAAATGGTGGCATGGCACTCTTCACAAACTGAAAATTAATGTTGTAACTCCAGTATGTAAAAATCAATTTAGGTGTAAAAATCAAATGTACTCCTCCCATTTTTTTTCTCCCTTCCTAGTTCTATCTATTGTGTGGATACATTTAAGAGACTTTTCAAATAATTTTCATTAATCAAATACAAGCATTCAATATGAAGTATTTATGGTAGTAAAGGATTTAAAAATATTAGTAATAATTTGAATGCAAATGTAATTTTTGAGCCTATACACATTATGTATTAATTCTAGGACTCCTAAAAGAAAATAAAACGATAGATTAGGGCTGTGGCAAAGGCTCAATGTGTAATATACTTGCTATACAAGGCTTCTGATTCCTAACACCCAGGTAAAGTAGGGCATAATGATAAAATGAATCAGGTCACTGGAGACAGCCTCCAGAAGTGGGCGCTGGCAAGTTTACTGGCCAGCTGAAATGGGGAGCTCCACTTCACTGAGATACTCTGTCTCAAAAGTTAAAGTGAAAAGTGTTAGCCTAAGGTCCTAACATAAACCTCTGGCCTCCGCCTCCGCCTCCGCCCCCGCCCCCGCCTCCGCCCCTACTTCATCCCACCCTCACATACAAATAAATGATCAAAAAGGTAGAATTTAGTCCCACTCGTTTTTATTTTGTTTTATTATTGGCACCAGAGTGTTGGTCCTCCCAGGTGGTTCTCATGTGTCTTCATAAAACACCCCATATGTTAAAATGACAGAGCCAGTGTCTAGTCTCCCCTTCATTTTTTTTATAACAGGCAAATACTGAATGTCAATGTGACCATTGATTTTTCTAAATTCTAATATTATTTCCAGAAATTATGGCTTCTAATGAAAGTGTCTTTTCTTTTGCAGGGAACAGTCCAATTTTTATCTTCAAAATGGCCCAGATCGTATTGGAAGATCATACAAGAAGGCCCTTTATGTTCAGTACACAGATGGCACCTTTAGAAAGACTATAGACAAACCAGCCTGGCTAGGATTTTTAGGCCCCATCCTCAGAGCTGAAGTTGGAGATAAAGTTTTTGTTCACTTAAAGAACTTTGCCTCTAGGCCTTACACTTTTCATTCACATGGGGTAACTTACCACAAGGAAAATGAGGGTGAGTTCAATGTGTATTGTGGTGTGAATTTCCTTTTCAGTAGGAAAGCCATTTAACTTTTAAAATTGATACCTTTTGATAGAACCTGTGACTACACTTTTTAACACCAATCCATTTTTCATAATGAAATTTGAACTTATCATAGTAAGTGCTTTGTTTCTTCTACTTATGTGACTGACTTCCTGTAGTGGGAATGCCACACATCCCCAAATAGACAAGGCGCTGGACTACAAACATTTAATTCCTCATTTAATGTAGGAAGAATATGAGAGGTGGACAATGTGCCTGATAGCTTAGACGAGGTATGAAACCAGAGGGAACAATTGAGGGTGGAGGCTGTTTTCTCTTTGGAATTCTTTTAGTGATCACACTGTAGCTCATATCACCTTCCATCCTGACTTCCCATAAACTCCAGCCTCACCAAGGTGGACTGAATAACCTCACACATCAGTCACACAGCCTGAGGACCTGTGTCAGTCCCTGGGACTCACAGGATGAAAAAAGAACACAAGCCAAGTTGTCAGATTACCTCCACGCATGCACCACAATGTGTGTATGCACACACACATACACTAAAGGAATAAATGTAAAATAAATTTCAGTTTAAAAGAAGTCATTTTTAAAAAGTGAATATTTGATGTTGTGTGTCTTTTACTGTAGGTACATGGACTTTTGGATATTTATCACAGATAAGGCAGCAAAGAAATAATGCTACCTAAATTGTAAATGGAGAACCAGTGAGTTGAACTAGATTTACTTGTAGGAACATGGCAACACAGAGGTAGTAATACCAAAGAAGAGTATCGTGATTATTCTAGGGGAAGGCACGGCTACAGTGAAGCATTGCTTCCTGAGGCACCTTGTTAGCTTTCACTCTCTTTATGCAATCTTGTGAGAGTCTTCTGCAGGTAATTACAGCTGCTCTGATTGCAAAACTGCAATGGCCATGCCATGACAAGAGACAGAGTTCCACACATCTCTTTTCTCTTTTTCTTAACAAAAATGTGTCTACTAATAGGATAAGAATTGGCTGCCATGCTTTTCTTTGTGTAAGGGAAGTTAACTTTCAAGAGATAATAGTAGGCTTGTAATTTTGTTAAAAGGAAAAGCTCATATTTTTAAAAGACACATGCTTAGATGCTTAGATATTTATAAATTAAATGTTTCTAGAATCTACTTTAAAAATAATTTCATATAGCTGAAGATAGACTTGAGTGGGTTTTGGAAAAATCAAGAATGGCTTTCAGTTTACTATTGTCAAAGCTAGATTTATAAGTGCACTGAAATCTACTAACACTTAAATAGAAGTTCATTTCAACTTCTGCATGCCTGAAAATTTCTAAAATTAAATGTAAATTTTTTGAGTTCTGTAATTGCTACACATACACACAAATAAGGTATGATATAAGACATTTCAAATTATTTGGCAGGTTAGTTATCTTGCTTACTCTTTAAATCATGACCCTATCCTGGTAAAAGCTTTCTCTTAAAATGAAAAAAAAAGTTACAGTCATCATGAAATATTTATTATGTATGACTCAAACAATTACCAAATTAATAATAATTTCTGTGAGGCTTATGGGTTCCTTAGACATTAGCTTCTTGTTTGTTTTTCTGTGTGTTCAAACAGGATGTTACTGAATGTCCGAAGGGCAACCACCAGATGTGGAGAACTAACTATTCCTTCAACTATATTACATATATTTAACTCCATTACATGCTGCTTTCCAGGAGCTCTTTACCCTGACAACACCACCGATTTTCAAAAAGCAGATGACAAAGTGTTTCCTGGAGGACAATATTTGTATGTGCTGCAAGCCAGTGAGCAAAGTCCTGCTGACAGAGACAGCAATTGTGTGACCAGGATTTACCACTCCCATGTTGACGCTCCAAAAGATATTGCATCAGGACTCATAGGACCTTTAATACTCTGTAAAAAAGGTATATTTTCTCATTGCTCATAGTATGGGAGACAGATATAAGGCAGTTTGTTCTTTTCCTTTTTTCAATTAATTTTTTAAACTAAGTTTTTCTGTATTGCAGTAGAATAAATAAACAGTAAGAATAAAAAGAAAAATGTAATGTACAGGAAAAGCCTTGATAATGTGAAAAAATGGAATAAATCTTTAGAGAAAATGCCAATGAGGATAAGATGTTTGAAGTCAGTTCTTTGTGGAGTAGGTTTTCTGGGTATAACTTCCAACAATGGCGTTATATGAAGATCCATGACTTTACTATGTGTGACGACTCTCTCTAGCAATGGCTATAGTTACCTTATTATATTGATGAGTTTAATAGTACACTTAATCCTCACTTCATGAAGACAGCATAACTCAAGAGATTAAAATGTAATGTTTATTGGACCGAGAATTATCTGCAAAGCCTGGCTTATAGCCTATATGTGTATGCTAGAAGATACGGACATATTTGAATTATAACCTCAATTTCCAAAAAGTATTTAGTGGTTTTGTGTGTGTGTGTGTGTGTGTGTGTGTGTGTGTGTGTGTGTGTGTGTGTGAGTGGGTGGGTGGGTGTGTGTATGTGTGCATGCAGGACACAGGACATGAACTTTCCTGATTGTTTCCACAAAGTGGAGTAGCTAGTCCAGATATGAGGCTTACTAAGAAAATGAAAATTAAATTTTAAAAAGAATCTAGTCACCTATAAATATATTGACTCATATGCTAAAAATCCAGATCTACTAAACTACAAATTTCCACTTCAGATTCTCTAGATAATGAAAAAGAAAAAAATATTGACCAAGAATTTGTAGTGATGTTCTCTGTGGTGGATGAGAATCTCAGCTGGTATTTAGAAGACAACATCAAAACTTTCTGCTCTGAGCCAGAGAAAGTTGATAAAGACAATGAAGACTTCCAGGAGAGCAACAGAATGTACTGTAAGATTTAAAAAGATATAGCAGTTTTGTTGTCAAGATTATCCCTTCACATGAATAATCCTAATCTGACGCCCTAATAACTGAAGCATATTGGACACACAATTTGATTGATATCTATCTGTACGAGTTAGAGTTACTGTTGCTGGGATGAAACACAAATGCAAATTTGAAAAGATAGGTTTTACTTGGCTTACACTTTCTTTTGGTTCATTTTTAGGGTTACTACCTAACCCTAAAACTTTCACATCATAGTCTACCACTGCAGGAAGTCAGGACAGAACTCAAGCAAAGCAGGAACCAGGAGGCAGGAGCTGATGCAGAGGTCCTGGAGCATACTGCATACTGACTTGCTCCTCATGGCTTGCTTGGCCTGCTTTCTTATAGTAATGGGAACACTGGATCAAAGGCAGCACCATCCACAGTGGGCTGCATCTTCCCACATCAATTACTAACTAAGAAAAGACCTAGAGGATTGCCTATGGCCCTATCTTGGGGAGGTAATTTCTCAGTTGAGGATCCCTTATCTCAGATGACTCTAGCCTGTGAGAAACTGACACAGTACACTGGGTAAATACTAGGTCAGATAAAAGCCAGATACATCAAAAGTACTGTAATTTATAAGAAAAATCATCAGTTCGAATTTAATGCACACATGTAATACTTATATCTTTACATATCCCCCAAGTTCATCCTAGAATTATTTGAAAGAGCCAATTAGGACTAATGAAGTAAATATTTAAAATTAGATTTACACTAAGAATCATCTATGTTTAATTCCAAAAAGTATCCCTTTACATACTAATTGCCTTCATCAGAACTTCCATCCTATGTTATTTAAATATTTTAGTTCACTTTGTCTCTTAGATGTGTCTTCTTGAGATCCCAAGCTTTTCCCTAATTCCCAACAACAAAAATGATGAGATTTAGTTATCTATCCCTCAGAATTTACATAGTAGACTAAGTATCTTAACACTAATTAGTCCAAAAAGTATAGATTTTATTTTTATTTGGCTTCTTTAAAATGATTTTCACTTAAAAATGGAGAAAGCAGTAACTGCATTTCCAAATTAGAAAATAAAGCTTTTTCCAGCTTTCTATCTGAAAGGTACTTTTTTTTTCCTTCTGACATAACTATCTCCTTCCTAGACATTTCACCTTCTCTCTATTACCATGATAACAAAAACAGACAATATAAAAATATCCTCAAATTTCTAGTCTGGATGGACATGGTTTAGTAACGCTGTCGCATCTGGTGTTCTACTGGTCCTTAACACTAACATTTCTATCCATGAATTTTCTAGGACTGCTGAATTTCAACAATGACTCTCAGCTTCTTCCAAGGGTCTTGGACTATGCTGTGTTTGAACTTTCAGGTCTTCCTGGCTTTCATCCCTGTTCCCTTTCCTGAATTTCTTCTGTCTTCGAATCTCTTTGAACTGTGTCTTTCAGTGTTAGAAATATTTTTATTTTATGTTGTTATTACCCCCAAAATTCATATAAGTCCAAAAGTCCTAAGCAAAAAGAAGAAATTTAAACTGTTTGTCTTTTGCCTACTAGCATGGTTAATGACTATTAAATAACCTTTAATATTTTATCTTTAACTATATACTCTCCATATATGTATATGAAAGCATCTATATTTACACACAAACACACACACAATCAATGTAAATAGCTTATAAACATCAGAGACCAAAGAAGTTCTATTTTTAATATTGCATTCATCTTCAGTATTGTATTGGCAATGAGCCTTAGCCTGAACTAAGGTCCCAAAATGAAAGAATATGTGATTGATTAGCAATATCTAGCCTGGATAAGAGTTTGGGTAACTGCAAGTGTGGCAGATATTTTCAATACAAAATTGATTCTGTTTCTGTCGAGGTAAATATCATTATCCTGAGCACCAACATCTATTTGGCAAAAACTCTAATTCTGATTTGCAGCTATGAATGGATACACATTTGGGAGCCTTCCAGGACTCTCCATGTGTGCAGAAGACAGAGTGAAATGGTATCTTTTTGGTATGGGTAATGAAATTGACGTGCATGCAGCTTTCTTTCATGGTCAAGCACTGACCAGCAAGAACTACCGTATTGATTCAATCAATCTGTTCCCTGCCACCCTATTTGATGCATTTATGGTGGCCCAGAATCCTGGAGTCTGGATGCTAAGTTGCCAGAACCTAAACCACTTAAAAGGTAAGCATCTTCATTTCTAGTAAGCTGTCAGTTGTAAAAACAGCCGTGTATTAGTTACTCTAGCAGAGCTGGATAAAGAAAAGCAGAACCAAATGGCCAAATAAATAATCTGAACACTGAATTATTATCTTAGTATTTCCTACATAATGTGTATATCATAGTGTAATAAGAGCAGGTAAGTCTGGAATGTTTATAAAGTAATGAGATCTCAAAAATAGCAATGGTTTCTTCTATAAAAATACAGCATCACCTGTAGTTTTTCAATGTGAAAAAAGAACATTGTTAAAACAGATTTAATCATTATGCTGGAAAGTAGCTTGTTTTTTTTTTTTTTTTTTTTTGACTTGTGTCAAGTATCACCAACTTTTTTATTTGTCTGTGATATATCTGTTTTTTATCTTAACTTGTAATTTCTGTCTCTTTAACATAAGATATGAGAAGTCTTAGCTCTTAAAATCTATTTGTGAAATTTATCTCCCAAAGAAATTAGAATTGAAAAACTTATCCCCTGAAAGAAAATTCTCCCCAGAGACTATTATTTTGAAACAGTCAACCCTCTCAAAACAAAAGACTGGCCCAATTAGTCTTAATAGTTATGTGATATTGAATCACTAGATTCTCAAGAGGAATCCCGTGAAGACTGGTATCTTACTTTGAAAACTCACATTCGTAATGTTTTTTTTTTTTTTTTTGTCAAGAATATGTTAAAAGATCCATGTCTATTTAAAATATTGAAGTTTTCATGGTTGTTCTATTGTATTATCTGTCATTGGATTAACTTTCCATCTGTCATGTCATCAGCAATTGTCACTACTCATCCCAGCCCTCCCTGTGGTGTTTCAGCTGGTTTGCAGGCCTTTTTCACGGTTCGAAATTGTAAGAAGCCCTCATCAGAGGCCGATACCCAGGAGAGAAATTTGAGACACTATTACATTGCTGCTGAAGAGATCATTTGGGACTATGCCCCTTCTGGGACAGATACCTTCACTGGAGACAACTTAACAGCCCTGGAAAGGTAGTGCCCACAAAGACCATTTCCTTTAGGAGTAATGGTATTAGTTATCTATGCAGAGCTTACTGGCCATACACATATTTTCTTCAGAGAAATGTCCATCCACGTCCTTTGCCCAGTTTTGGACAATTAGTTTCTGTTGGTAATTTATTAGGGTGCTTCATACAGCCTGAGTATTAGTACTTTATCAGACACTCAACAGTTTTTTCCTCCTGTTGTGTAGTGTTTCACCCACTGAAAGTGTTCTCTGATGCACACGTTACTCTTTGTAAGCAATTGGCTGACTTTCTTAGTCTTCCTCTCCTATCCGAAACTTTCTACCAGGCAGAGAAGGTCATATCTTAAAAGTCGGCAGACACCACGGGGATAGCTCAGTGGGTAAGGAGCTTGTTGTCAAGCCTGATAAACTGAGTTATAGCCGGAAGACCTGCAAGGGCGGAAGGAGACATCTGACTCTTGAAAGTTGTTCTCTGACCTACACACACACACACACACACACACACACACACACACACACACACACACACACACACACACACACACACGGGCACATATAGACAAAATAAATAAAACTGTTAAATGTTTTAATGTCTACAAGATTATGCCATTAATCCGCATCTGCACATGTAACAATACTGTTTCACAGAATCTCTGTCTGTGACCCATCTTTTTTTTTTTTTAAATCCCCTTTGGAATGTTTTAGAAAATTCTGTATTGCTCAGTGTTGGAGAGTTGGGTCTGGCTGTACCCAGGTCTGTGACTCCTACAGCACAGACTTAAGTCCCAGGCTATACTGACATCCACATCAAAAGTCCCAAAACTGCATCCTCAACTTACAAGATTCTTAAGAATTTCAGCTTTGTATTTCTGTTTTCTTAGTGACACCTCCACTTAGATGAGGCATGTCTAATCTGAATTCATTGTCTCCTGTGCAAAACAGTTTCCTCTTAACTCAACGAACTGCTTCACGGTCTGACCCCATCATACTTACTTGTGTGCCAAGATCCAGAACCTGAGAACTGTCCTAACCCTTTCCTTCACCAATGCCTCCCACTCTCCTCATCAGGAACAATTCTAGGAAAGCCTCCCTCTTCCCTTCATATTCTTTGTCAATACTATTAACCTCCTCACCCACCATCTTTCACTGAAATTATAAAAGCTGTTTATAATAGCATTTTATTTCCTAGCTTTTTTCCTCTAAGCTGGTATTGGAGACGTCCCCCTGCAACACTTATCCTGAAGTCTTAAATGCTTCATTATTTCCACGGAATGGACTACCAAACCTTAACCAGGCCCGATTGCCTGCTTCTAACTCTCCGAGCCTCACTCCTTACCCTTCTGCCCTATACTCTCCACCTCAGCTTTTCAGCTGTGGGTTGCTACCCCAAATGAGAATGCACAAATGAATGTGAGGCTCACAATTTTTTTTAACAGTAAACATTTTTTGAATGCACAATAACAAAATATTCATTTAAAACCTAATGGATCAGAAAGAGAAGGTATTTTGGGGCAGTGTTTTCTGTATTCTACCACATGATTTCTCTGTAGCCTTGGGCCTGAATGCACAACGTGTACACTTTGCAAGCTGCATTCACTGTGCCACACACTGTCATCTCAGACACCTCTGCTCAGATTCAAGGGTACTTACCATATGTTATGATTACAGTGCTGGTATTTAATGGTTTACTTACAGTAAACAAAACTTCACTGTTTTCCTTCTATCACCGAACACGTAGAAACTGGCTTATCTGTGAACAACACTTGTTACAATGTTGAGCTGGGCAGTGGTGGCACAGCCTTTAGTTCCAGCACTGAGGAGACAGGTAGTTGGATCTCTGTGAGTTTGAGTGCCAGGTCAAGGCCAGACTGGTCTATAGAGGGAATTCCAGAGAAACCTTATATTAAAAAACAAACAAAGCAAAAAAGTTACAGACACACAATTGTTAAATTAATTTTTGCTTGGGATTAAAGCAGAATGTCCAACAATTTCTGAAATGACCTTAAGCATACTTTCACCATTTTGAACTATATACTTTCTATATTAACAATTAAAAAATCAAAATATCAATCTGCTCAGGAAAATGTTGAAGATGCTATATTCTGCAGTATTAGATATTCAGCCAACATTTCTTTTTCTAAGGATAAACAAGCACATCCACCTCATAAGGATGAAAATTTCCTTTCATTTTAAATAAATGGAAAAATCATATATATTCAAAAATTGTTTCAAAATAAATTTATGGTTTTTTATTTGCAATTTTCAATTTGCAAACCTATTTTTGTATATCTCTGTACCCAGGCTCTAGAAAAAATTTTGAAGGCAAAGGTAGCTGTGGGGAGGCTTAAGGAGCCTTCCAGTGGAGCATGACATACTTATCCTTGCTCCTTTGTACTTCCCCGGGTTGTCGCTTGTCAGTCTTCTGGACCATTATCCCCACTGTCCACACAGCTTGATTTCCTCTGACAGATATGTGATCCATGCGGATGTCCCTTAGTATCTCACCAACATAGTACAGGGGTACTGGCAAAAATCTAGTTCTCACCCACTTGTCAAAGAAAAGAAGAAATAGTTTGGTTTTATGGAAATCCTATCACTTTCTGAAACTGAATCATTTGTAAATGGGAGAAAACTATCGATCTCACCACATTACCACATGACTTCCAGCAAGTAGAGACAAACACTAAGCTGATGCTCATATCCAACAAGACAACTGCTTTGCAGTGGGGTAGAAATGTTCCACTGCAGAGCAGAGGTGACATAGCCATATTGGTATTTGTTCTCACTTCACTTTAAAATGCCATTTCCTCCTTGGTTTTTTCACTCCTTCACTAAACCTCGAGAGTCTGTTTGTCTCCGTAGTGAAATTAGCGAGGACTGTGAACCATAGGTGTAACGCAGTGCTAAGCGCTCTACAGTTCTTCTTCAATTAGGAGCCTTGGTAAATAGCCACTGTTTTCTACCCCCACTCTAGAATTAACACCCTTTTCTTTTTGCCAGTGATTCGAGGATATTTTTTGAGCAAAGTGCTAGGAGAATTGGTGGCTCTTATAAAAAATTGGTTTATCGCGAGTACACAGATGGCTCCTTCACAAAGCGAAAAGACAGAAACCCCGATGAGGAGCATCTTGGAATTCTGGGTGAGTCCAAGCAGAGCACAAAGGGCTGCGACTTTTTTTTTTTTTTTCTTGATTGCCCCAACTTTGGGAAGAAAAGTGTCAGGAGCTGCAGCATGATTTCTAGGTAGAAGTCAGGCACACTGAAAATCAGGTACTTGACACCCACCAGCTGATTACTTTCCCAAATGCAAATTATCCGCCATAAATCTTCAATACACTGTGAAGAGCTAAAGGAAACTATGTGATGGTTATTGACCTAGCCCAAAGAAAACTTTCTCAGAAACTAAATGTATGCCTGCTGATAACCCAGGCTGCATCTGTCCTAGAGGCTGCTCCCGCTGAGCTCTTATTTCTCTCATAAATGTAAACGCAGTCTAGACTCAAGAGACAACCTTCCTCCTTATCTACAGGATGCGTGACTTTTGAAACTGACTTAATTTTCTATGCCCACTTTTTTCTATAAAGTGGGGACGATAATGGCTACTACTACATGAAATTTTAGTAAGGGTTAGAGGAGGTATTAGACATAAATAAACACTTAGAAGCAAAGATAATATGCTCTTAAATAAATTTATTGTGAATATTACATTAATTTGTTTACTATATAGCTGTACTGTAGTCGTAAGTTTCTATCCCAGCCAGAAACTCTCAAGTAATTGGCAGCATGTTCCCAGATAATTGGTTTGGTGGTTTAATACCATAGTAACTGCTCGGTCAGTAGTTCAGAATTATTATTAACTAGTTCTTATGATTAAGTTAACCTATCATTCTTATCTATGTTTAGACACATGGCTTAGTACCTTTTTTCTCTGTCCAGAATTCTCATCTTGCTTCCTCTGTATCTGGCTGGCTTCTCCTCTCCTTTCCTCTTCCTGGAATTCTCTTAAGTCTGTTCAACCCACCTCTACTTCCTGTCTTCCTACTGGCCAATCATTGTTTACTAAATCAATACCAGTGACAAATCTTTACAGTGTAAAGAACATTATCCCTCATGTATCTTTAATTGTTAATGATACCAATTTTAGAGTTTTGCATTCTAAAATACTGCACCCTTCACACCCAAGACAATGCATCTTAAACTTACCACATGTGAAGACAAACACGACACAGATGACGTTGAAAAATATAAAGATGCTCCAGATTTATTTTTAGGCATTATAGACATATGAATTAGTGTTTTGTGATGTACAAATTTTACTGACTTGAAGAAATAATAACAACCAAATTAATTTCCCACAGGTTGTATTAAAAAAAATCTTCTTGCATTTATCTAAATTTGTAGTTATAATGGACTTTTAAATACAAAACTTTCAAACGTGCTACACATATATACCTTGATCCTGGGATGCTTGTCAGGGCACTGATAAAGCCAATAACTGTTTTGCACATTCTGTATGTCACATAACAAATATATATAACAAATGTTCTCTTGTCTCTAGGTCCTGTCATTTGGGCAGAAGTAGGAGACATCATTAAAGTCACCTTTCATAACAAAGGGCCATATCCTCTCAGCATTCAGCCAACAGGGGTGAGATTCACTGTGGAAAATGAGGGGACATATTATTCTCCAAAAGGAGGTGAGTAGAAAATTCAGTTTTGAGAAAGATAAATGCTAAATATTGCCAATGTTACTTTCAGGAATTAGGCAAACAGCAAATCTCTTTCCTATCCTTTCCAATTAATTTATAGAATCTTGCTCTACCTTAACTGGATAACTACTGACAATCCAATAAGAATGTAGTTGAGCTATATCAATTATCCATTTCTGAATTACTGTTGGGTAGATTTTTTTTTTTTTAGTTTCTGCAACATTAAGCTCAAAGGCTCATTTTTTATATTTGAAAAGTGCAGAAAGCTATAACCAAGAATATTAGTAATCCATATACATATGTATATTCAATCTTGCTTTTATCTGTGTATATATAACATACTTTAAATATGGTTAGGTACATAGTATATAAATATACTATCCTTATAGCTTGTGATGTTTGCACTCTTAACATTATAATTATTTATAAATATGATTTTAGAGATATAAAATATTCAATAATGTAGATACATTCTAAGATTTTTTTTAAGACTTACCAATGAAATTTTATGATTTTACCATCAATTGTAATATGACTATAGGCAGCTTACTGAGGCTTTCTGGCTTCAGTTTCAAGTAAAAATTTAGACAATTTGCAAGATGATCCAGGCCAAGTTTCTTTCAATTCTACAGTTACTTTGTTTGGTTTAGTCAACAGAAAAATGAATTGATTACCTCCTACTGTCAAGTAGTGTTCTAGATAATAGGATAGAGGAAATGATATTTGCTTTGAACATTAGTTTCTTCTTCCCCTTTCAGCACAAATGGGGAATCAATCCCAAATAGAGGTTTGGGGCAGAGCTGGGGGCTTCCCGAGTTTACCACACCAGTCTGTCAACCCTGGCAAGGCAGCACAAGGGGGATTCTACTTTAATTGGGACCAAGAAACTTAGAAGGGTTTTACTAAACTTGGCCTACTTTGTGGTTCAACTGTCACATTAGAAAATGTAAATTTAACCTCCCTGCTGTGACCTTTCTTGCAGGTGTGCCTCATCCTCAAGCAGCTTCCCACGTGGCACCCAAAGAAACCTTTATGTATGAATGGACTGTCCCCAAAGAAATGGGACCCACTTCTGAAGATCCCGTGTGCTTATCTAGAATGTATTATTCTGGTGTAGATCCCACCAAAGATATATTCACTGGGCTCATCGGGCCAATAAAAATATGTAAGAAAGGCAGCTTACTTGCCAATGGAAGACAGGTAAGCCCAGGCAGAGGAGATTAAAAATGACTCATAATCTGTTTTGAACTATAAGGGTAATTCTGGTCTTTAAGGCATGGAAGATTTTTACATGTCTTATTTTAAAATTTTCTTCAGATTTATATTATCTGCATTATGGTTGTCAATAGTGCTACATACTTGTAATCTCAAAACTAGGATAAAATGAGGCACAAGGATCAAAAGTGTGAAACCATTCTGGATTTCACAGTAAGATCATCCATTTAAAATGTATCATGCATCTCTTTCTGGTAGAAATACTTCAAGTTGATCAGAAATTGCATTATAAACAAAATACATAATCTTCTGTGATAAAATCAGCAATATGAAAATAACCTGACTCACCATTATAATCTTATAAATTTTTTAAACTGCAAATTATTTTATATTGTACCTCTGAGGATAAGGGACACTGTCATTGAATCCTACACACTTGTAGCCCAAGACTTTAGGAAGTAGAGGCAAGAAATGGAGTGTGAGGCAATTCTGGGCTACATGCAACACTGTTTCAAACAAACAAGCAAAGAAAAAAACAAAATTGTTAAGATAGGGTCTTCTAAGATGGGCATAGAGACACATGCCTGTTGTCCCAGTATTTGAGAGAGAAAAGGACCACATTTAGCCAGGCATCATGGCACATGCCTTTAATCCCAATGTTTAGGAGGCAGAGGCAGAGGCAGGAGGATCTCTGTGAGTTCCAGGACAGCCTGGTCTACAGAAGGACTTCCAAGACAGCAAGGGCTACACAGAAATCGTCTTATAAAACAAACAAACACGGAACATATATGAGGCTACTCTGGGCTACTATGGCATCTCCAATGGAGATGAGAACAAGTATCTGTTCTTCCCAGAGAGATTGTTGATGGACCGAAGAAGTGATCCTTCCCAAATCTAGTTCAGTAAGCAGTAGCTTTACTGGAGTTACTTACAGAAGCATAAGCAACGTAAATTCACCATAGACAACCTTCATCAGTTTTCTGTAGGATCTAAACATGAAGTCGACACCTTAGTTGGCCATTTTTACTTCAGTAATTATGTTGTCCACTTGACTAAATCACAATAGAAAGACAAACAGGACTTCAATATTCTGTTCTCTAGGGAATCATTGGTTTTGATTCCACAGACTAGTTATCTTCTGAATGACTGGACCATCCCCCAGACCAGACAGTGTTATCTGGTTTTGTTCTTTTGGCTCTTTGACTCTTTTGGCTTTGGGGTGGGGACGGGGGATGTGCCATGCAGCTTCCAAATAATTCATACATGGAGGCTTATTCTTAATTACAAATGCCTGGTCCTAGCTTTGCTTGTTTCTAGCCAGCTTTTTAAAAATTAACCCATCTACCTTTTGCCTCTGGTCTTTTATCTTTCTCTAGTTCTAGATACCTTTTTTCTTCATTTCTTTCTTTGTTGCTGGTTGTGTAGCTGGGTGGCTAGCCCATGATGTTCTCCTCCGTCTCTTGTTCCTTCCTCCTTTTCCCAGATTTTCTCTTCCTTCCAGCCCTGCCTATCCTTTGTCCGGCCTTGCTATTGGCCATTCAGTCCTTTATGAGACCATCAAGTATTGTAGACAGGCAAAGTAACACAGCTTCATATAATTAAACAAATATATAAAGAAAAGTAACACACCTTAGGATAATCTACAACAAGATAGTACTTCTACTTCCTTATTTGTTTGTTTTTTTGTTTTAATCTGTTTGAAGATTGTGTGGATCCTTCTTCTTGCTCATTGCCAGGGTATTTCGTCACCAGAGATGGTCTGTGTGGGTTATAGATCTTACTCACTTCAGGAATGTAGAAGGTTTCTATCTTGATTCCAGCATACAGATATTCCCACATTAGTCTTTATCACTGCAAGAAAATACCTAAGACAAAGAACGTAATGGGCAATCTAATTCAGCTCTTGGTTTTAGAGAATTCGGTCACAGTCACCTAGTTTCATTACATTTTGGGCTGTAAAGAAACAGACATGCATAAAGTCCAAGAAACCTGTTCATCCGCATGATACCCAATTAGGACCGTGGAAATAGAAGGGGAAAGCAGAGATATTCTACTATAATCAATGGCACAATCCAAGTGACATTGTCCCTTCAACTGGGCCCAACCCAAAGTCTTCATTACCACTCAAAACTGCCATCAGCTAGGAACTGATCCCTTAGCGCATAGCTTTGGTGACATTTCAGCAGACACCAGTGAAAACCTAGGTGGCCAATTGGAATGTCATGACCCAAATTTGAAAGCAGAACAGAAACTTCTGTTGACAGTTCTTAAAGTAGTTTGTTCCCAGAGCATTATGTATACAGAAATCTTTTGCTTTACTCATTCTACCTTTACCTCATTGTTATTTTGATTTACAGAAAGATGTAGACAAGGAGTTCTACTTGTTTCCCACAGTGTTTGATGAGAATGAGAGTTTACTCTTGGATGATAATATCAGGATGTTCACAACTGCACCTGATAATTTAGATAAGAAAGATGAAGACTTCCAGGAGTCTAATAAGATGCACTGTGAGTACTGCAGCTCTACCACTTGCCCAGGCTATTTCAGTGGTATCTACACTATAGTACCAAAACCCAAAGTGAGCAGCCTTTTTCATTACTTTTTAATAAACAACTTAATAGTGATGTGGAGGAAGTATTTTTGGTTATAAAATAAACATACAAACAACCACACTTCAGAATAACCAGATGTAGCAGATATGCTAATGTGATGAATGTGCCTTTAAAAAAATCATTTGTTTGCTTAGAGGGAGAAGGGACAGGAAGAATGAACACATGCCATGGTACCTGTGGAGGTCATAGGACAACAGTCAGTTTTCTGAGAATTTGGGTTTGGGTGGGCTTCTCAGAAAATGCCTTTAACAGCTGAGCCATCTTGAAGCCTCAGCTTTGCACAAGAACTTGTGAGAACTACAAATTCTTGGACCTACTTTTAAGCTATTGAGAATAATGAGTCCTCATTTGTAGCCCAGTAATGACAGGCTCTTTTTATTTTTTCCAATTATCCAAAAATATAAACTCATCCATTATTATTCAAAGATATAACCTCTACCATCATGATTCTCGTACAACTTTTAAAACTCCCAAGACCCAAGAAAGCTTGCATCGCTTTTATTTAAATGATGATGAGAATCATATTTTTTTGTTTTAGCAAATTTATGTGTGGTGAGTGTTCAGAAATGGTGGCCTAATTATTTCAAAGACCCACAGCATTCAGAGGGAGCAGTAAACATTTACTGCAGTGAGTAAAAGCAAAAGCTGTAAAATCATGCGCGGCACAAATTAACAGCTATTATTATTTGGGTTTTGCTTTAAGCTAGAATGATTTCTACTCACACTATATGCAATATTACATTACTTTAAATTCTGTATTTTGCATTTTGGACATGTCAAAAATTCATCTTTTGGAAACAGGAGTGAAAGAAATTTTCCTACACACGATTGTCCTAATTTTCTGAGATGAGTCAGGGAAATTTTCATGTAAAACTATAAATACATTCCCAGTGTGTGATACCCAGACCATTCTGTCATTAACAGATGTAGTTGGTCACAAACATGACCTTTGAAAAAAGTGAGAGACCAACTTGGAATTTCATTGTTTGCTTCCTGTAGCCAGGGCTGCTTTGGAGACAGCAAAGGCGTTTTTGACACATGAACAATGGGAAGGCTTGAAATATGTCCATTAAGAAGTCGCATTAAAAAATACATTTTAGTTTAATAGGATATGTTATCTTCAACCCTTTTCCTCCTCCCGTCTCCTACAATTTTGCAGCTATGAATGGATTCATGTATGGCAATCAGCCAGGCCTCAACATGTGTCTAGGAGATTCCATTGTGTGGTATTTGTTCAGTGCTGGAAATGAGGCTGATGTACATGGGATATACTTTTCAGGAAACACTTTTCTGTCCAAAGGAGAAAGAAGAGACACTGCAAACCTCTTCCCACATACAAGTCTGACCCTTCTCATGAATCCTGACACAGAAGGTACATTTCCCTTATTGGTCAATGTTTTACAATTAGGGTTAAAAACCCCACCATCAACTTTGGAGGGAGGGGTTTATTTGGCTTATACTTCTGTATCACTGTTCATTATCGAAAGAAGTCAGGACAGGAACTCAAACAGGGCAGGAGCTGATGCCGAGGACACAGAGGGACACTGCTTACTGGCTTGGTACTCATGGCTTTTTTAGCCTGTTCCTAATAGAACCTAATATCACTAGCCCAGAGATCCTTGCTCCTACCAATCAATAATTTTAAAAATACCCTACAGCTCGTTTTATGGAGCCATTTTCTCAATTAAGGTTCCCTCCTTCTGATGACTCTAGTTTCTGTCAAACTGGTATAAAACTAGCCATGACAATTATTTTATGTGGTTTTAGTTGAACATCCTATGGAAGAGCATATTGAGTGATGAACTCTTACAATGCCTCCAAATAGACCTTTTCTTAGGAGGTTCACTGGGTCAATATTGGTGAAGTACACATCAGGTGGACCTCCTTCCTATTTATGGAACAGGATATAAGTAAGAGGTGTGTGTGTGTGTGTGTGTATGTGTGTGTGTGTGTGTTTTCTTTATTTTAAATTGCAGAATCTCTGTGATGGTTCCTTTTTAGTCCTTTTAAAGACAGCTGTGATAAAACAGGCTAGAAGAAATGACTATTGCATGTGCTCTGCATTAAGTCTCTACAGCATTGATGTGGCTTACTGACTGCTTGCAACTGGGTATTCTATATAAGAACCGTAGCCATGTACATTTAGACACATTTGTGGGCCTGGTTCTGAATAAGGAAAGAATGTAATCATACCATGAAAACATGATAACTTATTTCTGGCCTCAGTGATTCATTGTGTGATACTCAAGATCAGGTAACTGTAAGTCCGTGAATGAAATTAAAGCGAGAGAAAAGGGTGATGGATGATAACAAGAGATGTTATCTCGTGAGATAGCATGAAGTAAGGGCATAAGCTATGCGTGGATCTGTGAAGGTAGAGGAAATAGCAGATGTGTGGAGACAGATTCACCCCTTACTGGTTCTTAGAACAGTAAAGGGACTTCTGTCATTGGAAAAAGTGAGCAGTGCTTGGTATGAGGATTAGAGCTGTGGGAATCTTAGTGATCTTAGGTAATAACTGATGCTCAATGGCTCTGTATAAAAGCACTGATAAAAAAAAATTGACAAGTTTTCTCTTTTGACACCCAAGGGACTTTTGATTTAGAGTGTCTTACAACAGATCACTACACAGGCGGCATGAAACAAAAATATACTGTGAACCAGTGCAAGCAGAAATCTGAGGATTCCACTGTCTACCTGGGAGAAAGGACCTACTATATTGCAGCAGTGGAAGTTGAATGGGACTATTCACCAAGCAGGGACTGGGAAAAGGAGCTGCATCATTTGCAAGAACAAAAGTAACTTTCCAGTCTCATATTCCCAAACTATTCAAGTGTAATTTCAGATCTCCCTTTCATTAAAGAGTTAGGTTATGGCTATGCCTTTAAACCCAGTACTCCGGGGGCAAAGGCAGGCGGATCTCTGTGAGTTTAGAGCCAGGGTGGTCTACAGAGTGAGTCTCAGGACATTCAAGGCTCCACAATGAAACTCTGTCTAGAATTTTTTTCTTTTTAAAAGAGTTATATTAACCCTTAGAAAAGCAGCAACCGCATTAAGCAATAGAAATGACCACTTCCTGGGAATATGTGCTCATTCCTTCCTAATTTTCTTGGCATCCTTACAGGATATCTTCCCTTAGCCTATTCTAATCCTGTGGCACCATTGCCTTTCTGATGGACTGCCTCTCCCCTTCAAACTCAACCAGATTGAGAGCAGTTATGGTGTTGCTTATTTCCCCTCCTGATTTTATTTCTAGTATAATAATCACTCATTCCGCACTAATCACTAATTCTGCTGTATGCTTCTTAAATGCTTAGCAGTTCTTTCTTCTAAGAACTTAAAGAAAAATATGTTCAATGCCATTAAGGCACAAACACTGTGTAAAGCTAAAATTAAAAAACAAAAGTATCAATCCAAGTAAAAAATGGCCACAGGAAAATTAAAAAAAAACAAAACAAAAAAAACAAAAAAAACATTTGTTTCAGCATCATGTGGCATCACCTGATATTTCTAAGTGTCCCCTGTTTTTATTTTCCCAAGCATGTCTGCCCTATCATTGTCATCATGTAACAGCATGTGCACATGATCTGAGAAACTAGGGTGAGCTGTGGAACAGGTAGGCCCATGATGCTCAAAAAAGCTAATGGACTGGCTGGCAGGGGCTCGCTGGATAGTTTGGTTCGGGTGATGAGTGTGATCTGAGATGGAAAGGACTGGAAGGTCATTTTTGTGATTCGCACAAAGTGGTTAAAATGAATCATTAGTTAATAAAATTTTAGAAAAAACTGACTAGAAAAAAATACACTACCTCAGTTTCTATTGACTAAAAATACTGCATTAATCCCTAATTGACTGATCCAGATTTCATAACATGTTAGAATAGGAAATGTGGTGAGATTATTTGACCAATACCTCTCCTTAGGGGCACAGGAACTAAGGCTTCTCCAGATAGTATGGGCCGAGAGGTCAGCTTAGCTAGACAAGAGTCAGGGCCGGGTCTGAAGCAGCTTACTAGACATTTCTCTTTCTATGACACCCTAACATTTTTTAGTCTATTTTTTCTTACGTGGATGGAAAATAACTTTGAATGAGCATAACTATTCATAAGAAGTCTTACTCAAAAGCTAGAACAATTTCTTTTCTTCCGTGAAAACAAATAGTAACCTGCATCATTTTTTTTCTAGTATTTCAAATGCATTTTTAGATAAGGAAGAGTTTTATATAGGCTCAAAGTACAAGAAGGCTGTGTATCGGCAATTTACTGACAGCACGTTCAGAGAAGAGATGGAGAGAAAGGCTGAAGAGGTGCACTTGGGCATCCTAGGTAAGGCGAACAGCCCCATCCTGCCGGTACTGAGTCAGCCCCAAGTGCTGCCGTCAGCAACAAGTGTCCACGTCCATACATTGCCTTTTCTAGTTCATATATCAAAGTTATTTATTAAAAAATTATTCGATTAAAAAGAGGTTTGTGTTTGCTGAGGAAAACAAATAATATCACTTATTTCTGTTAAGAATAATTTATTATTCTATACACTGATTAAATTATTTGTACTTACTGGGCGGTGGTGGCATCCTAGCACTCTGGAGATGGAGGGAGGTGAATCTCTGAGTTTAAGGACAGCCTACAGAGTGAGTTCCAGGACAGCCAAGGCTACATAGAGAAACCCTGTCTCAAAAAATATTTTTTTTTTAACCTGATGCCTATAGTCCTATAGCTTGGATAAAGTTCCTAGAAATTCCCTCCCAAAATAAACCTTAACCAAATTTTACTTGTTATCACATACCTCCTCCAAAAAGAACCACAAGTATTTAACTTGAAAAATTAAGATGTAATTCATCAAAGAAATTTCACAAGTGGTTGAAAAACATGTCTCCTTACAATAAGGGAAAAGTTGCCTTCAGGTTTTCAGGAGCCACATTAAGACAGAATGTCTAACCTGCAACCTATGAGGTGTTGAACCCCCAAACTTTTTAATACTTCTACAGGATCAAAATTTCTCTAGTGAGATACTCTAGAGCGGTTAGTTCTCAACCTTCCTGATGTGGTGACTCTTTCATGCAGTTCCTCAAGTTATGGTGATCCCCAACCATAAAATTATTTTTGTTGCTGCTTCATAATTACAATCTTGCTACTTTTATGAATCATAATGTAATTATCTATGTTTTCTGATAGGCCTATGTGACCCCTGTGAAAGGATCATTCAATCCCTAATGGGGTCTAGACTCACAGGTTGAGAACTGCTGTTTTATAGCTAGTGGCATTGTTGAGGGTAACAGAAAGATATGTGACAGAAAACAGTTACCACTAGATGGAGAGCAGAAGCTAGAGGGCTGGCTTCATCCATGTTGTCAGCACAACCTTTTCCTAAAATCCTGGAAGTCCAAAGACAGAACTCTAAGAGTAAGTGCTGCACAGCAGCTGCTGGCCTGCCACCTTAGACCTCTGACCTTCAGTGGGTTTTCAGGGTACAGTGTCTCCTGGAACTCTGATTAAGAGATATACTATGGTTTCCATACTTAGAAAGGCTCTACTTAGTGTTTTTAGGAACATAATCTGGGAGCAGTAATAAATCATGGACTGTAACAGCTCAAAAACACAGGAGAAAAAGATTGTACCCTTCACACTGAAAAGTTACCTGATTTTTTGGCTTTGATCACTAACACAGAAACTCCAAAACACAAGACAATAAACTGATTTTCCTTTTTACTCCTACCAGGTCCACAAATTCATGCAGATGTTGGAGACAAAGTTAAAATTGTCTTTAAAAACATGGCAACCAGGCCGTATTCAATACATGCCCATGGAGTGAAAACAGAGAGTTCAACAGTTGTTCCAACATTACCAGGTATTTGAGAGCAGAGGGACGCATGATACAGATTATATAGCCACTCCACAAGTGCTATCTACTGTAAAGAGTATCCATTCTGAATGACTATATTATAAGGGACTATAAAAGGTGGAGACAGAGGATTCAGGGACCAGCTCTGTGTGGGTAATTGAATACAAGCATGTTTGCACCAAAACAGTTTGGAGACGTTCTGTGAAAACAAACATGGAAGTATCAGACATTTTTAAATATGGAAGTGAATAAGATAGATGCTACCCCTCAATCAACTAGAACATATGTGAAGTGCTACATTGTGGGGTAGAATGTCCATGTGCCAGCCTCTCAATGTCTGTGGTTTGGAACTTAAAGCATTGGTCTTGCTTCAGTATCTGGCATGTCCCAAGAGCTCAGCAGATGTTTAATTAAGATAAAAATTAAGATAAATTATGTACACTTAAATAGAAATTAAAATTATTTTACAGGAAAAGGATTTGCTTTTAAAAAAAACTTAGCAGTTCCCAAACATATCAAAGAAACCAAAAAAAAAAAAAAAAAAAAAAAAAAGAGAATGGGCTGTAGATTACTTTTATAAACCTAAGGGAAGATAGAGCAAAAACTTCTCTTATGATCTTCTAAGAGAGAAAAACATAGATAATATGAAGTCATAAATGAGTCTATGATAAAAACTCACCAGGGTAAGAGAGTAACTGGTGTTAGTTTAGGTAGGGCAGTCAGTAGAGCTGGACACTGGTGAGGCCTTAAATGATAAGTGAGAACAGATCAGGTTAATCGTGGGGTAAAATTCTAGGCCTTCAAGTGAGAACATGCTTCCTGTATCTTAGAAATGGTAAGGAGCTCAGAGATGAGAGCAGAGTGAAGAGGGAGCAGTGTTAGCAGATGGAACCAGGGAGAGGAGGAACTGGATGGAGTACTGGACTGGGGGGCTATGATTAGGACCCTAAGTTTTATATTAAGCACTCACCTGAGGATTTGAGCTAAAGGGGATTTATCTGATTATCAATTTTTAAGAGGCTCTTCTGGATGACATATGGATAAGTGACTGTAGGAGAGAAAAATGGCAACATTAAAAATCAATTAGGAAAGTTCTTCTAAATAGGATTTTCAGAATCAGAATTAACAAGATTTGGCATGGAATTAAGCAGAGGAAGGAATAAAAAGTTCTCATTCTGCAGCTGTACTTTAACGTGATACAAAAAGGGTCTGCTGAAAATTGAGCACTAAAGTCTTGTAGAAGGAGTCAAGGGTGAATATAAGTCTTGCAGAATCAATCCCTGGTGACAGAATAGGCTGGAAGAGCATCTTATGGAAATGAGTATTTGGCAGAAACAAGACAGTGAGATGATGCTTTTACATTTTATGTTCTTGGTGAACTTTTCTGCTTAGACAACGTATGAGGACATTAGAACTAAAAGTGGTGACTTGAGAAAGTCCACACATCCTTTAAGACCAGATCTCAATTCTTGCTTGATTCTTAGAAGAGGATTTCAAACTCCAGAGTATTAATCTGATAGCACCATGTTCACAGGAAATGGCACAGTCTATATAAACAAAGAGAGGAGATGGTTGTCAGGACCAGTGAGTAAATGTAGCTATAAGTCAAAGTCTATGGACAGATATACAGAAAGTTCTGAGGCGACTGGAAAAGGTGAGATTGGAGAAGAGCCAGGGAGTACATGGGAAGAGAATATGTGGCAAAGTAAGAGGATAAAGTAACTGACTATTATCCAAGCATTAAGGAGCAGTATATGTTTTTCTTGTAAGAGAACAGTGACAAAGAAGTGCATGGTGTGACAAAATCAGATAACAGAAGCAGACAGAATTGGGAGAAATCAGTGAAGATGGAGTGGTCTCATGGCTCCTGGCAAGGGATAGTCAACTCGCTGATAGCGAGAAGGAAGCTGGAAAGAAAGGGAAGGTGAAGCTGATTCCACAGGGCAGCACCAGTACAGAAGCATCATGAGCAAGGTGCTGAGGCAGGGAGAAATCACATGGTTACCTGCAGAAAAAACACAAACAAACCTACTTCCGAGTAAGAAAAGATGAATCCACTCAGTTTCTTCAAACATGACATTAGAATGACAACCCATTGGCTTTGTTATAGCAAGTGAATGAGCGTTGGTTAATTCATAGTAAATATATGATGACATAAAAACACTGTTAGTGTATGAGGGAGGGATGAAGTTGGGAGGGGAAGCTGAGGGGAGAGAGAGGAGGGATTAGAGGGAGATGTGCAGTTGGTATATAAAATGAATTTTAAAAAATACTTTAGTGTATCTTAGAACTAAACTCCAGGCCAGCAAGGTGGTTAAAGGTGATTAGCCTGACAACTCAAGTTCCATCCCCAGAACTAACATAGTTGAAAGAACTGTAACAAACTTTCATGTGTGTTGTGGCACACACACACACACACACACACACACACACACACACACGTGCACACACATACACATTACTAGCTAAAAAATTAAAAACTATATTCCTAGAAGAATTTTGAATACTATCATTTTTTATCATTTTGACATTTTTACCTTCTGGGTCATTAGTTATCAAGGTTTAATATATGCATATTTACTATATGGGTACATAAAATATATATGCATGTGAAACACGTATGTGTGTCAGATACAAGCTGAATATATCCAGACATATAACTCTTGGTTAATTTAGGGGAGATTCGCACTTACATATGGCAAATCCCAGAGAGATCAGGCGCTGGAGCAGAGGATGCGGCTTGCATTCCATGGGCTTACTACTCAACTGTGGATCAAGTTAAGGTAAACTTTAACCATTTGCTTATTAAGAATTCTCCAGAGAGAGAGAGACAATTGAAATAAAATAAAGTTAGAATTTTCCAGTGCTCCGATTTATGTCAAAATCCCAGGAAAATAAGTCGGTCTACAATCTCATTCAGTTTATATTTTTAGGTTGTTTGCTTTTTAAACACATAGTCTTGTTTCTACTGATTATAAACATTACGGATTAGTGTATTTTATTTTTCATTTGATATAAAAGCACATTAAATGCAAAAACTAAGATGTGTGCCTTCAGAGTTCTTTGTTGTAATAAAACCAATCCCAATAGGGCCATCAGAACTGTAGTTATTTGATAAAATATCACAAAGCCAAAAAATTCTGAAACAGCCCTCTCAAGCGAGACAATACACTGCTCTGGAGACAAAATCTTGATCAGAATCCCGTCTGAGTTTCAGACATGTCAGTGCAGCTGCATGCTGGGCCCCTCCACCAGAAATTCCCAGACTTCAAGTCTAGAACCTCTAAAAGGGACACTTCTAAAGGAGTCTTCCTCATTTCCTGTTGCAAAAAAAAAGCAGCAGCTTAAGTGCTGCTCTATCTATTCACTCAAGCAGAAACTTTGAACTGTTCTTCTTACCCAAATAATGTGTCCCAACAATTGCCCACCCCACTCCTCTCCACTCCCATACTGCAGAACTTGTAATTTGCCTCAACTGCTGCCTCCCAAGCTCCAGACTTTTCTCTCTAAGTCTTCTTTCAATTGACCAATATAACTGGACGAAGATGTAGAGTTGCTATTGTTCTCTGTCCGGTGTTTCAGAAGCTACTTATGAGACTTCCTAAATTTTACCAATAGAGCCCAAAGATCATGTAAGACACAATCTGCCATCACTAGCACTTGGCTACATCAAACTCCTCAGACATTTTAGGTTGATTGAGGCCTTTCACATGGGCATCGTTAGCATTCTGTTTCTCCATGACAATGGACAATTTCCTTGGCTTCTACTCATTTCTTCTATTCCTCTATGAGCTCCTACAGCAAATGGCTTTGTTTCATTCAGCCATGAAATTATAGACTGGCTTAATGCTTGGCCCATATTCTGTTAAGTCCACAAGCTTATGAAATAACCAACACTATCCATTCAGGTAGCTCATGAGTTAAGCCAATTTTTTTTTTTATCTCTTTAAATTTCATATCACCCACGTAACTTACCTACTATTCATCATTATTTCAACTTAGCCATGTAAAGTAGGAAGGTACTAGAGTGGTGGCTTCCCTTTGGCCTAGATATCCCACTAAAACCAATCCCTCCCAAACTGCTGGGATTGTGACTAAGGTTCCGGCTCTCTGAAATCCTGACCAGCACTTCCGAGATAACGGTAGTTTCTGTTTGTTTTCAGGATCTTTACAGTGGACTGATAGGCCCACTGATAGTTTGTCGGAAATCTTACTTGAAAGTGTTCAATCCGATAAAGAAAATGGAGTTTTCCCTTTTATTTCTAGTATTTGATGAGAATGAATCTTGGTACTTAAACGACAATATCAAACTCTACTCTGACCACCCTGAGAAAGTTAACAAAGACAACGAGGAATTCATAGAAAGCAATAAAATGCATGGTATGAGAAACTATTCTAAACCAATTTTTTTTTTTTTTACCCCTTTCTTCTTTCAAAGAAAATCATGTGGTAGGGATGTTTTATTTAAAAATATTGTAATGTAAAATTCTGCTAAAACCAAAATAGAACTATGTTTAAAATCTTTACTAATTCCTCCCCCAATTTCAAAGCCTCATTCCCTTTTAAATAAACTCACAATTAGGATTAAGGCTCTTTATATAAAGTAACTTGAAAAACAGCAGTGATATTGGTGAGCTTGAAAGATGTTTTTTTTTTTCCCATCTATAGTGAAGAAAGCTAGTAATAATTCCTAGAAAGCCATTCTGGCCTTAAGCTATTCTGAAATGTATCAATTTTTCCTCAGCTATTAATGGAAAAATGTTTGGAAACCTACAAGGCCTCACAATGCACGTGGGAGATGAAGTAAACTGGTATGTGATGGGAATGGGCAATGAAATAGACTTGCATACCGTACACTTTCATGGCCACAGCTTCCAGTACAAGGTAAGAACCACCCACAGCAGTTGCTCTTGCTCTGCTTAGTGTATTTTAATTATTGTAATTCAAGCCAAGAATACATTTTATCAGACATACTTGTGAAAAAAGGAAACTCCAAAAACAGCACTGCAGTCTCACGGCTACACCAGCCTCCTGGCATCTTGGGCTAGTCCTTACACTTGCAGGCTTACTTCTGTCTCTCTCACAGTTCTTCTCACACAGTTCTAAGGCATCTGAATGGAACAGCTGACAGAGTGGTCAGGAGTGTTCACTTAATAAGGGTGGGCCAGGCAACAGGGATTACAACAAAACTTCACTATAACCTTGTTCATTCCAAGTTTGTTCTTAAATTGTGTGAGGGGAATTATCACGTCAAGCACCTGATATCCGCATAATTACTATCCTTTATCTAGTGAAAACAATAATCCTTTGAAGATGTATTTTTTCTCTGTATTTAAACTAATGCAGAAATGCACAAGCTACCAAAAAGAGGCACATTGCAGAATGTCCATTTGATAATGTGTAGTTTTCTGTACATATATCATTAATGGGTTTTCAATATTATTTCCATGGAAATATGCCAGTGATGGGGGTTGAGAATGCTTGAACTGTCACTATTATCGAAAGTCTGTATCAGCCCCTTTCTGCTTCCTTTATACTGTTTGCCTTATAGTCTCACAAACAAGATAAACTATAATAGATCCAGGCACAAGTGACACCACAGCTTGTTTGCTGTGTATACTTCAAGTCTCTGACAAAGGGACAAGCCAGAATTGTGATGTTGGATGCAGTAGTCCTGACTAATGAACGGCCTCCTTCACATCTTCCTTAATAGCGCAGGGTGCTAAGGCTTTCGGTGAGGACCACAGATTTCATTAAATAAAATATAGAGGGATTCTTTTTTTTTTTTTTAAATGTCTGTTCTTCTACTTGGAGGTGACCAATAAAAGGCTACTGAATAAACTCTAATACTTGGCATTTTTCTAATAAAGCACAGGGGAATGTACAGTTCTGATGTCTTTGACCTTTTCCCTGGAACATACCAAACCCTAGAAATGTTTCCTCAAACACCTGGAACCTGGTTACTCCACTGCCATGTGACTGACCATGTTCATGCTGGAATGGAAACGACCTACACTGTCTTACCAAATCAAGGTGAATATTCAGGTAGTATCTCTAGGTTTGTATTATGAGTGCAATTTAGATCCCTACTTTGTCTAAATATCCCTTCCAGAATGAAGGACTTGTGAACTGGTAGCTCTAGTGTCTTCTTTCTCTGCTTCTACATAGAATGTTTTAGTGCTAGATATCACCTACTTGCTGACTGTCTAAGCGTACAAATGGACACTAACTGTGCAGTGTAATCACACGAAAAGCTGGTATAAGGGAACAATCATATTAGTTCTGGAGTTTTGCTGTTGTTGTTTGCATCAAAAAATCAACCATGACTTATAAGTGAACATTTAGAATTTAGAATTCAATTTCTTCTTAAATAGAAAACATTAATATTTTTTCTCTGTAGTACCTTCCATCTAAAGGAAGCATGAACCATCCCATAGCAATTCTTTTCATGATGCCAGAGGGCTGTTTCTAAAGGAACTGGAAAACACTACAATTTAAAATTCTTTATTCTTCAGCTATTACATGTATATGTATACAAAGACATCTAGATATTCACACACTTGCAAATACATAGAGCACAGGAAAATAAATCTTCTTGGGAATACAAACTAACAAAAAGGTAGAAAAAGTAAAATTCCAGCACTGTAGTTGAGAATTGTAGGAATAGAAATGGCAACTGTAACTAGAGGAAGTTTCATACAGAATTTCTAACTTAAAATTAATAGAAAGTAGGCCTTTCGTGCATGTTTGTACGAGTGTGGATGTCCATGCACATATGCATTGGTTTGTTTTCATTGTTTGTATCTGAAGACAGTGTTTCTCTGCATAGCCCTGGCTGTCCTGGAACTCGCTCTGTAAACCAGGCTGGCCTTGAACTCAGAGATCTGCCTGCCTCTGCTTCCCAAGTGCTGGGATTAAAGGTGTGCACTACCACTGGCCGAATGCATTGGTATGCATATTTGTGTCCATGCATGGGTATGGGTATGTGTGTGTGTTGTGGTCCTCGGTACAGAGCCCATGGTTTTGCAAATGTTAGGAAGGTATTTTACTACTGAGCTGTCCAAGTCAATGTATTAGATATCTAAAAGTCACTGAAGAATATACCTTATTGTAAATAAACTTTTCATTTTGCATTTACAACATCTTTTTGACAAAAAAAAAAATTTGCTAAAGAAAAAATAAAAAGTAGTTCCTATCAATGCACAACTACCTAAGACTCAGGAAATAAAAGCAAAGAAATTGCTGAGTTTAGTACCAACGTAAAAAGTCAATGAGGCTGAGAAAAAAAAATGAGAAAGTGCCCCAATCAGTTCTTAACCTGTGGTTGTGACTCTGTTGGAGGGTCAAACAACCCTTTCACAGGGGTCACCAAAGGCCATTAGAAAAGATATTGACATTAAGATTCATAACAGTAGCAAGGGAAAGGTTACAGGTGTAAAGTAGCAATGAAAATAATTTTGTGGCTGGGGGTCACCACAACATCAGAAACTGTGTTAAAAGTGTTGCAGCATTAGGAAACTTGAGAATCATTGCTGTAAGTAAACAAGCTTGCAGGGTTAGTGAGATGGATCAGCAGTTAGCAGCATTGGCTGCTCCCCCATAAGACCAGAGTTCAATTCCCAGCACCCACAAACTCATAACCCTCTATAATTCCAGTTGTGCAACAGTTCTAGGGAATCTATGGCTTCTAGTTTCTGTGGGTACAAGGCAAGCAAGTGGTAAAAGAAATACATGGCATGTGGGCAAAATACCCAGAGAGAGAGAGAGAGAGAGAGAGAGAGAGAGAGAGAGAGAGAGAGAGAGAGAGAGAGAGAGAGAGAGAGAGAGAGAGAGGAGAGAGAGAGAGAGAGAGAGAGAGAGAGAGAGATTGCATATAAATTATGCAAAAAGTAACGAAGAGAAAGAAACACTGGGGCACTTGAAAACTTATGTATACAAAATTATTTTTGGCCTAGAGGATGCTGCTACAGGCTGGTCCTTCTCATACAAACAATGGGGAGACTTGTGTGTCTCACAAACCTGGGGGAAGAAGGAGTGGTAACTGCTATTTAAAACAGCAGAGGGAATCAGAGAGCAAATAACCAATATGAAAGAAAAACATGAAATATTCAAGAGAAATCTGAGTTTGACAAAAAGATATTATACAGAACTGAAAGAGTAACCGAAAAAAGTCTGAAACACACACTGAAAAATAGGGCAAGCCACATTTGTCAGTCTCAATTATCTTTAACTAAGTTTGATAAAGATTTGCAGAAATCTACAACTCTAACCCTCAGAAAGTTACTGCCTTTCATTACACAGACAAGAGCGCATAAAGTGAAATCTTCTGACATCATATATGAGGTGACAATCGTCTCTTCAAGAAAAAAAAAAAATTAAAATGGTGGCTATGCTACCACCATCAATTCTACTCATTTTCTCATGAGAAGAAACACTTTATGGAAAAAGGACTTTTGTTGAACTATGACTACTCTGCCAGATAATCTTTAGAATACAGACTATTGTGGGAAAGATGGCTTAGTTTGAAGTTCTTCAAAGTTGGATTCTATCCACAATTCTAGCTAAGTAGGCAGATTTATTACAATACTCTGAGAAATATCCAAAAACTTTCATCTGATAAAGTAGACTTTTTGAAAACTTTCTTTGAATATAATGTTAAAAGGCTGCAAAACAATTACCACAGACCTTCCTTCCATGTTTACAAAGGGACAGGTGCCTTCTAGTCCTTTCCTCATCTCCCAGTCCTGTCCTTGAACATGTCTGTTTGCAAATATATATTCTTGTTTTTCCCAATTATATTCTTAGGTATAACCTAATACCATCATCAATGTCAAGAATGGTTTAAAAAATGATCAAAAATGATAGCTCTTTTTCAGATTTCAACAACTATCTCTCATATTCTTTACACAACAAGAAAATCCCAGCTCAAACAAAGATCCTGAGGGACAACTTCCCACTTTTGTCTTTGAATCACTGACTTCTTTTTGTTTGAAATTTAACTATATGTGCAGAGATGTTTTGCCTTCATGTATATCTGTGGGCCTGGTGTCCAGAGAGTCCTGAAAAGGGCATCAAGTCCTCTGGAACTAGAGCTATACATGGTTGTGGGCCAACATGTGGGTGCTAGGAATAAAACACAGACCCAATCCTCCCAGCGACATTTTGTAAAGCAGAGCAGTTGTCACCTTGTAGACTCTGCCATGTGAGTTCACTCAGTGTTTTCTCATCAGACTCAGGCTACACAGTGAGGCACCAGCTGTGCTCATCTCTTCTAGGAGAAGGCCCAACATCCTCACATGCTTATCACTGCTGAACTTTGAGCTTTGGGTGAATGTGATATCTGCCAAGATTTTCCACAGTAAATTTACTATTTCTCTCCTTTATGACTAGAATCTTTTGAAAACTGAAGATTAGTTTTTCTTAATCAAAGCTGTACTAGAATGAGAGATTTTTAAACATATGATAAATTAAGTAAAGATTAATTAAAGTAACTAGTGTTTTAAAGATAGAATATATAAATATATATAGTAGATATAAAAATAGCATCTATGTACAGGCTTTTTAACCACATAAAAGACACTATTTTAAGTAAACACCTTAAAATTTCTTTTTCTATAGAGACTAAGTCTGCCTGAAAGAAATAAGTTGGTGAGAGGTGGACAAAAGAACAATGATTCATAACATTGTATGTGTCACTGCTGAACAGAACACTGACGCTGGACTGGCTGTAGACAGTTTAAAAGAATCGAAGCCACACAACTGTTTATTGTGAAGGAATTGATATTATTTCAGATGGATAGATCAACAGAGTATATCATGACATATACATTTGTTCATTGGGTAACAGAATTGCTTTATATAGTCTACTTATATCTGCATTGTTAAGACTTTCCAGAACTGCATCAAATAAACAAAAACATATGAGCATATTCTATCCTTCGCTATCCTCACGGGATCACTACAAAGTTCACTGGAACTGTCTCCAACTCTTTATCTAACAGACCATGGGGCAAAGGGACGGGGCTAAGAACATAGAAAAGAAAAATGAAGAAAGAAAGCTGGGTTTTATAGAAACCTGAAGAGAGTCGATAAATGCTATCTGGAACTACAGGGAGAGAGAATCCAATAGTATTAAATTAAAAGAAACAAAATTCAGATAATAAAATAAGAAATTAAAAACTTGCTAGGAAGGGTTCCAAAGAAATGACTGAGTAGACATTATAGAGCACTGCTAGGTGTATGGGTCCTAGAAAGAGCTTCTAAAAGGGCTCAGTGACTAAGAATACTTGATGCTCTTGTGGCAGAGGTAGGTTCAGGTCCCAACGCCCACAGGGAGTGGCTCCATTTCCAGAGGACCCAGAGCCTTCTTCTGGCCTCTTGGTACCTGGATACACACAGTGAAAATACATACACTAGGACATACACATTAAAAAAATCTTTAAAACATGTCAAACAAGCTAAGCAGTGATGGGCCAGCACTCGGGAGGCAGAAGCAGGCAGATCTCTGTGAGTTTGAGGCCAGCCTGGACTACACAGCTAGTTACAAGATGAATCATTACATCTTTCTGATTCTTACATGAAAAAAACAAAATAGCAACCCAAATATATTGTAGTGAGGTTTCTTGGTCCCACGGCAGCCAGAAGTCCAGACTCTCAGACCTGCCGCCCCAGACCCCTTAGCTGCCCGCCACTGCTCAGGCCCCCAGAAATGACTCAGACACTTATATTTAGCTTCATGCTGTTTGGCCTATGGCTTAGGCACATTGCTAGCTTGCTCTTACATCTTAAATCAACCCATTTCTATTAATCTGTCCTGTCACGTGGCCTGTGGCTCACCTGTGTTCCTTGCATGTTTCTTCTTTGGGCATCTGGTTGGATCTATTTCTGACTCTGCCCTTCCTTTCCTACCTATTCTGATTCCCCACATACTTCTTTTATGGTGCCTGTCATGAGCCAAAACAGCTCCTTTATTTAAAGATTGATATTCACAGCATACAGAAATCATTCCCACATCAAAATAGAAAAATTTGTAACAGTGAAGATGTTGTCGGGCCAGCAAGAGAAGCATTTGCACATACTTGCAATGTATTCCTCCCAGTGACTCTGGTTTAGACAGGATTGTCATGCCCCCAGCACTGAACCCATAATTCTCACAACAGAAGCCTGTGTCCAGCTTTGAAAATACCTGCATGACACTTCACACATGTAACACTTGGGCGGTTTGTACACACTGAGGTCAGAACAAGACTCATAACAAGTTCCAAGGCCACATAGAATAGAGTAAAAATAATAAAAACTAACAGACCTGAAACTAAAAAGATGTAAACTAAAAGATGTGAAGAGATCTCATACCGTGAAGTTCCTTACACTGTAGACAAATAAATGGGTCCAGGCTATAGATTAAGCAAACAACTACCGTTACATTGCTTATGTGCTGCAAAGGTTAACTTCAAGTCAGTGATTTCTTCCGGCTGCAAAAGAGGAGGTAGGGCAGGAAAAATGCTGCTGTACCATCTTCTGGAAGAACATACAAGAAATCCCTCAGGTCCAGTCCCACAGCAATAACTGACAAGGCTTCTGTTTGGGGAGGAAAAAAGGGTGCATGAGTTACAATTAAAAGTCTTTTTGGGGAAAAAAAAAAAAGGCTGAAAGCTCTTGAGAAGTGAAAACCAAAACTGACCTCTGACATGTATGGATAGGTGCACACACTCCCTCATTCCACAAAAATAAATAAATAACAAAAATCAAGACCTTGTTTTCCTAAGAATAGTGTTCCTAGAAAAACATTCTTTTCTTCCATCTTTACCCATACTGCAACATCATTGCCTGTGTGCACCTTGCCCATTTGCTAGGGTACTGAACAACGCATTCAGTTATCTGTCAATGTAAATCATGCTTCACACAATGGGACGGTCTGCCCTATCCTTAAGACATTAAAGAACTCTGCAATAGTCACACATGGAAAGAACTTCTAGCTTTGCAATCAGATACATCTGAGAACCAATGTTTAAGAATCTTACTTGGGGCTAGAACAATGACTCAGTGGCTAAGCTGCTCTTCCAGAGGAACATCTTGTAATCCCAATTCCAGTTCTGATACCTCTTGTGTTTGAGATCACCTGCATTCATGTGCACATACCCACATGCAGACACACACATACATCTTCTAAAGTCACCTGCACTCATGTGCACATACCCACATGCACACACACATGTACATCTTCTGAATTTAATTGCACTCATGTGCACATACCCACATGCACACACACACACGTACATCTTCTGAATTCAATTGCACTCATGTGCACATACCCACATGCACACACACGTACATCTTCTGAATTCAATTGCACTCATGTGCACATACCCACATGCACATACACATGTACATCTTCTAAAGTCACCTGCACTCATGTGCACATACCCACATGTACACACACACATGTACATATTCTGAATTCACCTGCACTCATGTGCACATATCCACATGCACACACACACATACATCTTCTGAATTCACCTGCACTCATCTCCATATATCCATATACATGCACACACACATAACTACATATAATTTAAAATGATAAAATAAATCATACAAAAAGTTATTGAAGCTTTCAAGTAAGTTTCCTCATCTGCAATATCCTGGGTACCAACTGCTAGCTTCCAGAGTTCTTTGAGAATTACAATAAGATACTTTGCTAACATATAAAATGATCTTAATAAACAGTAACCTCTAACTAGTTTGGAAAATTAATATAAAACGCAAAAATTATTGATTAATTAATGTTTTCCTTTCAAACACATTTACTTACCTAAGTGTGGAGCCATTAAGTAGTAGCCTGGATACACTAAATACTGAACAGTTACAAACTCAGTAAAAATATCACCAATATTTGATCACTTTTCCCACCAAAAGTCCCTAATAGAATTATAACTCTAAGAATAAAGTCAACACCTTAAATCTGTATAGTATTTTTAAAAAGCTCCTCCTAACACCTCATTTGGTTTCCTTCTTAAATGCCTTAATGTTTTTATTTATTTAATCCAGGCTTCATTGCAAAGAGAATATACTAATAGGTGTGATGCGTAGTTTAGAAGGAAAATTGAAGATAAGAAAATATTAAGATGGGGGCAGAAGGGTACAGTGAGATGTCTCAGTAGGCACAAACTTGATGACCTGAGTTCAATCTGCAGAACCATAAAAAGGTAGAGAGAACCAACTCTAAACTTGTTTTCTGGCCACCATATGTGCATCACAGCACATGAAGACATGTATGCACACACATGAACACACACAACAGATACATAGATAGATAGATAGATAGATAGATAGATAGATAGATAGATAGATAGATAGATAGATGCTGATAGATGATGGATGGATGGATGAATAGATAGATGATATATAGGATATAAAAATGTGGGCTGTGAACATGGTTCAGTGAAGAAAACACAATGACTGAGATCCTCAGAACTCACATAACAATCGAGGCGGGCTTGGAAGCCCATCTGTAACTACAGTTTGTGGGAAGCAGGAGACAGGGAATTCCCAGAGCAAGCTGGCTAGCTAGCCAGATTAACCAAAACAGCAAGCTCTACATGCAGAGATAGACTCTGCCTCAAACTGTAAGGTGGAGTAATCAAGGAAGATAGTTGATGTCAACACTGGACTCTTGGAGATTCCTGTATATACATGTGTGCCCAAACACATGCACATCTGTGCACACCACACACATACCTTTGCATGCAAAAAATATTACTTTATTCTACTCAATAGCTACTGAAATCTACAAGCTATCTAAAAATATATAGATAGAAGTAATCTACATTCTTAAGATCCCCTAGCATGTGTAAAATAATACATTACCACATGCTAATAGTTAATTCTATTGTCAAAATTTTAAATGACATTTAAAATCTTACTTTTACAATATATTACTATAGCAAAAATAAAATAAAATAAAATAAAAGCAGTGGGCTGAAGAAATTGCTTGGTGATTAAGAGTGCTAGCTGGTCTTGTAGAAGACCTGGGTTTGGTTCTCAGCTCACAACTGTCTGTAACTCTGGTTCAAGGGAATCTGATGCATACTAGTCTCTGAGGGCAGCGGGCATACACATGATGCCCATATAAACACTCAGACAAAACAATCATACACCTAAAAATAAATTTTAAATTATAAATGACTATAAATAAAAATAAATTTAAAATTATAGTCCATTATTTAAAAAACAGTAACAAATTCTTTCTTAAATAAGCCATCTATTCAGTCTCATTTCAATAGCTCTGCATTAGTAACCCGTTCTCAACTAGGATAGTTCTGTCCTCAGGTGACATCTGGCAGCACCTGAAGATACTCGTATTTGTCATTTCTGGGGTGGTGGTGATAAAGGTAAAGATGTTGACTAACACCCTAATGGGATAATGAGGAGGCCTTCCCAACACAGATAATTTTCCAAGGCAAAGTTCAAGTAATAACGCCACAGTAGAAATCTGATAATACTAAAAACTGGATTGTAAATGGCAGACCTGGAACTCAGTTCCAATTCACAATACTACTTCTGAGTTCTCAGTGAGTGTAGCTGCCAACAGGAAGAGCTCAAAGAAATGAGACTTTATCAATAAATAGCCACAGACCCCTTACTACAGGAGCTCGATGATGATAAAAAGAAAAAAGAAAAAAGACTTTCTAAAAAATAAATAAAACTATCCCAGCCCTCGAGATACTGCAGTCTAAAAATGGTAAATCACACAGAGCACTCAATGTTACAGCAGTTGCAGTTATAAAAATACAAACCATGCTAAAACTGCAGAAAACTGGAATTTACATTTTCAAGGTGTAAAGTCCTTGAAGAACTTAATGTTCGTCAATACTTACAATTAAGCTTACTAATCTTAATTTCCTATATGAAGTAAATTAAAAAATTAGAGTGGTCTAAACTTCCATAATTTTTTAAATATTGGAATGATGAGTTTCCACGACAATAACCTTCTAAGAGTCCGAAGGTCCTAACTTCTTAGAACATCAGCTCTGTGAATGCGGGTGCTGAATGCAATCAAGTGTGAAGTGTACCGTGAAAGAGAACACTCCAGAAGACTCCGTGACCCTCGCACCTTTGCATTACGGAGACGAACCAACACCACTACAGAAATCAAGGACTTGTCCACCTTAAAACTGAGAGTAAAATTCATACTCATCCCAAAGAGGGAATTTTACCTTTTAACAACGACAGATAAAGTTGGTGCTTCTCTCCGCCACACTTGACTTTCTGACAAAGGTCAGGCAGCAGTTTTTTATACCACAGAATCTACATTAGGGAAAATGGGTACATTTTAGTTTGGTGCATCTTATCCTCAGAAGAGAGTAAAGAGAAAAATGTATCCTTTGGCTAAGGCATCACTTCTGTTTCAAGGAGGGTTTTATCAGCAGTTACTCAAACAGAAGGGAAGGCCTGTAACTTGAGGGAGACAGGAACACATTTACTTGCAAGGAGAAACATAGCTATGCCCTTTTATCTTGGTTACCAAGAAGAAAAGGGGGGAAAAGGCTAGTTAAAACTCTTCTAATTGCTAAACCAAAGACCAAATACAGGGAAGGTATTTCCCCAACTACACGTATGCTGCCCAGATTCAAGTTCACTGATCTCATCTGAAAACAAATGTTTAAAGATGAAATATATCATCCTCATGCATTTTAATGGCACCTAAAAGTACTCAGACTGTATAACATTAAATATACGTGTTCTTTGGATACACAGTCCTGTAAAGCTAGACTAATATAAATAGTCCTCATTCTGCTGATAAGCCAGAAAAACTACCTAGAAGCCCAACCTGAAATGCATACCCAGTGTTCTTCTTTCAGTTCCTGACTAGCATATGCAATGACAGCCTCCGGGCATCTCTCCAGCAATGTGTCTATGCACTGTTCATACTCTTGTAACCGTGTACGACACAGAATATGAGCACTGAAGCCAGCAACAGTGTCTTCTGAGAGTGGCTCCAGAAATGGAATAATGGAAGCTACATCCAATGAAGGGCTACATATGAGAGACTGTGAACAGAAGAGTGAAATATGGAATGAAGCACCCACATTAAAAACCATACAGCCAAATTTTGCAAAATGATAAAATTTAACTGCCAAATAAGAAAATGCAATTTTAAAGAACATGAATTTGGCCCTAAAATACTTTGTACTGAAGTACTACATAATCTTAAATTCAGCTCATGTTTAAAGAAATCTGTTTAATACAAAAGAATCATCTTTAATTAGGGCTCCAATCTGAGGTTATAACCAACATGCGGCCAGAGACTTACGCCCCATAATGAGTATTTGAGTTCAATGAGCTTGAGTATTTGTAACAAATAAGAAGGAACAAGATCAATAAATTATGGCATATGCTTCACAGAACATGATAGAATTATCAAAGTTATATCTCCAAAGGTCAGTTGAAGAAAAAAAATTATGACAAAATTGAGCTGAAATGTCTTGAGGTGAGATCATACAGGCAGCATGACCAATACAGTAAAACCCACACAGTGTACAAAACCTTTATAGGAATATCTGCGGAAGAACACTGCAGTTTCTAGCAGAGATTAGCTTAACAAATAAGGGCTGAGGCAAAGCAACATTTGTTTTCTTTTTAATATTCCCGTCTTTTCCAACATTTCAATGGCAAGCATGCAAAATGTGTGTGGGGATATAATAAAGATTCAAAAGTTTCGGAGATATCAGAGGGATCCACCCACAGTCAGTCTAGGAGGATCAGAGAGTGGTGATTCACACCTTTAATCCCAGCACAGGGAGTATCCTGGGAGTGGTGACCTATGAGCCCTTAATCCAAACTGAGTTGAGGTCATCTTAGTTTAGGGAAGGAGTTCCAGGCTCCCAGGCAGGCTGTGGTAAGGGGATACCTTAACTGAGCGAAGAGAATTTAAGGCAGGGGTGGAAAGACAGAGGGCCAGAAGAAGCAAGGAGAGGCCAGGCTGAGAAAGCTGGAAGACAGCTGAGTGAGATCTGACTGTGGTGTTTACTCTCTCTAATATCTCCGACTTTCCCAGAGATCTGTCTTTGAGTTTCCTTTATTCGTGCAACAAATGTGTGTGTAGATGGGGAGGTAATTGTCCTTGTTAGCATTCATTGTCACATGCAAGTCTCAATGGATTAACTGCCTTTTTTAGTTCGGTCTGTAGCATGTCTACAGGTAATGTTCACGGTGGACAACACTATTTCCTGGGCATTTGCCACCAAAGCCTGATAACCTCAGTTTATTTCCTGAGATCCAGATGATAGGAAAGAAGTGAGTCCCCCAAGTTTTCCTCTGAGTTACACATATACTGTGGCATGCATCTCACTGCTCCCCCAAATAAATAATTTTCCTTTGAACATGACTGTTTAGAACCTAGTCATTTGTATCAACAACACCAGCCACATATTAAATGATACACAGGCATTACTTCAATGTTCATTAATTTACTAGTATTTCCTTTTAAGAAACTTTACTAGATTTCACTTTTAAACTTTATAGCATTTTTTATTCTACCATCAAAATAATCTCCATTTTCCCTTTTCCTATTAAAAGATATAGTTATGCCTTAATTTTTTTTCACTGTATCTTCTTTTGCTACAGTATCTTCTCAGAGTTACAAGATAACCTGGAGCATCCACCATACACTCTTAATCAGCATGATTATTTTATTCCAAATATCTACCAAGAAGTAGCCAGAAAAATAAGGTTGGTATATTTTTTTCTTCCCAAGCTGAATAATTTATCTAAATAATCTCTTGTCAGTAAGAGAGAAAAGATGAAATGAAGTGAGACTTTCCCAATATTTTCCATCATGGAAGGAGGCACAGATTACTTTTCTTCTGACTCCCAATTAAAGGGGATAATGGCTGTGATAGGAAGAGTCAAGGGCATTGATATCAAACCAGAGCAGAAATAAAACAGCACAAAATGAATTTTGTAAAGTTTTACTTCATTTTATCTATAATGCTAAGAATTTAAAAATCTGTATAATAAAAAACACAAAACAACACTTGGCCAGACATGGCATCATACCTTATACACCCAGCACTGAGAGATAAAGTCTTGGGAAGCCCAGAATTTGGTGGCAATGCGGGCCACACAGTAAATTCCAGGTCAAACTGGCTATAGAATGAGACACTGTCTCAAATAAATAGATAAGAACTCAGTAAAACTTCTAGCACTGTTCAAAAAAAGGCCCCAAATGATTACTGGTACTTTGTGAAATACTTTTGAAGTTGGTTTCTTAAACATTTTTCTCTTTTTTTAATTTTTAATTTTTTCTAGTACTGGAAATAAACTCTCTTCACCTTTACCACATGTATTATTTATTCCTTTTCTCTACCAAGATCCCTCTGTCTCAGCTCTATTTGGCAGATTTCTCTGATTCTCTAGTTTATAGGCATGAATAGGAGGAGACGGCATAGAAGGGGTAGGAACCAGGACAACCTAGGAAGAGAGCAAGATATATGCTAGTTACAGTGTTCTCTCAAATAATAGCTCGCTAGCCTATCGGTGACTTATAGATTTTATACTAATTATTATACAGAGATGCCACCACAGTAACTCAGGACAGCAGATAAAGATGCTAACCCATCGTGCGTGGGAAGAAAGCCACAGTTTTGGAGATGCTCTTACGTTACTCTAAACCTCCTACACCTCTAAATGAGAGCCAAAGGAAAACACACACACACACCAAACAAACAAACAAACAACAACAACAAATCCTTTGGGAACTCTAGTGCTCATTTTTCTTAATGACTGAAATTAACTGATCTATGGATAATATAGAAAGAAAAATAACTAGGAAACGAATTTTAAAATGTCTAGTCAGTATATTTTCCAACTTTAACAACAAAAATTTCCAGAAAAAGATAAATGGAATGTGCAGAAATGGGGGGGGGGCATCATGAGAAGACCATAGGCATATATGAGAGATAAGACTCCCATGTCAATGGCATAGAACAGATTTTCAACAGAATTATAGAAAACTCTTGGAACTAAAGAAAGATACAACCAGATGCAGATACAGACAGATACACAGGGCACAAACAGGATCAGAAAAGAAATTCCCCGTGGAGCATCAAATTAAAACAGTAAATTCACAGACCAGAGAAGAGACCGAAAGGTTCAAGACAAAAAGCACAAGTCACATATAAAGGCAAACACATACAGCAATTGCAGGTGGAAACTTGGAAAGCCAGAAAAGCCTGGTGCAATGCATTCAAAATGCCACAGCTGCCAACCCAGACTACTTTACCCAGCAACCCTATGTGCCATACTTGAAAGAAAAACTTTTCGTGATATAAATGGGTGAAAAGAATTACTATCCACCAAGCCAGTCCCACAAAGAATACTGGAAGCAAAACTTTAGCCTGAAGAAAAGATGAGCAAATCTAAAAGGCCACATAAGGAAAACAAACAAAGCCATAATTACAGAAAACACCAAATAGGACAAAAAACGCAAACAGATGAAAAAGAACATAGCAAAATAAAATCGATCAACAAACCCTCTTCAATACTAACTTTAGTACTGACTTCAGTTTCTCAACCAAAAGAATGGATAGAGTAACAAAAATCCATCTTTTGTTGCCTACAGGGATTTTAAAATGTTCACTGAATTAGACCTTCTGATTGTGATTCTAAGTGTGCTTTGAAACTTTGTCAGTAAAAAGTCCATAGCATATAACAATTACAGTTCTAACTACGTCACTCCTCTCTGGGAAGACAAGAGTCAGTGCTGTCTACATTTACAGCTCATTCTCAGACAGGAGCTCTAAAGTCAACAAATAAGCAGTTAACACAGGAGTTTCATTGCCACGCAGATATCAGAGGTAGAAGACAGTGGAAAAAAAAATCATCTTGGGTGATGTACTGTTGTGTGGTTAACTATTATATTACTGAGGCAGGACTTTGAATTCATGATTCTTCTGTCTTAGCCTCCTAAGTTCTAGAATTACAGGCATGCACCACCGTGCCCACCTAACTCTTGTGATTTTAGTAGAAGAATATAAGCCACAAGTCTGAGTTTAAACAATCTAGCCTCTTGATTTTCCTTCCCCAGCCCATCCCCAACTCACCAACTAGCTCTATAACTGACAATAAATACATTTGCACCAATTCCCAAAGTTTCTATCAAAAATTTCACACCCAAAAGCTTAAAGGGATCAAGGAAAACAAAAATGTTATGCATTATACACCCTTGGGTGTAAGAAAATGCACCTGACGCCCTTGGCATCTGGATGGGAAGCCACAGAAAACAGAATGGCGCTGACCAGACAGGCTGTGCACTGCTCAGATAGGAGCTGCTGGCATCTTTCAGATCAGGCCTCATGAGCAGTGAAAGTCAGTGATCCCGGGGTTTTCAAGAGTATCTGTGAACTCAGAGTTCTTAATATGAAATATTGACTTTTCTCTATGTCCAGCTACAGTGAGTAAACCAAACAAAAGAAAGATAAAAATTATATTCAGTCTTTGGGCCAACAAACAATATTAAAAGATACGCGCGCGCGTGCATTTAGCTTAGCCTGACCTACCACAGAACATACTAACAAGGCAACTGGCTGAGCCAAGCTGTAGGATATGGGCCATGAGGCTCAGAAACGGCCAAAATGGAGAGGAGCTGCAGCTTGGTGGCTGCTTTGCTGGGTGGGGGTGAGGGGTGGTGGTGGGGGTGAGGGTGTGCAGGGAAACCACAATGGAGCTGAGAAGTGTCCCAGCCAGCCATATGGCTGGCTGAGAGTTGAGGGAGTCTGCCCCATGTTGAGAGCCAGATGTAGTTGATAATTAACCACTGATAACTGGTTAAAGGGGTTATTAGCAAACTTACAAATATAAAAAATTAAACAAAAAGGTAAAAATGATTCACTCAACAAAATAAGTCTTCCTTCTCATCAAAGGAGACAGCAGAGAGAGCAAATGTTTATGTGCCTTTTTTCTTAAGCTGCTTTTTCAGACACTCCAGTGCTATAGCCTCCATGGTCACCTATGCTGGCCACAGCTCTAGGTCAAGATGATGCACTTGCTCCCCACCACACATGCAGAAATAAATATGGTTAGAATTTCTATTCCATAAAATGTGTCCAATTCTTTTGAAAAATTCTCTTCTGGGGTCCGATAAACTGGCTACTTTGACATATTTTTCATAAGACAGAGATGGTAGTAGTAGCTTGAGTAAAAAGTCTAAATTGTGTTAAGTCACATTAAATAAAATTGATGCTTACAAAACATCCCTATATATTTGTACACTTTTATTTCTCACAGATGTTTTCAAACACCCGAAAAATGAGGATAGTTTGCACAGTGTTGAAGCTTACCCATTTACCTGCAATGAGACCAGCCTCTCAGCTCAGATGCCCTGGTTATCAGCAGGTCCAGGCAGAAGCCAGAATTCCAAAGCTCTTGAGTGTGATCACCTGTAGATTTTTGCCCCCAAAAGCTATATTCTAAATTAGCAAACCATATGATATCATATAATACTAAAATTGTATATTATATTGTAACATATTGCATATTTTAAAAGAGACATTTTTTATTTACCTGTAATTTAAAAAGGTCTTCCGTATAATTTTTATCAGCTAAGGAATCAGATGCTATCAAGACATGAACCCATGGATACACTAAGCCATAATGACTGCAGGCATTTATCTGAAACATTATAGAAATACATCACAAGCCAAACATAAGAATAGCAAAAATAAATAAATATAAATAAATAAATAAATAAATAGATAGATAGACAGACAAACAAACAAACAAATAAACAAACAAATAAATAAATAAATAAATAAATAAATAGTTTCTTCACCCATTCATTAATCCTCAGCCACATCTCAGACTCAGTTACATAATCTCCTAGGAAAAGGGAGATTTTTAGAATGTATTCCCTCGAAAATGTTGTATTCTCATTCCTTCCACACCAAATAATAATCCATAAAAACTATTTTCTAATGGGTAGCAAGGGCTGCTATGGGTGCCTTCAACAGACCTGCAGCCTCATGTCCCTGTTAGGAAATGGAAGCACAGTGCTACTGACCCTCGCTTCAGGCCTTCTGAAATTCCCCAGAGAGGTCCTTTCCTACTCACTCAGTACAGATCTGGCAGTGTTCTGGGAAAACTCGTCACATGCTATGACACTGGAAAGTGGTGATAAAGAAGTATGGGAGTATGCTTTATTTTGAGGGTGTGGAATTTGAGACAGGTAGGGGCTCATGTGTAACCCTGGCTGGCCTGGAACTACCATTGTAGACACAGGCTGGCCAGAAACCTACAGAGAGATCCATCTGACTCTGCCTCCCAAGTGTAGGATTAAAGGCATATGCCACAATACCTAGCTTCTAGGCAATAGTCTTTTAATTTTTATTTATTTATTTGTGTGTGTGTGTGTGTGTGTGTGTGTGTGTGTGTGTGTGTGTGTGTGTGTGTGTGTGAGAGAGAGAGAGAGAGAGAGAGAGAGAGAGAGAGAGAGAGAGAGAGAGAGAGAATGTGTGTGTATATGTGTGTGCACGCGCACATGTGTGTCATGGGTGTATGTTTGTGTATGCCATGGTGCACATGTAGAGATCAGAAATCTGACACATTTCAGGAGTCAGTTCTCTCCTTCCACTGTGAATCTCAGGGATAGAATTTAGGTCATAAGACTTGACAGAAAAGGCCTTTACCTAATAAGCCATCTAAGCAGCCCCAGGTGTTGTTCTTTAGAGTGAGAAATTACATAAGATATGGGTAATTTCAGGTATGTTCTAAGCATTAAAATTAAGGTAGGGGCTAGAAAGATAGTCTCTGTAGGTAATGTGTTTGCCTTATAAGAATCAAAGTCTGAATTTTATTGCCAGAACCTAGAGAAATGTCCGGTGTGGCTGTACACATGTAATCTCAATGCTGAGGAGGCAAAAGGGAAGACACCTAGACACCTGGGGCTTTCTTACTAGCTAGTACAACCTAACTGATACCTGCAGGCCAATGAGAGGCCCTGTTGCAAAAGAAATGGCCAGAATTCCTGAGAATAATGCCTGAGAGTGACCTTTAAACTTTGCACACAGAGCATCTGCATATGGGCACAAGCACAGCTCACTTCCTCCCTCCTTCCCTCCCTTCCTCCCCCCCCTCTCCCTCCCTCCCTCCCTCTTCGTCTCTCCCCCTCCCTCCCTCTCTTTCCCTCCCTCCCTCCCCGCCTCTTAAAATAAAACAAAACTAAGACTAGATTATAGCAGCATGCAATGTATGCATTTAAGACAATATGTCACTCTTACCAAATCCTCTGCCGTTCTCAATGGTATGGTATCAGGACACTGTCTCTTAGATAACCTCCAAATGTACTGAGATGTAAGCTTGAAGAAGAGTTCCTGAAGTACCATGTTTGGGAGACAAGATACAAGCTGAGCTTCCCAGAAGTCTACCAAAAGCTGAGGAATTGTGTCTTTATCCTTTCCACACAGCACCTTGAAAACAGGATCCCCCACGTAAACGCTGAGCTAAACAGGGTCCCCCACATAAACGCCGAGCTAAACAGGGTCCCCCACAGAAATGCCCAGCTAAACAGGGTTCCCTACAGAAACGCTGAGCTAAACAGGGTTCCCACATAAACATTGAGCTACACAGCAATCGTCCTACCATGTGGTCATACGGGTTATAAATCTGGCTTGACTGCCATGGCAGAAGCAAAGTTAAACATTTTTTTTTTAAAAAAAAATATGAAATAGATTGTAGGTTGTGTGCATGAAGTTTCTGCAGAAACATTCCTTAATCTGTATGTTTACATTATAAATTGATTAGACAGAATGATGAATGAAAATCCACTTCAGCTCTATTCCCTCTTCTCCCTTGGTTTCTATCAGCTCATTCAGAAAATTTATATTTTCAACTAGACAAACCTTAAAAAAAGAATCTGCTTCTTCAGTTCCAATTTTACCATTTTTCTGTAAGCCCAGGACCGAAGCCACAAGCAATCCAGGCTGGGTTTCCTTCAAGTGAATTGCAAGTTCAGTAGGAACAATCTGGCCTTTGCACTGTTGAATTAACAGCCGAGGTTCCAGAATGAAGCCACACACCAGCTTCATCTTCAGATTAAAAAAGAAATGTAGGAATGAAGTTTACATTAAATCAACATTACTCAGCTCATACATACATTCATGATTTAGGGAAAAGTTATTAGCACTTTATTTCCATTTTTTTAGCCACAAAAATCAACTCTTATCCCAAGGAGAATATTATAAATATTATTAGCTTTCTTATATAAACTATTAATAGATAGTTTTATAAAGAGTTTTAGATTATGAATATACATATATACACATACACACAATTCACACATACACACACACACATCCTAAGTCTTCTCAAAATTATGGAAAGTAAATTCTGATATTCAGAACGCTATTCTTCTAAGCAGATGCCCTAATGTTGACTTCTTCTCATAGCAAATTATTGTCTTTCTGTGAGCATTTGACCAAATAGGCAACAATAATAACAAGGTCCAGGCTCTAAAGTCACCTTATGTGTGTAGTAGTTATGACAAGGCTAACCTCAGCACTAAAAAAGAATGAAATGGTGATATATGCCAGCAACTTACAATAGGACTGGGGACATAAATGTACAAATAATCTCTTCACCCTAGCCTTAAGTGATTTGGCCTCTGCCCCTAAATGGTCCCTTTTCCGAAAGAAATAACCTTTCCTACTTTGGTGCATCATTTAAATACCCACTGCTCCATAGTGTCACTTGGGGTTTTCCTGAGTGGAGAGCATTTTTTGCACCTATTGGACTCCTATGGCTTATAGTTAATATCCTTCTTTCTATACTAAACAAAACAAAACAAAAAACCTCATCACTCTATTGTGCATCCATTGAACACTGTCGCTTACACCTAATTGTCAACTCTGGGCACAGCTTTTATATTCTTCTTTATCAAACATAATATTCTGAATATATGTGGTACTAAGATGATGAAAGATCCCTGAATAGTCACTGCTGAGATCTAGCCATCTTATTTATTTATTTATTTATTTTGTTCCAGTCGCCAGTTCTAAAGTCCCACTTAGATTAGCTCAGATCTAATACTGCCTGTTGTCTGTTACTAAAAAACCATGAGTTAGGCCAGGAGGTAGTGGCACATGCCTTTAATCCCAGAACTTGGGAGGCAGAAGCATGCAGCTTTCTGTGAGTTCAAGCCCAACCTGGTATAGAGCATGTTCCAGGACACAGCTAGGGCAATTATACAAAGAAACTCTGCCTCAAAAGAAAAAGAAGAAGAAGAGAAGGAGGATGAGGAAGAGAAGGAGAAAAGAAAAGAAAAAGAGTAGCCATGAGGTACAAAGCCAGAAGAAAGCCAAATGACGCAGCACGACCTCCAATCCTCTCCCAGACTGTGGTCACCCCCAGGCGTGGTACTATACCTCTGAATGGATCTTCATTTCATTTCCATACATGTCAAGATCTCCCATTTTCAAAGCCATTGCTGCCTTGGTCAAGGTCACTAAGACTGGTGAAAATTCACAAGTGTCCAGCTTCTTTAAATAACACAAGGCAGTCAAAGGATCAATACTCCTCATAGAAGAACTACAGAGGACGTGAGGGAGCTGCTTCGGCTCAGCCACATGAAATATCTGAGCCACTTTTGCTGCTAATTCCTTTGATGAGTAAGAACAAAGAATAAAAGGTTAGCCAATAGGAAGCAATATCATCAAAGGAAAAAGAGGAATGTATGTACACAAAGGGAGTCAATAAACAGTATAATGCTATGATTGAGAAGCAATGTTCATGAGAATATTTAGGAGGCTAGAAATGAGATGACATGATCTGTCTGTGGAGGCGAAGTAAGAAAAGTCGGTAAAAGATATATTCCAATTTGTGACCAAAATTTCTAATTTCAGTCACATAGGAGAGAATCTTCTTATATGTTATAGTCTACTACTTAAACACTACAACTTAGTTCAAAATATATACAATAATATAACTAAAGAGAATTTATATTTCCCTTTTAAATTTCATGTATATTGTAATCTCCATGTATACAGTATTGCAATTTCTAACGGTGCTCAAAATACAAAAGGGACAACAAATAATCTTTAATAATGTTTTAAGAAGTCCCTGGCCCATTTGAAGTTAGACACTTGAAAAATAAGCCAAATGGAATTGCAAAAAATACCATGCTGCAAAGGACGGCAGGGACCTGATTCTGTCCCCTACCTCCGAACAGATGTCACTATGATTGGGCAGGTCCTTTATCCACAACAGAAAACATCTCCATGCTGAATACTGAGGAAATAAAATAAGATGACCCCTAAGCTCTTTTCCAAGCTATAATTCTAAAACTACTAAAGGAGAAAAATGCATGTTAATTTTTTTTAGAGGGAAATAAAAGAAGAAAATATTTGAAACTTAAGTTCTAAATAATATTTACTTAAAAAAATTACATTGAAAGTTAAAAACAGAAGCTATAATCTTATAGAAAATCATATTCACTTTACTTAATTCTTCATCCAGGTTTTCATAAAGTAAATGGTTAATATAAAATATTAATCCTTTCTCATATTTCTGTGATTCACTCTCTCCTGTCCAATCCACACGGGCCAAAATTTCAGCCAGAGACAAACCAGACATCTTATAGTATGGCAAGGTGAGGTGAGACTGCTCAGTGTCAAGCCTAAGGAGAGAGAAATTTTTAAAAGCTTCAAATGTGCATTCTTGAGCCAGCTCCTTAACACAGGTAGTAATGAACAAACAGCACTTTCCAAAGCAATAGCCCTAACAGTGTCTTTCTTCTATCACTGGTAACCAAGTCGTTTGATTTTAGAAAGTCACTGCAATTTTCAGTTTATTTTTTTCCCTGCATACAACAAAGATGAAATAGCAAACTTTTGTTGGATGAATTTTAATTTTTTATTTTTGGTTTTTACAGAAAGTAGTCCTGGCTGTCCTGTGACTTACTCTGTAAACCAGGTTGGCCTCAAACTCAGAGATCCACCTGCCTCTGCCTCACAAGTGTTGGGATTAAAGTTGTGTACCATGACCACCCAGCATAAATTTTAATATTTACTATGCCTCTAAAATAATGGTACTTATAGTTCAGCACAATCTATTTCAGTCAGTTATAATCACATACATGAGTTAAATAAGCCAACTGTCTACAAAAGCTTTTATAAATATGGTTCTCAGAAATAAAAATACCTACTGATCTTGGAGTTAATTTGTGACATCAAGAAAGCACTGGTATTAAGATCTCAGTTCCAGAGACATCCTTTCCTCAAGTTCAAAAATAAGAAACAAGTACCAAAGCTATCTCAGATCTTTTTCCCTGGTCATGTACCTTTCAAATTATGACAAAAATAACAAATAAAAATAAAAACTAAATAAACAAATGAAAGCACACTCCAACTTCTAAGATTTGGTAGTGGATTTACTATTTCTCTAAAAACTTGTGACACTTTTAAGATACCGAATAGGTAGGTAGGTAACTACATGTAAAATTCTGTATCAGAGCTTAGGAGGTCTCACCAACCTGCTGTAACAGTCTCCAAGGTGCCCACAACTTTCTTTAAATGCTTCTAAGAGCTCTGCTTTCTCTGCAGGCTCCAGCTGACTGCCACCCATCAGGGCAGCCCTCACTAGCAGATGAGCTTCACTGAGCAAGTGGATACAGCTCTGGGTTTTCACAGTCTTGTAGGTGTTACTATAGTCTACCTGAAGCAAGAAGAGAAACAGCTAAGGTTGCTGAAGACACCAGTTTCCCACCCTATCTCCACTATGAAGAGATCCATTACATTTTGCTAATAAAATTAATATATGGTAAGTTAAATGCTAGAAGTCAATAAATAAGTGGTTGTATATTGCCTAAGTTTACTTTGATTGCTGTGATAAACCACCACCATCAAAGGCAACTTGGGAGGAAAGGGTTTATTTCACTTACAGGTCACAGTTGATCACTAACAAAAGCCAAGGAAGGAACCTGGAGACAGGAATGGATACAGAGACTAGAAAGGACCACTGCTTAGACTTGTTCAGCCTTAGTTCTTCTCCAACTCTTTCTTCTATTTTCTTAGACTTATTTATTTAATTTTATGTGTATAAATGTTTGATGTTTTGCATGCATGTATGTCTGTGCATGCCATGATGTCAGAAAAAGTGTGACATCATACCCCCTGGAGTTGGAGTTATGAATAGTTAGGAGCCACTATGTGGGTGCTGAGAATTGTATCCACATTCCCTAAAATATCAACAAGTACTCTTAACCACTGATCGATCACTCCAGCCCTCAGTCTGCTTTCTTATACTATCCTGGGCCACTTGCTTGCTCAGGGATGGTACTGCCCCAGTGGGCTGGTCCCTCTCACATCAATCATTAATCGAGAAAATACCCTACAGACTTGCCTACAGGTCAATCTCATAGAGAAATTTTCTCTAATGAGGTTCTTCTAACCAAATAACTCTAGTTTGTGTCAAGTTGGCACAAATACCTAATCTGGTCACTTAATGGAGCCTTAGCAGGGTATTAAATAATTTGTTCCCAATTTGATAAAGCTTTAAACATATCTGAAATAATTAACTTTTTCAAACTAAGAACAGGTTTCCTTGCTGAGTTTCACCTGGTAACTTTAACTATGGCATCTATTTCCATACTCTCAGTGGGTACACAAAAACCATCTAACCAAACTGTCTACCTTACTCATTAGCATCACCTAACTTTAGCTTAGATGAGATCTAAGACTTTCCAAAACAAAGCTGATATGATTACTAGTGGAAAAGCCATGGAGAAACACTATTTCTGGGATTACTCCCATGGATTGCTCAACCTGCTCACTCACCTGACCAGGAAGTGGCATTAACAGTGGGCTTGGCTCTCTTACCTCAATGATTAATGAAGACAATACCCACAGACCTACAGGGAAACCTGATGGAGGAATCAATTAAGGTTCCATCTTCCTAGAATATGTATAGATTTGCGGCATGTTGACAAAAAAAAAAAAAAAAAAAAAAAAAAAAAACCCTCCAGCACATGAGGACTAAAAGTCAAAGTTCAGCCGTCCTATCTGGAGGGGGAGTAAAGTAAGGGTCCTCTCAAGTGGCAGAAGCTGTGGAAGATACACATTGACTGTAGTAGTGGAGCCTAAAAGCTGACTACATGCAGTAAACTGAATATAAAACTCATTAAATCCATTTTATTTTCCTCTTTTGAGTTTTTCCTAGTGAAATACAAGGGACAGAGGCTGGGCAGTAACAAGAGCACTGTCTGTCTAGAACCACTCTCTTACACTCAATTTCACTCTAAATTTCTATGAAGAAGAAGCAGCAGATGTCTGAAAAGGTACCATCTCTTTGTATAGCTGAACTGGTGCAATGGTATTCACAATATACAGATTCCATCCGGCCTCATCTGCAGGAGAGATTATGCTCCTAGCACGTGCATCTTTTCTATAGCTGCAAAGGATCAGAATTATAAAACATGTTATTAATAAATTAGTTTTCACCTTTAAGTATTTGGTACCGTAAAATAATACAAGTATAAGATCACTTTCATTTAACTGTCCCTTTGTAATTAGCTACATACCTAGTCAACTTCCACAGTTCACATCACTTCACAGGTCTATAAATGCTATATACCTGTATATAGTAAATGCTACTATTGCTTCATATACTGGTAAGCCAACTTGCCTCCAATTCTCTAAGACTAAGATCCCCAAATAGGCATGCAGACCCATCAGCTCTAAAAATGCTCATGTCCAGGCCCTCTTTGTTATGGCTTCCATCACTCCAGCATGCCATGGACCAGAAAATATACAAACAACATGTAAAACACATCAGTGGAAAATGTTGAAAATACATAAGCCTGTGAGTTCGCTTAAAGTGTTATTTCTTACTTTTACTGTGATGCATTTTCTTTAATATAAAATGGATTATTCTTTAACATAAAAATATAATAAGCTCTTTCATAACATAAAAATGACTTTCGGATAAAAAGTAGGAGAAACAGGAAAAAGCTTTGTGGCCAGGATTAACATGATGGGTTCTGTCTATCCCCATAATTCCACAGAGAAGGCACATCTCTTATATCCTTATCCACAGTACAGGTGGTAGCTACTGAAATTATGATTCATTTCTTGTAAAAGTTCCATGGTAAATTATAAATAATGTTATAGAGCTCATTACACCTTTCTTATTTTCTTTGAAAAAGTTACCTATCTGATCATTCTGAGTTTCAATTAAAAAATACTGAGACACAAAGACAATATACCAGTTGCATTTAATTCCAGAACTTGACAGAAATGTGTGGGGCTAGAGAAATACTTACGTAAGCCTCTTGGGTGACTCTCCTCTCTCTGGAATGTTTTTAGGGTCTGCCTTGGTCAGAAGTATGATGTGGTTTTTAAAATGGCAGATGGCCTTCAAGCCTATGAAAAGCTGTATCCTTAGAGCACACACATCCATACTGACAGGTGGGCAAGCCTAATAAAAGAAAAATTACAAATTTAAGCAAGGAATGAAAGTATGTGAACCTCATCTTCAAACACCAGGGCTGGGGACATAGTTCAGTTAGCAGAGTACATTAAGCCCAGAGTTCAATCACCAGCACGGCACATTACCAGGTATAGTGACTCACACCTCACTCAAGAGGTGGACAGGATGATGAGAAGCTAAAGGTCATAGTCATCTACAGCCTGAGATACTAAAGACACAGTCTTAAAAAAAAAAAAAAAAAAACTGACAAAATCAGTCTGTCGTTTGATGAAAGGCCTCCACCCCCATTCCTGTTCTTTAGATTACTAACCAGTGCATGTCACCCTCCACATACTTTTTAGATCTTTTCTGAATTGCTGACTGTAAATACACAGAGAGAGTCTCACAGCTGGGAAGCTACTGCAGAATAGTTCCTGAAGACCTGTTGAAAGAGAAGCCCTGAAATAGAACCTGTCCGGCAGTAAAATATCTACTAAACGGCACCTCAGGACCTAATCAGATGCAATAGAAGGCCACACTGTAGCACATAGAACATATAAAATGCTTTCTTTCCTTGCCTGTGTTGGTATCCCCTGGGTTATGAGTAAAATGTGTCAAGTTGACGTAAAATTAGCCAGTACAATGGTTAAGGTCTTCTTGAGCCTTCCAAGCTTAGGCTTTTGAAGTTTGCAAGTATTCGTGTGCTCCCTTGAGATCAAGGTTTTACTGTCATCAGAAGCCAGCTCTCACCTTCAACGTAGTATCCATGTACAGGTCCTCCTCACGTGCCACTGCTGCACTGCACCGCACTGTGAAGCACTGCAGGCTTTGGCTAAGGAAGAAGAAAGATGCCACTAAGCAAACAGGAGGCCAATAACCAGCATCTCCAACATAGTGGGAAGGGCTTCAATCAGAGGAAAGGCGACAGCAATGCTAACATCTGCCACATAGTAGTGAGTTAGTCTGGTTCTTAGAAAAGGCAGTGATGATGAATCCCTGAGGCCTGTTTGTAGACTACCTCATTCCCAGGCAATCATAATCTCATGCACTAACTGTGATGTATGCCGACATTTAAGAGTCAGGTTGACCATGCTGGAATCAACATCCTCACTTAACAAACAACAAAATGCCAAAATATCCTAACAGCATCTCACAGTATGAATGGGTAACTAGATTAGAATCAGCTTCCTGACTCAGGGGACTGTTCAACTGGAAGCTCCGCCTCAGCCCTTCTGGTCCATAGACTTGCCAGGTGTTTTCTCCCTTCCCCCTCCCCCTCCCTTGTTGCAGGGGGAGTGGCGGGGGGGGGGGGGGGGGGGACGGGACGGGACCATGACTTGAGAATATCTGGCTCATGAAACCCGGACTTTTAATTCCGTTTGATCCGGCTTATTGTGTCAGCTGGGAAATCCACTATCGGGAATTCAAGAACACCCATCACCTCCCATATCATCTCAGAGTAAAATTCAGCCTAGATTATGCAGTGTGACCAACTCAGACTACACAAACACATGAATGGTAAAATGAAAAGGAGAGCCAGGACTCTTCAGAAATGTCTTGTCCACCATCTTGCTTTGAAACTTGGAAAGGCTCATATTGAGTGGGGTCTTTCTAAAGAGTAAAACCAATTAGAGACAGGGTTCCTGACTTCTCTATATCCCTTCTACAATGCCAGGGTCATTCGGCAGAGCAAAAGATACAAAAGAGGTCTTTAGCACACAGACCTCTAACTACCAAGTTCCACCCACAGGACACTCTAACTGCTGTAACTACTGGACACAGCCTCCCATCCTTCAGAGTAAAAAGCCCAATCTCTAGATTTGAAATCCTACCAATCTCTACCCTAGAAAGCTTCTCACTGAAAAGTTCTAACTCTCTACCCAAGAAACTCTATAAAAGCTCAGTTCTCACCTGAACAGTGACAGCCAACCTCCTGGTTTCTTCCCTCCCAATAATCTGTAGGTTGAAAGGGCTATCCAAAGAAACCCACCCTAGCTCTGATACCAGAACTAGAAAAAGAAAACAAAAATAAACAAAACAAACAAACAAAAAACCCACCCTGGCTCTGAAATCAGAGGCAGCGAAGGAAACACTTTATCCCTGAACCCAGAACCAAAGAAATGTATCCTGACTCTGAAACCAGTGCCAAAGAAACACACTTTCACCCTAGCATCAGAGCCAGTGAAAGAAATATGCCCTGGCCCTGAAATTAGAGCCAAAAAATCCAAAAGAACCAGCGAAAGAAACACTTTGGCCTTGAAACCAATTCCTGGCATGTAGCAGCTATGTGGTAAACATGTGAGTCCAAAAACCCAACGTGGTACTGGCAGAAGACAAGTATGGAGGGCACAGCCCTGGGCGTTGCTACGTAAATCTATGCCCACCTCCTCTCTTATAAGGAGACCCCACGTGAAAGGTCATTCTCTTTTTTTCTCTTCTGCTTCTCTTTCCTTGTACTCACCTTTTCCTGAATAAACTCTATTGTGGCAGCTGCTAGTGTGTGTCTGTTCCCATGTGGGAAACCAACAGTAACAACTTCGCTGGGGAAGCCCTGCCTTGCTGGAGCAGAGCTGCTACATTGGGGAAGCCTTTCCCTGAAGCAGGACTATAAGCTGCTATATATATATGCTTTCTGTGACATGTGCTATTCATAGACTCCTGACCGTCTGAATACTTTTCCATCCCAGCTGTAACACTCAGTATTCATTGGCTCCTAATTGCCTAAATACTTTTCCACCCAATCTGTAATGCTCAGTATTCCTGGGTTCCAGGCTGCCAGGATCTCTTTCCATCTGAGATGCATTAACATTTACAAAATATCTTGTATGAAGTTTGTTGTGCAGTGAATATTTCAATTTATATTCCAGCATGCAAGGTCAGAACTACCCTGAACATAACTGCCACCCACTAGTCACATGATGGCACATCTTGACCTCCCTATGACTACTTCTTCCAGCTTTATGAATTTAGAAGCAGAATCAGATCATTTCTGGATTTTCTGAATTCTAAACCATTATGAAATAACTCAGTTCACACTGATAGGAAGTGGTGGCCATGAGATGAGGCACAGAAAAGGAATCTATAGAGATGCTCAACTGTCTTCTCTCTACACCATTCTCTGAAAAAATTTCACTGAGAACTTTAATTTTAAAAGGTCACCTGTCCACTCTAAGGAAGCACCAACCACAATGGCAAAACTAGAGCCGAAACCTTTAGCATTGACAAGACCCCTATAACAGGCTTAAAATTCTCAAAGATTTCAGCACCAGCTTGAAAACAAGTGAATCAGAGACCAACAAGAAACACTGGAGCCATACCTTGTGATGACGTGCAAAAACTGTGGTGTCAGCACTGCTTGCTGAGCCTTCTCGGGATACCAATAGACTGACATTAACTCAACAGATTTCACAACCATGTACAAATAGCCCGCGTGAGGTAATGAGAAGAAACAGAAGAGACTCAGCAGCTCTTTTTCCTGAGACAAACTTTTTCCATCAGGAGGTAAACCTGCATTGGAAAAATGCAAGAGAGACACGCCATGAAGCCAGAGAATAAAAAGAGAGAATCAATATCATGATTTTCCTATGCAGACTAGACAGACTAGACTGTATCAAACTAGACTATCAGAGCCCACAGAAGTGCCAAGGGGAAGTGGACAGTAAGAAATGTAAAAGGAGGAGGTAGTTAGGAAAGCATCATTTTGCAACACTGCTATTAAAATTGCAGTGCCACCAGAACCACCAGCTTTTTAAAAGACAGAAAACTTCTTGCATCACAAAAAATAATATACTGATCGAGCCTGAGTGTACATCAGCATGTGATGTGGGAATGCCTTTCTGTATGCTGTGAATATCAATCTTTAAATAAAGGAGCTGTTTTGGGCCATGACAGGCACCATAGAAGAAGGTAGCAGGAGAAATCAGAGCATAGGTAGGAGAAGCAGGGCAGAGTCAGAGGCAGTAGGAGCAAGCGGCCCAAGGAGCAACATGTAAGGAACACAGGTAAGCCACGGGCCACGTGGCAGACAGATTAATAGAAATGGGTTGAGTTAAGATGTAAGAACTAGGTTGCAATGTGCCTGAGCCACAGGCCAAACAGCATAAAATTAATATAAGCGTCTGAGTCTTTTCTGAGGGCCTGAACAGCTGCGGAGGGCGGCTAAGGGATCTGGTGTGGCAGGGTCTGGGCCTCTGGCGGCCCAGGACCAAAGAAACCCCACTGCCATAAGCATGGTCAATAAAAACATAATTATTCCACATTTGAAACAAAGTTTTATAGTATTTCCAAAATGTAAAAATAGAAAAATTTTTTTAATAATATTGTCCAGTAATTTAGCATATCTCAAACACTGCCATTTCAACAAGCAATAAACCAAAAATAAGTGTTTTTTGCATTTTATCACTAGACATTCAAAATCTAGTTTGTGGTTTAAACTTCCAGTATATATCAGTTTCTATTAGCTATATTTCAAATGTTAAGGCTAACTTATAGCTAATAATGTAATAATGTACTGAACAGCACGAATCAACATCTAATAATTAACTCCCATAAGATGACAGTGGGTACAACAGAGCCTGATAAGTGACACTGTGAGGATTCAATCAGCAAAATTCAGATTATAGGAAGCTTTACAATAAATGTGCAATTTCTTGTTATGGAAATTGCAAAAGGAAAAGGCACAGAATTCATATAAGACACAGAAATCAATTGAGATGCATCAATCTAACTGGCTTATGTACCTCGTTCAAACAAATGAATTTTAGGGAGGAAAAAAATAGAAGATCAAAATATATGTACCCTGAAAATAGACCTGATGACATCATAGAAATTACATGAGCAGTATTTTGAAGTCATTGAAATAAAACATCCTCGGATTCTCTTGAGAGAAATATTTATAAAGGTATAGATATTAAAATATTCCATAAAATAATCAGGAATGGATCAGAATGTTCCCACGTGTAAGATGGAGATGGGAATATGGGAGTTCTTGTACTATTTTCTCACTATCTAAAAAAGTTTCAAATTTTTCATAACCAAAGTTTTGTTTTGGAAATTCTTCTTCCTTCTATGATACCCATTGATACTGAAACTCCAGTTCTACACTTTCCACGACTAGCTCCAAACCCTCTCCATTTCTTCTTTCTGGCATACATCTGAGCTCTAGCTAAACAGAACTGGCCTCTAAGCACAAAACAATGTCACAGCTTACATGTTGGTTCCTCTTATGAAATACCTTATCAAATTCTCCAGCTTCTAAAACACCCACTCACCTGGGACCCAGCTCAAATATAAACCACACATCTACAGCCATTTGTCTAGTCAATAAGTACTCCCCACGTGTCTGCTGTAGTACTGTTGTTCAAGGCTCTAGGGAGAAGGCAATGAACAAAACAATGTGACTTCTTTCACAGAGCCCTCACAAGCTAATGATGGGAACTGGTACGGCAAACAAACAAGTAAAACTAAAGTGAAGAGAGATTTTTAGATAGAGAGAGCCAGGGGCCTGATAGCTCAGCAGTTAAGAGAACTCTTGCTATTCTTTCAAAGGGCCTGAGATCAGCTTCCAGCAACCAAATTGGGTGGCTCATAACCACCTATAACATCTTTGATGGCCTCTGCCTGTACCACACTCCCATGCACAAACCCACATTCAGATGCACACATAACCACATCATTAAAAATAAGTCAAGTTGAAGTGAAAGAAGCAGGGAAGTCCTCTGTGGTGAGGTGAAACTTGAGCTGTGTGCTAAACGATGTAAATAAACCACTCGTGCAGGATCTGAAGAAAGCACATTCTATACTTAGGTAGAAAGATAATAGGTTTAACAGAAAGGGATATTTGGCATATCTGAGGAAGGCAGAAAGGCTACTGTGGATGGAGAACAGCAAACAGATTAGTCTGAGACAAAATGAGTCCAGAGTCAGGTCACACTGGCCATGGAACAAGTGGGACTTTTATTCCAGCTGTTATGGGAAGTTCACTACAGATCTGACCCTCTACCTGGCTCCTGTTCCCTGTCTGGTCTCCAGCCTTGTATCACACCCTCCCACACCCTCCTTTCCTCTGTTCTTGGCTCTTTCAGTTCCTAAAATACAGATTCTCTGCCCAGTTTTGGGACTTCCTCTACTTAGAACACTCTCTTCCCCTCCATTTGCTGAACCCATGAAAATCCCAGACTCAACACAATTAACCCTGCAGATCCATTCTCAGGAAGGAGCCTTCTTAGATCCCGGAGAAAATCAGGGTCTTTTGCTATAGGCTTTTGGTACAGGGTTCCTTTCCCATAGAGCACTATTTAGTGTCTAGTTTTGTCCAAAGACCTGCTTCGGCAGGCGAGGAGGAAAGGTTCAGGTCCCAAAGATGATGAGTGGAGTTCCCAGAGGAAAGGAGGAAAGAGACATGATCTGGGGGTAAATCAAGATGGCTGCCAAGAAATACACCTTTTGTAGTTAATAGTTTAGCCACAGACAAGATTGAAAGCAGACTCAATAATTCAGGGACAGAAAGGAGCCATTAACTTCATTGTATTGTTTTTGTTTGTTTAACTGAGACAAAAGCATTAAGTTCAGCAAACATCTAAATGTCTGTTGTTCTCAGAGGGTCAGTAACTCTAACAGAAACCCTCTTACATCAAGGAAGGGCCACAAGTTCCTCCTTCCAGAGATAACGAGACTGACTGCCTGAATAAGCAGGAACTTTCCTCAAAGCCCAGAGGGAGTGGAGACCTTTTCTAAAACCTAACCTTGGGAACAGGACTTCCTCTGGGGAACACACATCCTACTACAAATTTAAGAGCGATTTTCATTCCTCAAGGGAATAACACTGAGCCAGTCCCTAATTGTTTCCCTTTGTGTCTTAGTCTTACTATATGGGCCCCTTCCCCTCAGACTTTAAAAGGAGGGGGTCCTGATGTCTTACTCTTTTCCCATGGTACCTTATAACTAAAGGGTCTCACTTAATGGCCTCAGGCTCTGTATCCAGATTGCAGGGATTGCAGGTGTTTCATACTTAGGATAGCCTTGTAAACAAAGTGGGACAAAGAGGTGTGTCTAGTAGATCTATTACCTTTCCTGATCTTAGTGAACTTAAGAAGGCACAGTGGGATTCCTGGTTCCTCACTGACAGGGATTTTTTTTTCCATAGAATTATTTTGTTTAAAAAGGCTGCCACTGTATACATTTTTATCGCTCAAAGCCCCCCCCCCAATTTCCCAAAGGAAAAGTCATAAGGTGTAACAGGCAGGCGCCCCTAACTTCAGTGCCCCTAGACACCCCAAGACCACGGCTAATGACCACTGTTAACTTTAAAGAAAAAGAGAGTTTAATGAATGATATACTGGTATACACATGTGTGGGCTTGAGGTACTGTGGAAGCCAAAAGCCCCGAATGCTTTCAGAGTAGAATTCTTATATCGGACTCTGGGTAGGGGAGGGGTACATCCGGCTCCTGACATAGAAGCTGTAACAGTTCTCATGGTAGGGCTTTCCTGGGTGGCCCCACCCAGGTTGCTACATCAGGAATGCAGGCTGCACAGGGCCTTATCTTGGGAGGTCCCACTCAAGTGAAGTCCAGAAGGTCAAGCTGCTGACCAGGTGGGTCAGAACTCAGGAAGTACATCCTGTGTGCAGTTGAGCAAGCTGCCATAAATCCTGTGAACAAAGCTTTTCCGAGAATCTGAGCCCTGAGCAAACTTCAATCTAATTTAGTGATACAATGCAGCCGAAACTCTATTCTGAGCAAGCTGCCATTAGTGTGTTTGATACAATGGAACCGAAACTCTGTCAACCTTGGCTAGTTTCAGGGACCTCAGGAAGGGAGTCGAGGGGAAAGAATCAAACAGGATTTTTCTATCTTCACAAAGGGAACTCTCGTTAAGAAAATCATTAAAAAAGAAAGTAAAAAGGTTCTGAAGAAGTATCGTCTGCAATGTCAAGATGCTAGAACTTTGTCAGGCAGAAATGGTTGTCATGTAGTTCATACCCAATATTTTGTCAGTATTTGATGAGTATCTACTTTTACCATTATATAATTAACGCCGTAAGTACAAGGATGCTACCTACTTTTGTTCAGTACTCAGCACAATGCTCAACAACAGTAGGTAGTTACTCAATGCTTACTTAAAAAATAATGTTATGAAGACACTGGATTACAGCAACGCTCATCTTTCCAGAAACCATCTGAAGATGCTATTGGCAGAGCCTACTGGTCTCAGTCTCGGTGCTCATTAGATTTCTGGTGAGCACTTAAAGGACGTGGGCGTCAGAGTCCAAAACAGTTCAATTAAGTCAGAATCAGAATCACCAATATTTTTAATAGAGGGTCTCATGTAGCCCATGCTAGCCTAGAACTCACTAGTCAGAGGATGACCTTGAACTTCTGACCCTCCCTGCCTCTACCTCCTAAGTGATAAAATACAAGTGTACATACAACACCATGTCCTGTTTATCTGGTGCTAGGAATCAAACCCAGACTTTATTCCTGCTAGAAAAGTACTTGATCAAATGAGCTAATCTACCATATCAGTATTTTTAAGTATCCAGATAAACGTCATATTTATTAGTGTTGAAACCTGAAGGAATTTCCACTCCGACCAGGTTTTCCCACTTTGCTTACAAGGCTATCCTAAGAAACTTTGCCACAGGCTCAGCTGGAACCTTGAAAAACGTATGCTCCAACAGTGCTCACAAATTTCTTTTACTGGGCCTATAGACTATTTCAAAAGAAGGAGGAGGAGGAGGAGGAAGAGAAGGAGATGATGAAGAAGAGGAGGAGGAAGAAGAATTATTCCATACCTAGGTCTAGTGGCTTTACTTCTCCTTGCCAATATGACTTTCCTTTCTGGCAGGAAGACTCAGTAGAAGAACCAAAGCTAATGTCTACACACTGGTCTTCTCTCTAGTACAGGGTGCTGACACCTGTCCGGACCGCAGCTCAGCTATACTTACCTGTTTGGTAAATAGGTAGCAGCTGAAGGGAATGTAACTTGATGTTATCAGACAATGCATAAAACGAAATATCAGGAGCAAAACGTCTGTGGGTTGAAGAAGAGAAAGAAGACGGATCTAATTTCCATATACTTTAAGCAGGCATGTAAATATTAAATGCTGGTGAATAAAAGGTGCTCTCATACCTATAAAGCAGGTGCTGAACACTTAAATATTTCACTTTTTCCTCTGCTAATCCTGTGGACTCCAGTTTAACAGATATTCCAGACTGTTCACTTTTTTCACCAAGGAGCTCCATGGGTTTTAGGCAGATAACAAAATCCTCTGATTCAAGCTGTGAAGTTTCACTACTGACATCTTAAAAAATAACATTTTAGAGTTTAACAACTGTAAATACCACCATCTACCTGAATGAACACGAGACATGTGCCTTATGTTTCTGCTGTGATAAAACATCATGACCAAAACCAATTTGGACAGGAAAGGGTTTACTTCAGCTTACAACTCTCAGACCACACTCCGTATCACTGTGGGAGTCAGGGCAATGGAGAACTGTTTACTTATTCCCCATGGCTTGCTCAGCCTGCTTTCTTATATACCCCAGGACCACATGCTCAGGGGTGGGCATCACCCACAATGGGTTAGGCCCTCTCACATCACTAATTAAGAAAATGCCTCCCCCCACACACACACACAGGTTTGCCTACAGGTCAGCCTTACGGAGACATTATTCCAGTTGAAGTTCACTCTTTAAGAACTCTATCTTGAGTCAAGTTAGACAACAACCAGGACAATGTTATTCAATATCATTAAATATCAAATATGGCAGCAAAGACCTACTCATGTAGGTCAGGCACAGGGACTCACAGCTATAATGCCTACATTCAAGAGCCCGAGACTAAAAGAACACAAGTTTACTGCAAGCCTAAATCAAGTGAGTTTCAGAGCATCCAGAACATTTTGTTGAGACAGAGTCTCAAGAAAATAACCGCCAACTGTTTTCTCTTTTGGAATGCCCTCGTCTAATAGTAGTTGCTCCATTATTCATATACTGACAAATACACGTAGAAACAGAGTAAGCTATGGGTAATCATAAACCCAGAACAATATATAATAGGAACAACTAAACCTGTAAGAATAGTGACAAGCCATAAATACTGGGCTTCTTTAGAAAGTCAGATTCACCACTTACCTTTGGTCTGTTTCAATTGATTGTTGGTTTTTTGTGGGCCGTGGTTAGCTCTCTTTCCATTCGTAGGGTCTGACTCCAGCTTTAGGATTAAGACTTCTAAGTCAGACATGACAGCAACATATCCAACACAAAAGGAGATTTCAACAGGAGTGATATTATCTATGTGTATAATTAATGAACGTTCAAAGTCCAACATTGAGAATTCTTCATTAATGCTACAATATTTCAAAGTAAATAAGACTAATTTATTTGTGCAGCCAACAAGTAGATCTCCTTTCACAGGACAACATGAAATGCACAAAGGAGCCTCAGATAAAGGCACTTCAATGATAGACATTTGGTCTCTAAAGCTTTCATAGAAGGGTGCCTCCACATTGTGCCCAATCATTCGAATGCACACACGGGAGACTTCGCTCCTCTTAGTCCTCCAGTTCACATAAACACGCAGGAATGTAGCTTTATTTTTCTCTTCAATTGCTACCAGATAGTCTCCTAAAAAAAGAAAGCAAGATTGCATTTGGAATTTGGAATTAGAAATTCAACCACTTACTTTGATGCGGGAAAATGGAATGGATCACTGACTCAATGGAACAAAGCTTCCCTCTAAGTGACAGAGGCGTGTGTTAAGTCACAGCAGCCAGGGAACTTCTGAAAGGCAGTCTTCCCATCTGAGGGCCTGTCATCTCAGTATATATCCCAGCCTCACCTTGAACTCACTACATAAGCCAGGATGTCCTCAGACTTGCTAAGATCATCCTGCTCTGGCCTCTTTATACCATCATGCCTAGATACTTCATGATAATTTTGAAATAGGAACTATACTATCGGTTTTGAGTGATGTTAATTTGCATCACTGATGATTAGTGATATGGAGCCTCTTTTTGTGTGTTTTGGACATTTTCACACGGACGTTCTGAAATACAGTCTTCTTCAGAGAAATGTCTACTCAAGTCCTTTGCTGTGCATATACTACTGGGGATCAAACCCATCACCTCATGTGTGCTAGACAAGTGCTCTGTCACTACCCCAGTTCCATTTGCTCATAAAAAAATAAACTAATATGTTCTTCTATCACCAAATAAGTTTATTACATATTTTAAGATACCATTCATACGATACAAATATTTTTTCCAAATCCGTTGAATAGATCTTTCCATCTATTGGTAGAATATATGCACAAAAATCTTTCATTTTGATGATGTCAAATTCATCTACTAGTCTTTTGTTGTCCTTATTTTTATATCATATTAAAGATAGTTAATGAAATTTAAAAATAAGTAATTTTTAGTTACAATAAAAGCTTTGATTTCATATATCTATAAATATATTCTATAAACATATATAAATCCTGTGGCTGCAAGTTGTAGATCATATTGCACATTGTATTGTATGATTTCAGATCAATGACTAGTTCTGTAAATACTGTAGAGTAGCACTTGCTAAGCATGCCTACTTAACAAACCTCACGAGCCCACTTTTAAAGTTCTCTGTAAATCCTTACAAGAGCCCTTTAAGATAAATATCTTCCTTCTGATTTTATAGTTCAGCACTCTGAGGCTCAGAGTATTATTAATAGAAACTTGTCTAAGGTAACAGTCAACAAATGATAGGTCTAACTAGTACAAAGGATTAAGGTCATTCTGCAAACTTTTGGAAAGAAAATAAAATTCTATAGGGTTCCATATACCCTTTAAAAGAAAGACTAACTTTTAAAAAGTATGTTCCTAGTGCATCATTGAATATAGATTAAATATAAGTGTGCAGGAGGGTGAGGATTGATGTGGGATTGTCTTTCTGTATGCTGTGAATATCAATCTTTAAATAAAGAAGCTGTTTTGGCCCTTGGTGAACACTAGTCAGAGACAGTATAGGTAGGAGAAGCAGGGCAGAGTCAGAGATAGATGTCAGGCACCCAAAGAAGAAACATGTAAGGAACACAGGTGAGCCACAGGTCACGTGACAGGGCACATTAATGGAAATGGGTTGAGTTAAGATAAAAGAGCTAGCTAGCAATGTGCCTGAGCCATAGGCCAAATGAACTTATTATGAGTGTCTATGAGTCATTTTGGGGAGGAAAAGCAGAAGCAGGCGCCTAAGCTGTCCGGAACCGCAGGTCTGCAGGCCTGGACCTCTGGTCAGTCAGAGTCAGAAACATACTGTAACAGAGGATGACACTGATTCAGTATACCAGTGCCAAAGTGCTAAAGAATCACTTGTGCTGGTTCAGTCACGCAGAGAACTGTGCGGTCTTTACTTTCCTGTTCTACCACCCACAAACACCTCAAAAACACATGTCCAGCAACAGGGCCTTCAACACAACACTGTCTGCTGGTTATCCTTCAGCTTAACATCTCAAATGCAGCCTAAATTCAACTTCCATTATCCCTATGATGTTCAAAGTTGAGAACATACCTTCTGAATTGCTCATCATTTCAACTTGATTGAACTAAGAATCATCTTAGTGTATACCTCTGGTTGTTTCTTGTGGGAATATTTCCAAATATGACTAGATCATGAGCTCTGACATAATGAATGCATTAACCCACTGGTAAATTTAAATTTTGAGGACTTTATGTGGTGGGGGTAGAACTGTAGAAGGGAGTCTGACCAGAGGGATGAGAATCTGGAAGATCACTGTTGGCTGAGAGGACATCTGGGCACTTGGGCTTGCCCTAGTCGCTTCCTGTTACTGCTTCATTTTACTTTCTAGTCACCGTGATGTGAAACCTCCATAACATGGTAGACTGACACCTCACAAACTATGAGCAACATAAATCTATATTTCAAGTTGTTTATGTCAGAAATGTAAACACAAGGACCCCAAGGCTGACTTACATAGTACCCACATTTTACAAAAAGAGAACAGTAAGTGTGTGTAAGGGTTTTGGCACCATATGTATGCTGGCAAGGGAGGCGGGGACTGAAGTAAAACTGCCAACATGACATGATCAGCCAATAGTATGGTTAAGGGGGAGGTTTTATTGACAATGAGAAAGAGAACAGCCAGAAGATCTGGAAGAGTCTAGAGCAGAAAAAGAAAGAAGTAGACTGAACATGCCCAGCTGAGCGGACATGGCCAGGGCTGTGTGCCAGAGAATAGTAGGGGAAAGAAAATAGAGCATATTGAGAATAGCAGGAGCAGAGGATAGTGAGAATAGCCAAGTTATAAGTAGGATGTGTAGCTGTGGGGAGGGAAGCCTGTGAGCTGTAAAGAGTTTAGGGTAGAGAGGAAGGTGAGAAGGGTTAAGAAACTAGCTAGCATGGACTTTGAAATACATAACAGGTGACTGTAAGGAGTGAGGGAGCCTAGAGGCTACCCCGGACCTTGATATGCTGATAGGTAAGCACAGGTTAATTGGTTAACCATAGATCCCTTTTGCTGGAGGTAAGGGAAATGACTCCTTTTGAACCAGCTTTACAAGTTCCTGAGGAATGCTGGCTTTTAGCTAACTACCAGAAATCCTCCTATTATTATTGATTGAGCTCATTTCTGGATATGTGGACAGCCTTTTGGAGTTTGGGAATTGGTGCTTCCATTGTCCATGACAGTAAGAAAAAGAAAATGCTTTCTGATTGGGTAGAAGACCTACAAAATATTTATAGTAAATATACAGACACAAATTATCCTGGTTTTTGACAAGGGTAGAATTGCTACAGCCGAGGACACTAGACACTGAGAACAGAAATGCCAAGGTCCACATAATGCGAATATGAAAGAAAAAAAAGGCCAAAGGAGAAATCAAAGACAGGTTTATCTGGACACAGGCACAGCCAGTCGTCAGCCTATTAATGTCTGGTCATGCATGCATTAAAAGAAGTTACACTCAGGGGTTGAAGTTCAACTATGAACTGAAAGCTGCCTTTGAGTTATACACCCCATGATGCCATCCCACATGACTCCTGAAGTTCTTTAAGGCAGCCAACTTGATTATAAGAGCATTTTGGTCAAGATCTCATTAATGAGGTTATCTCAGTTTAGTGCTAGCCTCCTGCAGTGGATGTGACTCAAGTCTTTAGCTAGTACCCAACCCAGGCAAGCATTTGATAAACTCCAAAGTTAGCTTCCCTCCAGAGAAACTTAACAGTGTTTCTGAAGGTGTGGCCCAGGAGTTGTTTTTTGTTTTGTTTTGGTTTGTTTGTTTGTTTGTTTGTTTGTTTTAGGCACAGGTAGTAGCCATGCAAGGACCTCAGGAATCAACATTAATGACAGGCAAGAAAATCATCTTCTATAATGCCCATAGCCTCAAATTTTAGAATAAATGCCCCTTTAAAAGAGTGAAGCAAGTCGTGTAAGTATACAGCCTATGTCTTTGTCTTACACACACACCACACAAAATGTATTTAAGAATTTTTAAAAGTCAGACCATAATGTAATAATTCGAAACCACCCATAAGTAATAGTGACTTACAGAAATAAAAGGGCTGGCTATGATTGGAATAACTTTTGAGGTCAAGCATACAGAGAACTTCAGGATAACGTTCTCTCTCTTTCTTTTGTGAGAGGTTTGAGACTTCTTACATCGATTTTTGTGGGTCTGGCATAAATGGAACCCAGCCACAGGCTTTTCATTCAAGATCTGGAGGGAATCAGTGTTCCCTTCCCACGACCGGACAGTACATGTGTGGAGTATTTGTTTTGTTCTGCTTCGAGACAAAGTTACCTGTAGCCCAGGCTACTCTGAAACTCACTAAATAAGAGAATAAACTTAAACTTCTTATTCTCCAGCTTCCACCGCCCAGCTATTGAGATTACTAGTTGAACAACTCAGAGCAGAAAATCAGACCCAAGGCTGCAGGCAAACTAGACAAGCACTCCATCAAGGCGGGCCACCTGATCTCTGGTTGCTATGACAATGGCACACAGCGCCTTCAGCATTTAACTGGTTGACCGGATCGGTGTAGACAACCAGCAGACAGTCTGGAGAAGCACCAACGCCTTCCCCACTCAGAACCCCGCCCCAAAGCCGCTCCTCACCGGTTTCACTGTAGGCCATGCGCAACACCCTACCCAATGTGGAGAAGGCACAGCGCGGCTGGCACAGCTCTTCTCCCTGTACCAGGAAAGCCTCCACCCTGCAGCCCGAAGCCACGAACAGCACATCCGGCCCGCCGCAGCAGAACTGCTCCGGCTCCCGCTGGCAGGGGACCACCTGCTGCGACCCGAATGGGTGCAGGTTGTACAGCAGCACCATTACCGCTACAAAATTGCAGAGGAGCTTCCGCAAACTAGAGAGCTGCTTGAGGTCATGTGAACTCTGTGTCCCCGCCCTGAGCTCGGCTTCTTAAAGAGGCGGTGCTTGTTGAGTGACACGTGCTGCCCTGGGCCGGTGCCGAAACTGAGTCCCTCCCTTGGGACTCCACTTTACCGCTTCTGGCTGGACGGGTATCTGCTCTCTTGAATGTATTTTAATTCCAGCATGCGCTGGTTTGTGCCTGGATGGACTTCAGGGTGTCATTCTTGTCTTCCTGTAGCCTTGAGCTTCTGAAGGATTGAGCTGCAAAACCTGAAGGGGGTGTTTACCAACCAACTTGGGTTAAACATGTCAAAATTGTTCTGGAATATTGTGGATTTCATATGGTTTTGTTGGAAAGAGCAAATCCTTGAAGAGGTTTAGCAAAACATAATGCATTGCATGAAAGAATCTTTGTAGGCATTTAGCAAAAAATTCCTCTAAGGCCCAGATAACATAAATCCGCCTGTATAGGAGTAATTTGCCTGTACTAAAGAAAAAGTAATTCTTCATTTGGGGGAAATTTAATGACCAAGATATTATAATATCTTTCAACAATTCTAGGAAATGTGTATATATGAATGTATACATGATGTATTGCTTGAGGGATTCTCTTTAGATGCTGGTACAAAACTAAAGAGAGCAAACTTCAGCTTCCATATCAATCATCATCATGAGCCCTTTAATCCAAGAATTTATAAAATGAGAGCAACTGAACTGAAGTTAAACCTGCTTCTTGTACCCTCCAGATGAAGATAAATCTTGTACCTCTCTCTCGGTGATAGCCTTCCTTACCCACTATTAGGAACACTTTGAGGGCCAATAGGTTCATCAAACATAGTAAACAGAGAAAAGCACAAGGAATGGTTCCTGTTAGAAATCTGGGATTCAGAAGTGGTAGAGGGAATCCAGCACATTACAATTCATATTTTAGGTTCCATGCCCATGAATACTTCCTCACATGTATCTGTCAATTTTGATTAATTTTCCTCTTGGAGACTTATCTGAATATTAATTTGAATGCAGTTTGACTTCGATAAGATTAATTCAATTCTAGAATTGCATCCCCTTCTCTAAAGATAGCGTCCTGGAACCTGGCTCACCCAAGGACCTTTAAAAATAAATATTTTGTCTTTATTAACCCACTTTGCTCACTGCCGTTACCATCAGCTTAAGAGAAGAAAGGTTTGCTTCCGGTGAGTGTTTAGGAGATAGGATCCAGCGTGGAGGAAACTGCTTCCATGTGGGCTGATCAGAAAACTGAGAGAGAATGGCTGTAGTGGAATCATGTTCTGTTTCATTGGAAATATTTGTCCTGCCTACTGGTTTAATAAAAAGCTGATTGGCTAGAAGGCAGACAGGAAGTGTGTATGGGCCAACCAGACTAAGAAAATCCTGGGAACAGGAAGAGCAGAGCAGAGCAGAGATGCCAGAGAGACACCAGGAGAGATACCATGTTGTAGTGAGGCCTTTTAGTCTCGGGCAGCTAGAGGCTCAGACTCATAGACTTGTAGCCTTAGACTTTTTAGCCAACTACCGCTGTTCAGGCCCTCAAAATGATTTAGATGCTTATATTAAGTTTATGTTGTTTGGCCTATGGCTTAGGCACATTGTTAACTTGTTCTTTTATTTTAACTTAATTTATTTTTATTAATCTGTCTGCCAAGTGGCCTGTTGCTCACTTGTGTTCTTTTAGGCTTTTGGCTCAGTCTGTCTGACTCCACCCTACTTCTCTTACCTATCCTCTGATGTCTCCTCCTACTTTTTCTATGGTGCCTGTCATGGGCCAAAACAGCTCTTTTATTTAAAGATTGATATTTACAGTATACAGAAAGGCATTCTCACATCACCACCACGTGAGATAACAAGAGACAGAGGAAAAAAAACAACCATGCTGCCCTGAGGAAAGGTACCAAGCCACACGGGGAACAGATTAATGGAAATAGGTTGAGTTAGAATGAAAAAGGTAGCTAGCAATATGTCTGAGCCATAGGTCAATCAGCATGAAATTAATATACAACTTTGTGTGATTATTCAGGGGTAGGCCAAAGCAGGGCTGCGAGTGGATCCGGATCGGAAACTTCATATTACAAATGCCCCCCCCCCCTTTTTGCCCTTTCAGTCAAAGACCTCAAAACACTGAATGGCACTACCAACATTCAAGCTGTGTCTTTTCTTTCCCAGTAAACCCTCCTGGAAATGCTCCCATAGACACATTCAACTTTCACACAATTCAAGTATGTCAACTAGGTGATTCTACAACCTGTAAGGTTGAGAAAAATTAATCATTGCATAAAGGTAAGGTGGAGTATACGTTTATGAAGATCTGTAAGGTCTATAAATAGAAGCCACTCACTTGTCTCCTGTTACAACAGCAACAAGTTACCACAGTAATTTGCCATAATTTCCTAATGGGAGAAGATTTTTAGGGTTACCATGACAAATATAGCACACTAGTTGATTTCAGCAACAGACTTCTTAATTTTTTTTCTCATTTCTGGAGGTTGCAAGTCTGATATTAATGTGACTTCTCAAGAGGCGTGGTGTCTTCTGAGGCCTCTTGGCTTGATGATGGCAACCTCCTCACCGTGTTTTCACAGGGTCCTACAGAGGCCTGGCCACCGTCTCACTGTCTTCACAAAGTCTTGCCTCTATAAACTTTACTCTTAATGTCTCTTCCTCATCTTATAAAGACACCAGCTCTGCCAAGGCTTTATATAAGACATAATGAACTCAACAACTCTGTAAAGGTATTGTTGGCATTATAGTCACATTCTGAGGTACTAGGGTTTAGGGCTTCAAAGGGAATTTTAATAGACATAATTTAGCCTATTGCAGATTTCTATTTTTGACATGCTTTTATGTAAAAGGGTTTTTTTTGTTGTTGTTTTGTTTTTCTTTTTGTAACATAGCAACCACAGATTGCCCCTCCTTTGCCCCACCCACTCACTCAGCAGCTTCCTGTCTCCCATCCACTCCTCCAGGAGGATAAGGCCTCCCGTGTGGCATCAGCAAAGTCCTGGATATCAAGTTGCAGCAGTACCAAGGCCCTCCACCCCGTATCAAGGCTGAGAAACATATCCCTCAATTGGGAATGGGTTCCAAAAAAAGGTTTATATTAGTTACAAGCTGCTTAGCCTATGGCTCAGGCTCATTAGCAACTAGTTCTTAGAATTTAACTGAACCCATTCTTATTAATCTATGTATTTCCACATGGCTCCATGGCTTTACCTGTGTTCCATTACATCTTGCCCTCTGTACAACAGCCTGCAGTGCCTCTTGCTTCTGCCCTTCTCCATCTTTTTCTCTGCTTAGGTTTCCTGTCTGCCTCCAAGCTGCTTTTCCATAGGCCAAGACAATCTTTTTATTAAACTATGTTAAAAGAATACTCACAACATGCATAAAGAATCCCACATTATTTCCCTTTTTCTGTCTAATCAAAAAGGAAGGTTTCAATTCCAGCATAGCAAAATTACACGCTGTGTTGCAAGTAAACAGCTATGAAGCAAGAATTATAGTTACAATATTTAGTCTATTTGTATTTAGGAAAATTAAAGAAAATATTCTATCATCTACTTTATCCTCATATCTAGTTTACCTTTTATTCTACCTGAGGAAAACTATAATTATAACTATCTAATCTTCAACTCCATCCAAGACCACAGACAGATATAATATTATCTGAGTAAACAGGAAGTACATTGTAAGCAACTTCCAAAATTCTAGAAATGACAGAGACATCTAGTTGCCTGGATAGTCACCCAAAGTTCCTTTCTTACATTGGGACATCCATCTTCAGCCTACAAACCTAGAGTCTCTAGCAAACTTTTTAGTGAAGCAGGAAATTTGGAGGACTGTTTCATCCATCTTGGCAAAGTTTATCAGTCATGTTTCCATGTCCTGTAGAATGTCTGTCAGTTTCCTCTGCAAAGCAGGAACCTGCAGGACCACCTCAACTTGTTCTGGCAAAATTCAGAGGTCACTTCCCCACAGGTCCTACCTGTCCAGTTTATGCAGTATATTGTCAAGCAGTTGAGGCAAGAACAGTTTTTTGCCTAGTGACTAACTTTTGCCATAAAGAAAGTAAATTCCATACAGAATTTCTTCAATGACCATCATTTTCTTGAAGTAGATTGGTGCTACAAAGAGCAGACATGTCTCATTGTCTAGAAAAGTCTCAATTCTTAAAACATTTTAAATGCCATATTCTGTAGATCTTTGAAGCATTTGAATTACTTATCTGAAATATACTTTTATATCTAAAAAAATATAGCTAACATAAATTTGATTACCTTGGATGATTAACTATTAATCTGTATTTCTAAAGATACATTACAATTTTAAATGAATTGCATGACATAATACCTTCAGAGTATAAATATACATATAGTATAACAAAATTGACCTTTAATCTGTGTCAATAAACCAAAATCCTTATCAATATAAATTATTTAAATCAAGTAGTTGCTTTTTAAAAGTAAATTCAATGATTTACATTTTTATCCTATCATATCTGTATTCTCCTTTTATACTTTAGAAAGAGATTGACTATGAATAATAACCAAACTCTCTAAATAAAGATAAGCATCCATAATCTACTTTTGGGTAATATAGGTGTAGTTTTCTAGACTACTTCTTAATGATTAGGGTGCTGGTAACTTTATGAGGATCCTTTAAAAAAATCAGGATTATGGTCAAGTCCTGAATGAAGTATTCTGTGAAGCTGGGTCATCTCAGCCAGTCTCCTTGAAGCTGTTCTGGATGCAGAATTCAGAGGAAACTGCAACGGAGGTACTCTGAAATTTTGAATTATCTGGGCTGTCAGTTCCCAACAGAGATTTTTCAGGAGTCTTCCTCAATCAGACCTGGTTTTTCTTAACTCAGAATGAGTTCAACAACTTCTCATTTTCTGTGGAAATAAAAAGAAAAATCTCTTTTTTAAAAGTAACATATTTTTGGACTTCAATTTTGAAGTCAAGGAATTTACAAAATATATAGGTTAGATTAATCCAGGAGCATTTATATTCACATGCCTCTTAGTGGCTCTTGCTCCTTCCTCGGTAGTCAAACAATTCAAAGACAATATAACATACAACATCCAGACTCTCTGTGCATTTTTCATCTTTACATGGCATATATATATATACTTTTTTAAGGACTTTGTCTCCCAAGCCTACGCATAGCATATCTTTAAACACACTCTAAACTATTTGTTGTTGTTCTTGTTCTGCTTTTTGTTTGTTTGTTTGTTTGTTTTTGTTTTTTGTCTGTCTTTACTGTTTATCTCTTAAGATGGGGCTAGGATCAAAGGCTTGCTCCACCCAGCTCCTTGATCTATAAGAACTTAGCTTCATGACAGAGGTGCTGACAGAACCATGTTTATCACACCAACTCTCAGCAATTTTAGGGTGTCTTAAAAGAGCCTCAATGTTTTTGCTGCTAAAATTGAGTCAGGAAGCTCTTTAAAGGAGCTGCACCTCTGTTTGCCATGAGCAAACACAATCCTCCTGAGACAATGCTGCTACTAAGAAGCTATCTTTACCTCTGTTCCCTTTTTGTCTATATGAGCAAATAACTTAAATATGTCATATGCAGCTCCTGCCCCGATCAAGGCTCCTGTGAATCTGTAGGAATACTCTTTGTGCAGCTCAAGTTCAAGTCAAACCCTTTTAACTCAAACCTACATACCATGGTATCTCTATATCAAGGCCCACTTGAGCAACACAACTAGGAAGCTATTTTGGGCTCTGTTTCTTTGTTTTAGAACACTTTGCAGGCTTTATGTGGATGTACATGCACCACATTGGAATGCCAATGCTAGTTTTAATCAGGTGGTTCTGGCCTGGTTTAGCTCCAAAGTCTGGATCCACTTGCAGCTGCTTAGTTCCAAATAATCACACAAAGGCTTAAAATAATTACAAACTGTAGGGCTTATGGCTCAGACTCATTACCAACTAGTTTTTACAACCTAACTCAACCCGTTCTTATTAATCTGTGTATTTCCATGTGGCTTCATGGCATTACCTGTGTTCCGTTACATCTTGCCTTCTATGTTACCTGTGTTCCATTACATACTACCTTCTATGCAGCAGCCTACAGCTTCTCTTGCCTCTGCCCCTCTTCATCTTTTTCTCTGCTTGGATTTCCTGCTGCATCCACCGTGCCTCCGGTGTAAGCTGCAATGCCTATCAGGTGGCCCTCATGGTGGGATGTTGGTGAGCCAGAGCTTCTTGGAGCGAACGGTTCCCCCGTTCCTTGATACAGCGCCTGTGTAATGACCTCGTCACCCTGTTCTCGGCCACAATGCACCTGGTCTATTTTTCCTTAATCTTTTTCTTGTTTGCTTTGTTCCTGCTAACTGTATCATGCCAGAGGCTGAATGTACCCATTTATAATGCCAGGAATAAAACTAGCACAGTCAATGATGAGAAACAGGAGGAAGAACCTCCTCCTTAATTTCAGACAATTAAAAAGGTTCTTAAGAAACCAATGACTTAGTGGAAATAGAACAACTGGTAAATTCTCATAAACAACACAGTAACTCAGAGAAACAAGCATTAGCAAAAATCCCCTCCAGGGCTCTCCAGGGGGATATGTACACTATAAGATTAATGGCAAACAGTAGACAGCACCTAGGACAAAAAATTAATGAGACTATTCTTAAGAGCAATTCAATGTAACAGAGTTTATGATGAACATAGCAACAGGTGAATAGTATACAAAAGATAAAAAAGAAATTATTACTCACTTCCCTTTTTTCTAAAAGATCAAAGTATATGCAAAAACCCTGGTGTCTGCTTAACTCAAAAATGAACAAACTAGTTGGCCCCCTTTTTTCAAAAGCCTTTTGGGGTCATGCCCTCACTGTTCATTCGGCTATGAGAAGAAAAATGGATATACAAAAAAACTTCTCAAAAAGACACAGCCCATGCCCATAGAAGATTAATAAGTAGTTGTAATCATTCTCTTAAAAATCATTAGCCATGCCTCACCTACCCCTAACCACAAGCCAGCAAATGCTTGTACTAGATTCAATGTATGGCACATGTCCCATATTGTTCTGTTCTCATAAATGTCATGGTTAAATGCCTTGCCAAGTTCCCTTTTGCTTTCTGTATATAAACACCTAAAAAAGTCAATAAAGTTGCAGCAGCATTAACTCAACCCTCTGAGTGTGTCTGTCTGTCATTTACTCGCCGAATACCATTCTCCTCTCCTTCGACCCGTGTTCTCCCTCGGTCTTGGTGCCCCAGGAGGGCCGGTCCGCGGCAATTTCCCACCTACTTCCAATCTGATTTTATTATTCAATGGTAATAGAGCATACTCACAGCATAAAGAAATACATTCCATGTTAAGTTCATGCACCAGGGATAAATCCTGATCCCCCTACCAGAAGCCCCACCAACTGCTCAAGCCACAAAACTGTCATCCACATTCAGAGGACTTAGTTCAGTCCCATTCAGGCTGCCAGCTGTCACTCCAGAGTCAGTGAGTTCCCAGTAGCTGTCTCTGGATTTTTTCATTATGGTCTTTCCCTTTGCTCATCTAATATCTTTTCCCTCTCTTCAACTGGATTGGGAGCTTAGCCCAATGCTTATCTGTGGATCTTCTTCTACCAGTTGCTGGATGAAAGTTCTGTGATAACAATCAGGGTGGTCATCAATCCGATTATAGGAAAAGGCCAGCTCAGACACCCTCTCCACTATTTCTTGAAGTCCTAGTTAGAGTGTAACGGGCAGGCACCCCTAGAGCACCCCTAGACACCCCAAGACCACGGCTAATGACCACTGTTAACTTTAAAGAAAAAGAGAGTTTAATGAATATGAATGATATACTGGTACACGCATATGCAGGCTCCAGGTACTGTGGAAGCCAAGAGCGCCGAATGCTTTCAGAGTAGAATTCTTATACTGCACTCTGGGTAGGGGAGGGGTACATCCGGCTCCTGAGATAGAAGTTGTAACAGTTCTCATGGTAGGGCTTTGCTGGGTGGCCCCACCCAGGTTGTTATATCAGGAATGCGGTCCCAGGGCCTTATCTCAAGAGAAGTCCAGAATGTCAAGCTACTGACCAGGGGCATCCTAAGAAGGAGGCAGGAAGCACGTCCCATGGACAGCTAGGTAAGCAACCATAAACCCTGTGAACAAAGCTTTATCCAAGAGTTCCGAGAGCCTGAATCTTTGAGCAAACAGCCATCTGATCAATTGTCCGTCTCACAGGAACTGAAACTCTGTCAGCCTCAGCTAGTTTCGGGGACCTCAGGAAGGGGTTTGGACAATTCAGGTGGGAAAGAGTCAAACAGGAATTTTTATTATTTCAAGAGTCATCCCTGTAGAGTTCTAGAAGTTTTCCTAGCACCAGGCCTCTCCCTAACCCCAAAATTCTTTATCAATATATCTATTTTGTTGTTCTCCTTCTCTGCCCCCCTCAACTCTACCATCCCGTTCCTTCTCATTACCTTCCCACCTCTCCTTATCACCCCCCTACTCCCATGCTCCTAATTTATTCAGAAGATTCTATCCATTTCCCCTTCCCAGGTCCTTCTTGTTACCTAGCCTCTCTAGGGTTGTGGATTGTAGACTGGTTATCCTTTATTTTGCATTTAATATTTACTTATGAGTGTGAACATATTGTATTTATCTTTCTGGCTCTAGGTTACCTTACTCGGAATGATTTTTGTTTTTTACATCCATTTGCCTACAGATTCGTGATATCATTGATTTTTACCACTGAGACTCCTGTGCCAGTGCGTTAAAGGCTATTTTCCACTTTCTCTTCTATAAAGTTCAGTGTAATTGGATTTATGTTAAGGTCTTTGATCCACTTGAACTTAAATTTTGCACAGAATGATAGATGATATGGATCTCTACTGTTGTGCCCTAATGGCAAGATCTCCAAAGAGATCACCAGAGATGCGAACTCTCTGAAATGCAAAAGCAAGGCTCATTGAAAAGAAATACAAGCCACAATTAGGACCCAATCCAGCACACTGTCGTGGTGCTCTGTAATGGTGCACTGTAAGGGTGGCTGGAGAAGGTACCTGCTCCTCTGCAACCTGGATTTCAAAAGCAAAAATCACAAGGTTACACATCAATTAGGGGTCTTAGTATGGATACAATTTTGATTAGTGAGAAATTAGAATCCTCTACCCCTGACCTATAATTAACCCATTGTCGAGTTCTCCCTGTTCGGGCCTCCGCTTGTCACGTGCAACCTCGCTAGCAAGGACGACTCGACACCAGGCTCTTCTTTCAGTGGTTTATTCAGGACCTTGAAACTGATTCTGCCACTTCTGCCACTTCTGCCACTGGGGAAAACCCACTCCCAGCTAAATACCCTCTGGACTGCTAGTCACGGGGCGCCACATGGGCCATGCCAATAGATCCAGGTGCATGGAAGCAAGCCACACCTAGAAGCAAGCCACAAGCTTAGCCTTAGCCAAGTAAGGAGTTGTTTATCTCAGAGAGCTCTCACCATTGGGAAGGTGGAAGGCAGAAGCCAGGACCATCTTTAAGGTGCGGCCACGCGGCTCTCTACAACCCATGTGCTGTTTACCAAAGCAGGAACTTTCCGAAGCTTGCACAGTATGCCCATTGTGACCATTGCTTCAGGAAATGAATATCCTTAGGTGGAGTTACTCAGTCACTGGCCCTCTGTTTGCCAGAGACTTGCTATTGTTTCACAGGAAATATGCCTGCCTGCCTGATCACAGGCTGTCACATTCCTAAACCCTGTCCCATGACCAACTTCCCCAACAGGAAGCAGACCTTTGGCCCTACTCTGTTGTAACTTCCCTATCTCAGGAGTCCAGCTGCGACCCCTCCCCTATCTAAAGAACTGTATAAAGAAACTAACACTAAAGTGGGTCGGGGTTCATGGCTAAGCTTCAGTGGCTGTGAGTCCGCACATATGTGTATCAGTATATAAACTCTTTTTCTTTAAAGTTAATAGTGGTTCATGGTCGTGGTCTTGGGGCATCTTGGGGCTCCCACTGGTTATAATTAGCTGTTTTTTATGGATTTTCTAGAATTCCTCTGTTATCTTAGCTTTCAGGCTGTCTGGCTGTTTGTCAAACCCTTTTTGTATAGGCATCTCTGGTGCTGGAATATTCTGTGGTCAACTAGTGACTATCAGATGGTGCTAGGCTAACTAGTTATTTCCTGTACTAGGACTTTTTGACTTTGTCCTTTCGAAGTCCCCAGAACCTGTCAGCGAAACTCAGGCCTGTAGGTTCTCCTCTGGTTCTTCACTACATGCCACCATCCAATTATGCCAGAACTATTTGTTGAAGATGCTAGAATGGAACTGAAGACCCTGACATTAATCCACATACCTAAGAATACTTGATTTTTGACAAAGAAGCCAAAAATATATAATGGAAAAAAGAAAACATCTATAACAGAGATTTCTAAGGTTGACATTCTGGTTAGAGTGACCTCTCTTTGCAACTTAACACTGCATTTTCTGGAAAAGCATCAGTGAATAATAAAGGTATAAAAGTATCCCAGACTGACACTGGTGTTAGCCCTTCTGGAGATTACTACAAAGATAGAGGTCCAAAATCAGGGGCACACTTTCTTAGCACGCTACGGAGGGCAGATTCTGAAGATATGACAGGTCATGCAGAGAAGGCAGGCTCTGTTAGGAGAGCAGGCTGGGTAGTGGGGGGTCAGCACTATAGATACTGCATTCTCTGAGGAGGGGCAGTCTTTGTAAGTGAGGCAGACTCTGGGAAAAAAGGAGGATTTGGATCTTGGAGCTCCCATTTCCAATCCTCTCTGTGAGCTACACTCTAGGACATCTAAGCTGCAAAATGCATTGGGAAAGTATGGCACAAAGTAACATTTATTTATATTTTTTATTACTACATATCATCAAAGAAAGTTTTGGAAAAGTAACAAACTAAAATGTGGTGATACATGCCATCTGTATAATTCAAGCATTCAGGAGGCTTTGTTTAATGAATCACTAGAAGGAGGCCAGCCTGGGCTAAAATGTAAGAGCCTAAAAACAAAACATTAAGTTGATGGTATAAGCATCTTCCTGAAGACTGTCTCAAAGTAAAAACTTTTTTTAGACTTTCTATAAGTCTGATCAATACCAACAGAGCTATAAAAAGAGCCAACAGTGCCTGAAAAAACTAATAACTCAACACTGAAGCTTTCAGTTTCCTGTATTCATGAATATGAAAGTTGATGTGTGAAGTAAACTACAACTTCAAAATGCTTCTCTCTTTCACTTTCTATACTGTTTTATCCCATTTGTTTCTCATCTGCAGGTATGTGCAGGAAGGACACTTTTCTAGTTTTATTGTCCTGATCCCAAAACAAAAGCAAACAAACAAATAAAAACATGGGACAAATGGCTAGCTGTAGTACTCATTAGCATGTCAAAGCACATGCTGTCCTCCAGGCACCCTCACCATTGCAAATATCTGTTACAGAGTTAATGCTGGCATCCTGGCTCTCTTTTTTAAACCACATTCTACTCTAAACTTTTTTAGCCCATGGGCTTCCTTTCTTCTACCTATGTTTCCAATATAACCCTGACATTTCTAGACATATATTTTCTGCTCTCCCTCTTTTGTCTCCGTCTCCTCCACCCTCTGGCCAAGTCTGTTCTGCTGGTTATGTTCATGTTCAAATGTATAACTGTCCCTCCCTTCTCTTTGTACTGCTCAGTCTCAGCAACGCCAGAAAGATCTGCAGCGTCACTGACTCGCCGAATGCAAATGCAAAGCAAACTTTATTGCAACTTTACAGATGAACTCAGATCCTGACATGTCACACAGTAGTGCCAGCAAGGGTGAGTGCCTTCCCCTTCTCTGAGGCCTGCTTTTAAAACAGAGATCAAAGAAATGTGGCTGGAAGGTGAGGAGCCCAGGGGAAGCTTCTTTACTATTGTTAGCTATTGGGTGCGGCTGCTGGCTGATTGATTGTCTTAGAGGGAGAAGATACTTTATGGCTGGACTGGAATATTCTTTGATTACCCAGCACCTTGGGCACTTGGCCTTGATGCTTGGCTTTGGGGGTTTAGAAAATTCCCAGGATGGAGGATTAGAGACTTCTCGGCTCCCAAAATAGCTTCAAGCCTCAAAGTAAAGGGACTTTAGTTTTCACATATTGAATTTTATCTATAGCAGAAACTTTTAACCATATATTGGACCAATCATGTCCTCACTTTATGCATCTGGTGTTAAAACCTGGGATGGATCCTCTTTCTAAGGGACCCAATCTTGAATAAACCCAGCTGCTCCTTTGACTTTCCTATGGTATGCATGGATTATTTGTTCTCCTGGCTTCTACCACCCTTCATATTTGAGTCTGAATTCTAGGGTCCATGTGGTCAGCCACTTCTTCCCTCCACCTGCTATGCTTCTCCACTGTGATTCTGGGCATCCGGGTCTCTGGAAAGGTTGTCTCTCCTTACATTTGTTCTCTACTTTCCTCTTCTACTAGGTAAGTGGCACCCCAGAGCTGCCTGCTTTTTCTATTACTATAAAAGACACAAGTATGCTAGGATGTTCTGTTTACCCTCCTGGCCCTCATCATATGGAAAGGGATGTATCTCCGCTATAATTTGAGATATTTTTCCCTGGCAGGTCTTTCAATCTACTCGGGTTGCCTTGGATTGATTCTTGTCATCAGATCCTTACCATTTTCCTGCCTTTTCTCCTTCCCATGTGTTTTTAACTCCTTCCTAGAGCTTCCTTGCCTCCCCATAGGAGCTGTCCCCTCTGTCTCTCTTATGTACACCCTCCTGGACGCTAAATCCTGCAGTTTCCTTACGCCTTTGTGGACTTATAAACTCAGAATATCTGTTTGATACCTTTTCTATTTTCCTTCTCAGACTCATAAATTTTATTGAAGCCTCACTGTCTTACTACAAATAGCTTGGCCTCAGTGTTGGGATCATGTTTGGTCTGGTATGATATGATAATACATCTACCCATTCAGCTGGTGTATGTCTACAAATAGAGAGGCCTCATCCCCTATGGATGCAGTAGACATGGTGGGAGACAGCAGCAGGTAGCAGGAGACACTTAGAGGCAGGAGACTCAGACTGTGTAGCGTAGAAGGACTTTATTGCTATAATAACAGAGAGGGGAAAGGGAGGCAAGTATGGTTACAGATACCTGCTAGTTTTGTTAGACACTTTTTTAGGATGGACAGAAGCTTTTCCCACCAAACATGAAACAGTGCAGGTGGTGGCAAAGAAGTTACTTGAAGACATCCTGTACAGGTATAGATTGTCCAACCATGATAGGGTCAGACAATGGACCACCTTTTGTGTCCCAGGTAAGTCAGAGTCAGCCACCTTTCTGGGGAGTGATTGGAAATTGTATTGTGTACATAGACCCCAGAGTTCAGGGCAAGTATCCAGGATAAATGGAGACCTATTTAAATTGGCCTTGGAAGATGCTGAAAACTGGACAAGGAACTAGGAACTCCCCTTATCAGATGAGGCTAACCCCATTTGAATTTATGTTTGGCATCCCTTGCCCCATCATCCCTAACCTCCAAGTGTATTTTCTGGAAGAACTAGATGTCCAAGATCTTGATACTACACAAGGAGCCCAGCAGGCCCACAAGAAAGTGTGGCCCAAGCTCAGGGACCTATATTAATCTGGTGTTCCCCCTGACAAATTTCACCCAGGGGATTGGGTCAACATTAAGAGACATCACCTAGGGTCATTGTAACCCATTCTGCTGACCACACCCACAGCCATCAAGGTTGGCAGCATAGCCATCTGGAGCCACCATTCCCATGCCAGACTAGCAGACCCCTTCACATTCAAGGAAGATTTCTGGAGTGAAGGATGATTCAGAAAACCCCCTCAAAGTAGTAGTGTGGCTCCTACTGATGATTTTGCCTGCTGAGACTGGGGCCTCGGGTAGTCCACAAACCTTTTGGAGTCACACATGGGTGGAAATAGAGACAGAAGAGTCCCATTTGGAACTCTCAGGAACCAATCAGAGAGAAAATGATGGGTATAACATCTCTCTTTCTCTCCCTACCACACACACTCATGTCCCCACTCCAGGACAACCTTTTACTCTCCCCCAATAAACATCTTGCATTATATCTATTTCCTGGTGTGATCTCTCAGTAGCACACCTTGGTCAGGCCCACAAACAAAAGGTACCTTGCTGGGACTTTATCCTAACAAATAGAAGATATAAGGGTCTTTTTATGAAGCACTTACAAGAGATGACCATTCAGACAAAGTGTATAGCAAATTGAACTGCTTTATTCCAAATTGTTCAAGAATTTAGTTGTGGCCTTGAGTGTCTAGAACACAAGATTATGTATTTCCAGACAGAAATTATGTCTTAGCATCTTCTTGGGGAGCTGGAATAAGGGAAACTGATGTGGGAATGCCTTTCTGTATGCTGTGAATATCAATCTTTAAATAGAGGAGCTGTTTTGGGCCATGACAGGCACCGTAGAAAAAGTAGGAGGAGAAATCAGAGCATAGGTAGGAGAAGCAGGGCAGAGTCAGGAAGACCGAGCTGAAACCCAAAGGAGCAACATGTAAGGAGCACAGGTGAGCCACATGGCAGACAGGTTAATAGAAATGGGTTTATTTAAGATGATAGAGCTAGCTAGCAATGTGCCTGAGTCATAGGCCAAACAACATAAAGTTAGTATAAGCATCTGAGTCATTTCTGGGGGCCTGAGCTGCAGCGGGAGCCCGGGACCCTGGATAAGCATCTTCGGACCTTATCAGCTGACACCTGAATCCCACCACAGGAAACTGCTTCACAGAACAAGCAGTTTTAACAGAAGCTAAGTTAGCTAACATTTCAACTCTTGCTTCCTAGGATAGAGATGGATAGTTTTTATGCTAATAACTATACAGAAAATTAGATTTTAGTTAAACCTGGAATAAATTCAGCAAGAATACATTATAAAATGATTTAAATTGTGTAAAAATGAAAAAAAGTTTCAAATTTCTTTCACTTTCACTATGCTATTGTTATATTAAGACTTCAGAAGTCACTTTCAATATTAATCAATGGAATTCTAATAAGACAGTAGCCTAGTTCTGGTAAAGCACTGACTACTGTTATCATAGTCACAAATTCAAAATTTTAAATTTATTTTGGTTGTCTTCTAAGTATAGACATATACTTAGAACTGTTTCTCACTGTGGTGAAAACATCTTTGTCCAATCTAAATACCCATCCCTCTTGATAGAGAAAAGAGTGTCATGCTTTTAACCTAAAACCATAGCTTTTGCTCTGAATCACCTGTGTCAGTCTATTACAGCTGTTTACAGGCACTTAACTTCTTCTTTCTGCAATAGGATTTCAGTATAGAGTACAAACAGTGGATATATATATATATATATATATATATATATATATATAACATATATATATATTAGTTCAATATATATATAAATATTAGCTCAATTCATAAAAATAGATATAATCTATTTTTATACATTTGAAAAGCTCAAGTAAGCTTTAAAGAGTCCTGACTTAGATCTACCTGTCACAGGTCTAATGGCCTCAAGATAAGTACTGCTGTCAGTCAACAGCTTAAGCTTTTAAAACTGAAGGTGAACTCTTTCTCCCCTTTCCCCTTTTTGTGGGACTCCTCCTCTTCCAAAAACCATTAGGACCACAGGCCTAGAAGCTTTAAGTATATAACCAAGACAAAGATTTTCCCCTATATAGCGATGTATGGTGGTGTACATGCTTTTAATCCTAGCACTTGAGAGGTAAAAGCCAGCCTGGTCTACAAACTAAATTTTAGGAAAGCCAGAGCTACAGAGAAACCTTGCCTCAAAAAACAAAACAAGAAAAAAATATTTTCCCCTAAGCCCCTTAACTTTACATTTTATCTCTATTCTAAATCTGTCATAGCAGACTTCCTATTAACTGTAGGCTGCAAGCTGCTCCAAAACTGCATACAACATGACAACCCCGGTGGTCATTTGAATTAGGGAGCTAAACAGATGTGCTTGAATCTTCTCCCTCCCAATATTTGGCTGGCATTCTAGCTTTCTGGGCCCTGACAATATGACTATGTTCAGCTATGAAGCAGCTAAAGAAGAGATTACATTACCATTATCATCAACACAAAGGCTAAAATATTAAGTCTTCCATGAAAAATGTGGGGGGGAAATGGTTAACTGTGATGTCTACGAGTATACCAAAGCACATGTTGGCCTCCAGGCTCTCTCAACATTGCATATACCTCTTAGAAAGTTCATGTTGGCATGCTAGCTGGCTCCTTTCATCCCACCTCCTATTCTAAGCTTCTCCAGCATATGCCCATTGGGCCTTCCTCCCCCCAGCTTCTCATTCCAATAAAATTCTGCTCTTTTTGCTTTCTCTTTTTTTTTTCTCTTACTCTTCTCATTTCAGATCTTGTTCACTCCCCATCTTGGCGAAGTTTACTGTTATTTTTTCTCCCTGTTCTGAATTCTTCCAGATGCCTCTGAGTATATGTACTTTTTCTATAACAGTGTCCTAGAGAGTCATGTCCTCATTTATACAGAGACAAATACATTTGTCTTTATTTGTGCTTTCAGCTTAGTCCATCAGCAGCATTTTATCATTATGATTTGGTTTTACTTTTATATTTTGGAATGAGGTCTCTTTGTTAGTGGTGGCATAGAACTAAATTCTGGAGCTGCTTCTAATACCTGAGAAAAGCCACTAACTAAGTCTCAAGACTTGATACTTCTCAGGTAATGCAAGATCCTTGACTTGTTGCAGGGAAGAATAAATGGTGAATTCATTTGTTCAGACAGACAAAAGAGAGAAGGATATTATACACTGAAGACATGGATGTGCGCTATATATGAAATTTTGTGGGTTGCTAAGTTATATTATTCAAAGTATATAATTTATAATGATGTTTAAGGATTGAGCAAAGCTTAAAATTCAAGCAAAGTTTCAAGATTAAATAAAAATATGAGCTTGTCTGTTTCCCTTGAAAAATTTGATTGTATGAGTGAAATTCAAAGGTATTTTTATGAGTTGCATAATTTATATTTAGGAAAAGATAAATGATTGCAGCACAGTTAAAGTCAAATACACAAATGTTCTGTCTCTAAGTAAGCACAGTATATTGTTTGTGATGTCTTCCTCTAAGGTGTCTCTAAGAAGGCCAATTTTGATTTTATCAGCTGTGTTAATGTTTTTGACACTGTATTACTTATTATTGTTGTGATTAAAACAAACACCAGAATGAACAAATGAAAGAAAGGAAGGAAGGATGGAGAAAAGGATGGAGGGAGGGAAGGAAGGAGGGAGGGAAGGAAGGAGAGAGTGAGGAAGGAGGGAGGAAGGAAGGAGGAAGGAGGGAGGGAGGGAGGAAGGAAGTAAGGATGGAAGGAAGGAGGGAGGGAAGGAGAGAGGGAGGAAGGAGGGGATAAGGAAGGAAGGAGGAAGGAGGGAGTGAAGGAAGGAGGAAGGAAGGAAGAAGGCAGGGAAGAAAGGAGGAAGGAAGGAAGGAAGAAAGGAAGGAAAGAAGGAAGGAAGGAAGGAAGAAGGGAGAGAAGGAAGGAGGAAGGACATTAGGGATAAGGAATTTACTGTAACTTGCAGTTGAAGATGAAGACTAATTTGTCATGGTGAAGAATGCATGGATCAGGCAGGAATAACAGGAACAGGAACCTAAGCGGTCACATTTCACTTATACACAGGGAGCAAAGAGAGAAAGAGAAAGCAAGAAGCGAAATAGATGCACCTAGATGGGAGTATTTCCTATTGTAACCATAAGACTCCTACCAGGTTCTAGAGTCAGGTTCCTTCTTCTAGAAATTACAACACTCCTACTGCCTCAGTTTCCTGAGTGGTCAGATTACAGGTGCCAGTCACTGTACTTGGCTTCCCATTCTCTTCTTAAACCATTGTTTTTCCTCAGCTCCTGATATTCTACTCTCAAATTTTCCTTCTCACAGCCTCTTATGCTGAGTCCTACCCTTAGATTTTCTGGCTCTAAAATTAAATGCCCCTAGACATGCTCTATCTATGCTCACAAATTCAATGAAATCAACTAACTCTATGGCTTTACCAAGTAGCTAAATATCATCCCCACCTGTCTTAACATACAACTCTCAACTATCTTTTTTCTCCCTTGTGCTTTCACCTGGAATACATAACTGCCAAGTTAACTTTTCCATTGCCTATCATTTTTAGACAGTAGAAATTCAAAAATAGTTACTATGAGCTGGGTAACTTCGGCAGAGTAGATGAATTATTCATTTGGCTAGGCATGGGAAAGACTCAGTATAAGAGAAAATAGATTCTTTCTCCAAAGAGAAGAGGGAATTTACTAAGAATATAAAGACAGTGACAGAATAGTTGAAAAGTACCCACCCTCAAAGGATCAAAGATTGATGATACACTGAAAAGAAGTCCAGATGAACACAACTCCAGATTAAAGGGTCTTCACTGAGTGGAAGGCACGGGCAGAACCACATACACAAACAGAGCCAGAAATTCTTAGTAAAAAGAGAGGCCAATAATCCCAATTTAGGCGAAAGGCCACAGTCCATGCATACCTCAAATAAAGTTACAAGTTTTGGTGAAACAGTAAGACAGACCAACAATGACAAGGAATCTCATTCTGTTTCCCTATATGACAGGGACAACAGTGGCTTAGAGAGGGAAACTATTTTTTACAATTCCAGAAGTGTGAGGACATAAAGCTACCACAAATTGCTCATTATCAAGCAAGACTTTTTTCTCATTTTTTAAAATTTATCCCTATTTCTTCATTTTGTTCTATTATTTATTTTTGACATATTTTAATATTATATTTTTGGTTTTGTTTTTAAACTCCTCTCTCGTTTGAAAAGGTTTTTTTTTATCACCTTTTCTCTCTGTGGCATCATCTCAACTCATCCCTTCCTTTCCACTTCTTTATGCCTCTCTTCCATGTTGCCCTTTTATCTCACTATTTATGTTTCCACAGTTAATCTACATCATTTTGAACTTCATAGTACTTTTCACACTAGTCTTGAGATTTTTCTACTTTAGGATCATTGATTTGTCAACTTCAAGTGTCTCTTGTGTAGTTTGATGGTGTTACTCTTACAGCATTTTTTTCTCTCTGAGTATAATTGTACATTATGTTATCAAGGGTAAACTGTTTCAAAGAGAAGATTACCCAGAAAAATCCATAAGAGATGTTCACATCAACAGTCGCATAAATCTCAACATGATTCTTTCATAATCCTTCAACTACTGAATCCAAAGATACAGGTAAAATCTAAGATTTTAAAAAACTTACTAGTAAAAATGATCAGTGATTTCCAAGATGACACAAATTAACAGATAAATTTAATCTAGGTCTACATAATAAGGTCCAGGCCAGCAAGAACCAGAGTGAAACTATGTCCCCAAACCAAATAACAATAAACAACCAAGTCCACAAAATAAAACAACAACAACAAAAACACTAGGTGATAAATCTATAAATGTGGTTCAGATCTCTGAGCATTTGGGAAGTGGAGACCAGTTTAGGAGTTCAAGGCCAGCCTCATCTACATAGTGATTCAAGACCAGGCTGGCTATGGACTGCTGCAGAGGTGGGTAGAAAGGTGAGAAAAGAGAGGACAGAGGAGCTGGGGGAGAAAGGGAAATGAATGAATGGATGAATGAATAAATAAATAAATAAAAATAGATGATTGAGAACTATTCTCCTTATCAAAAGGATGATCTACTTAAAAATATCAATTATACAAATCTTTCAAAGTAGTTTTTTCATCCTAGTTATTTTTTTAAAGACATTTTCTCCCTAAACTAGTAGTTTCAAAGTGTGAGAATATATCAAAATCCCCCAAATGACTTGCTGAGATTTTACTATGCCTTTCAGCAGAAGTTCTGATTCAGTAAGCTTAGACTAAGTTAGAGAAAGTACATATCAAGCATGTACTGATGAACTAGACTGACTGCATCTTCAGTTTAGAAGTCATCTTGTTACAAGGTCAAAATAAATTCATCACTGTTTTCTGTAAAAACTTAAGTTTCATTATGTTACTCATTTTTAGGAATTTGATATGTTCTACACCCTATGGCATTCTATACTCTGATAAGATGCTCTACAAAATTCCTATACAAACAAAATTCCTCTGTGTTGGGCCTCTCATTAGACCTTTAACAATGATCCTGGGGCCTGTGTTTCATGACCTGTCTCTGAGCATGACTTCTGTATATGAGTGACTCAGCATAGCCCACCCAAAGACCACCTTTGCCTAATTACTGCTGTCCTAACACAATCTCATTGGCACTAAAACCCCATCTATCTTCCCTCACCCAAGACTCCTGTCCCCCTCTTCCCTAAGCCTATATAACTCCCCCGTCTGATACAATAAAGTGAGATCCTACTTTGACAAGACATCTGGTGTAGTGTACTTCTCCCCAGTGGCTAGGTCATGGGCTATCAACACTGATCATCCTGCTTAGCTCCAGGAAGTAACCAGTTGGACCAGTACTCCCTTCACCCTCATCTGCTGGCCAAACACGCACCTCTGGAAATTTTCCTACACTTGAAAATCTCCTAGTTTTCAGGTTTGGATCTAGAAGAAATTCCACTTTTCTATGATTAGGACTGATTGTTTAAATCTCATATTTAGGGAGAGGCAGTCACTGTGTTGGATCCAGTGGCACAAAAATAATGGGGTGCTGAACACCAAAGTCTAAAACCAGAAGCAAACTCTATTCCAAAAGATTACCAGTCAAATGGGACTACAGCCCAAGCTTGGGATTCTGAGACTGTGGCAATTGAGGATGTGTCACAGGCCCCCTTTTCGATAGTTAGAGACAAATATTAGGTATGGAAAAGAGAATTTTTTACAATTTTGAAGTTAAGCTTTTAGAAACATATTGCATTTTAGGATTTAGAATTTTTCATTAACAAGGTTTTAGAGAGTTTCAGGTAATTGATGTTTGTATAAGTCTGTAGTCCTCCAGACATAATTAATAGCTTAGACTTACATCTTTCCTGACAGCTGATTTCCCATGACAGGGAAAAAAAAATGAATCAACGTGAAGCAAGTTGTCATGCAGAACTCATTAAAAGTTAACTATGATGTACAGCAGTTGTTGGTTGTTAAGCTGTAGGGGGATAACAAGAATATATAACCACAGTCAGGAAGCCACTGGGAAAAAACAAAAACAAAAAACTAACATTTAAGTTGCTCACAGAGCTGTCAATCTTAAAGCAAAGAAAGGTATAGTTAAAGGTTAATCCCCATTTTCTGGCAGAAATGACTACCAGCTTCCATATCTTAAGCTTAAAACTTTTTATTCATATATTCCTATTTTATTCCTATCTTTCTATATTCTTACCTTTCTATTCTTTGATTCTTCTACTGGACAAGCTGTATTGTGCACATATAATAAGGCTTGCTATAAATTTGGCTAATTTGAATAATGGTCTTATTCTGTGGGATTAACAATACCAAATGAGCTTAATGTTGCCGTACTTTTTCTTTTTATTATATACAGTTTTCTTTAAAATTTTTATATATAATATATTTGGGTTGTTTTCTTTTTCCTTCTCCAACTTTTCCTATACACCCCCAATAGTCTTTCTCTAAAATTTTTCTGAAACACCAAACAAAACACCCCCAAGGTAAAATGAAACAAAATCATTAAAAAACAACCCTGTTATTTATTTTGTGTTGGTCAACTTCTCCGGAGTATATGCCTGCCCTGGTATATAGTATAGAGTAAAAAGGACCAAGGAAGATTGTAGGGGATTGTGTTGTTTCATGGTAAATAATTGTCCCACCCACTGGTTTAATAAAAAGCACTGATTGGCCAAAGACAGACAGGAAGTGTGGACGGGGCTACCAGACTAAGAAAACTCTGAGAACAGGAATCACAGAGCAGAATGCCAGAGAAAAGCCAGAAGAAGCAGAGGATATCCCAAAACCCCTCTGTAAATAAGTATTTAATGTCCTGACTGCTTATTCTCAAAAACCTGATAGCTACTTCCCAAATTAGTACACAATTAGTTATAAATGTTTGACTGATAGCTCGGGCTGATCACTAACTCTTGCACTTAAATTAATCTATAATTCTTTTCTGTATTTAGTCACATGGCTTGGTCCTTTTCTCAGTATTGCATTCTCATCTTCCTTTTCTGTATTTACCAGTGATTTTCTTGTGGGTATATTTCAATTTTAATAAAAACAGTCTGAGATATCAGAGGGATCTACCCACAGTCAGTGTAGGAGGATCAGACAGTGGTAACTCACACCTTTAATCTCAGCCACAGGATATCTCTCGAAGATCTGAGTTTGAGGCCATCTTAGTTTACTGAAGGAGTTCCTGGCTCTCGGGAACAGTGGTGGTGCCTTGCCTTTAATCTTAATCTGGATATGAAATAACTGAGTGAAGAAGGTATTTAAGGCAGAGAAGGCATAAGAATTCAGGAGGAGTGAGACTGAGGAAGAATCAAGGTTGAGGAAGCTGGAAGACAGCTGGGTGAGATCTGACTGTGGTGTTTACTCTTTGATATCTCAGCCTTTCCCTGAGATCTGGCTCTGAGTTTCCTTCATTTGTGCAACACTTGGCATCCAACTTTGGGGCACAAATTCCTGCCCTCCTTACCCAAAAAACAGCACTTGCCAGCCAGAGCAACACTTGGCCAGAGGGGTAATTACCAGCCAGCTAGGTTTTTCTGTTCTGAGTTAGCCTCCACTCTTAGGCAGACCGGCCACATGTGTTTCCATTTCAGTCTCATCTGAGTAAGTTATTCAGACTGTGGTCTCTTCCTCCTGATGGGTTGTGGGTTATTCTCTTTTTGGGCCCCTTCTTGGTTTGTGATCACACTAGGTAGCTGCCCCACTTCAAATGATTCAAGTCATTTGAATCATCACAGACCAAAGTTGGTGAGTAAATCAATTATTTTTTTTTAAAAGGGGGAATTTGTTTAAGGCAATGGAGGGTGCTTGGTCCTTCTATGGTCTTTCTTTAGATGATGTGATATTAGAACCAGCGAAGGAAAAGATAAATAAGGTAGACAAGACTATCATAACGTTTATCATACTATTTATTATGAATTTTTTGTTTGATTTCTGTTTTAGCATTTAAAAAGACAATTAATATAAATGCAAAGAAAAAAGTCTTTAAAAAGCCTGTCAAGAGAGAACACAAAGATGTTCAAATTTAAGCAGAGGAATATGAAGAACCAATTTCAGCAAGGTCATCTAAAATTAGACAAAACAGGCAACATTAATATATCCAGTAATCTTTTCTAAAAAGAAGAATGACAAAGATGATAAAGAAGCTAGTTGGGCTCCAGTAAAAATGCTAGAATTATGGAGAGTAAAAGAAGCAATTGCAACATATGAGATATACTAACCATTTGTAAAACAAATGTTGAACAGCTGGTCATGCTGTAACTGGATTACCCCCAAAGATTGGTTAGATATCATTACTGCTATTTTAGAGGCAGTGCTACGTTTACAGTGGAAATCATGGTGGAGGGAGGTGGCTAAAACAATAGAATGAAGAAGCAGGGCCAAAGGCATAGAGTCTCCCAAGATCAACTTCTTGGGGAGGGAGATTATGCTGATATTGAAAGGCAGTCTTTATACAATGAACATGCTCTGGATTTATGTTACATGGCAGCTTTAAATGCCTGGGACTGGATTGAAGAAATAGGAAAGAAAAATGAATCATTAATAAATGTAATGCAAAACCCAAAAGAAACTTTTACAGACTTTTTGCACAGATTAACTGCCGCAGTAAACAGTATGGTACTGGACTCAGAAGACAGGCGAATAATAATTTCAAAAGCCCCCATATCAGGTAACTTCCTGCCCTCTGGAAATGCCCCAAGGGGGCTTTCAAAAGCCCCCATATCAAATACAATCCAATCTTACTCTTCCATTGTGGAGGAAACACCTTCTCAGAACAATTTAAAAAATTAAAACCTATTTTAAAAAGACATACTACACGGAATCATGGAAAATCTACAGAAAAAGAAAAAATTCAGGAAAAGTTATAAAGCAAATATTTTGACAAGCTTCTATCAATGAACACAGGCCAAATTAAAAGTACAAATAAATGATGTGTTTATTGAAGGCTTATTGGATAAAAGCACTGATGTATCAATAATTTCACCAGAGTCATGGCATCCAAATTGGCCCCTTCAGGAGGTAGTTTTGGAGTATTGGGTTGATATCCCAGGTAAACAGAGTGCAAGATGGCTTAAGTCTATAGGACCAGAAGGACAAAGAAAATATTAAAGCCATATGTGGCTGATATTGCTATAAATTTATGGGAGTGAGATTTACTACAACAGTGGAATACACAGATTAATATTCCTCCAAACACAGAAATAAGCCGTAAGCTAGCACATGGTTCTGGAAAATAAAACATCAGAAAGTATTATGAGAAACAGTTACAGACCATTCAGGTTATAGAGAAACAAGGCAAAACAGCTGTTGATCTTTCAAAAACACCCACAGCACTACCTCTAAAATGGCTAACAGAGAAGCCTATATGGGTTCATCAATGGCCTCTAACAAAAGAGAAATTACAGGCATTAGAGCATCTGGTACAGGAGCAGTTAAATGCTCAGCATATAGAATAATCAACCAGCCCTTGGAATTCTTCTATTTTTTTTTTTTATTAAAACGAAATCTGGAAAGTGGAGGATGGTTACAGATCTAAGGACGATAAACAAGGTGATCCAGCCAATGGGCTCTCTACAGTCTGGGATTCCTTTGCCTTCTCTGTTATAGAAAGAATGGCCATTATAGTTATTTGATTTAAAGGACTGTTTCTTTACAATACCTTTACAAGAACAAGACAAAGAAAAATTCGCCTTTAAGGTGCCCACTTATAATAATTCTCAGCCTGTAAAGAGATACCAGTGGAGGGTCTTCCCTCAAGGAATGCTGAACAGCCCCACTCTGTGCCAGTATTTTGTACAAAAGCCAGTAGAACAAATATGTAATGAATTCCCACAATCTATAATTTATCATTACATGGATGGCATCTTGTTGGTTGATTCAAATATTGATACCTTAGAAAAAATTTCTGAAGGAGTGAAAAAAGTTTTGCCTGCTTGGGGATTACAAATTGCTCCAGAAAAAAATACAAAGAGGGGATTCCATAATTATTTAGGCTACAAAATAGGCCAACAAAAAATTAAACCCCAAAAGTTACAAATCAGGAGAGATAGATTGAAGACACTTGGTGATTTTCAAAGACTATTAGGAGACATTGACAATTTACGACCCAGTATTAGAATTAAAAATGATTAACTGGATAATTTGTTCAAAACCTTAAATGGTGACAAGGGCTTGAACAGTCTGAGAGAACTGTCACCTGAATCTGAGGAAGAATTGACTTTGGTGGAAAAGATATTACAGGATGCACATGTAGTTTGTGTGGATCCAGACCTTAATTGCATTCTAGTTATCTTGCCCTCTAAGCATTCTCCTACAGGAATTTTAATACAAATGAAAAATGTTATATTGGAATGTCTATTTCTTCCACATGAACCAAGTAAGAAATTAAAGACATATATGAAAAAGACTTCTGAACTTATTTTTAAAGGAAAATTAAGACTTCTTCAATTGACAGGAATGGACCCAGCAGAAATTGTTGTACCTTTAACTAATGAAGAAATTGACCAATTATGGGTATAAAGTGAACCTTGGCAAAGAGCTTGCAGTAATTTTTGGGGAGATATTAACAACAAATATCCTCAAAGCAAAAGAATCAAATTTCTAAAGAAAACTAATTGGATTCTTCCTAGTATTTTATGAGATAAACCAATTTCTGAAGCCTCTACATTTTATACCGATGCAAACAAATCAGGAAAGGCAGGTTACAAATCAGAATATATAAGTAAAGTGGCGCAAAGCCCTTATACTTCTGTTCAAAAGTCAGAATTATATGCTATTGTGATGGTATTAATGGATTTTCCCAAACCTCTTAACATAGTCACTGACTCTCAGCTTCGGGTGACAATTCTCTCTTGACAGGCTTTTTAAAGACCATTTTTTTTTTTTGGATTTATATTAATCGACTTTTTAAGTGATAAAATAGAAATAAAATAAAAGATATTCATAATAAACAGTATGATATTCATTATGATAGTCCCATCTACCTTATTTATGGTTTCCTTCACTGGCTTTAATACCAAATTGTCTAGCAAAAGATCACAGAAAGACCAAGCACCCTCCATTGCTCTAAACAATTTTCCTCTTTTAAAAAGAATGATTTACTCACCTATTTTTTTGTCTCTTGATGATTCAATTGATTGTGAAGTGGGGCAACTACTTGTGATAGCAGCCCAAGGAGGGTCCACAAAGAAAGTAAGAAACAACCCACCAGGAGAAAGAGGCCACTGTCTGAAAGACTTACCAAGATGAATGAAATGGAAAGATATGTGACTGGTCTGCCTAAGACTGGAGGCAGAACTGAAAGCCTAGCCAGCCCGTAATTACTCCTTCGGTCATGTGTTGCTCTGGCTGGCAAGTGCTGTTTTTTGGGTAGGGAAGGGAGAAATTCATGCCCCAATGTTGGACGCCAAGTATTGCATGAATAAAGGAAACTCAGGGCCAGATCTCTGGTAAAGTCAGAGATATCAGAGAAGAAACACCACAGTCAGATCTCACCCAGCTGTCTTCCAGCTTCCTCAGCCTTGCTCCTCCTGGCTTCTTCTGCCTGCTCTGTCTTTCTATACCTGCCTTAAATACTCTCTTTGTTCAGTGAAGGCTTGGCCCCACCACTGCCTGCCTGGGAGCCTGGAACTCCTGTAAACTGAGATGACCTAGAACTCAGATTGGATTAAGGGCGTAGGTCACCACTCCTGGGATATTCCTGTGCTGGGATTAAAGGTGTGAGTTACCACTGTCTGATCCTCCTAGACTGGCTGTGGGTAGATCCCTTTGACACATCTGTTTTTATTGTACTTGAAAATATCCTCACACCTATTAGCTACCCACTGTGCTAGGCACTGTTACCCCATGGCATGCTAGGAATTATTGTAGCAGCTCCCAGACAGCTCAACTTGGGGTGTATCTCAGAGTAAAGTGCACAAGCGTGCTAACGAGTATTTGCAGAGGAGCTGAAAGGGAAACTTTTAAAGGATTTATTTCTTCTATGTGATTTTAGCAGAATGACTTTGTAGAAGGTTTCCAGCAGACATAATCTGGTTTTTAATAATCTATAGTGGTTTTCATGTCCATTTCTGCAATAATTATCCTTAAGATTGAATTTACCTTTAAAGTAACAGAGTGATGGATGCTTTTAGGTCAGCCTTCTATAATGCGATAGTTCAGATACCTGAATTTGAATTAGTTTTGTTCTGAAGGAGTTAAAGCAGTGGATGCTGGATGTATTTATGTAAAAAGTTAAAAATATTTTCATAGCCGGATGGTGATGAACACACTTTAATCCCAGTACTCTGGAGGCACAGGCAGGCAGATCTCTGAGGTCAAGGCCAGCCTTAAATTTAGGAAAGCCAGGACTAAATAAAGAAACCTAAATAAATAAAGAAATAAAGAATATATGTGTGTGTTTGTATGTACATATTATATATATATATGCAATGGTAATTTTGTTTTTATAAATCAATATCTTCTTCATTACTTAGCACTGAAAAATTTTGACATGTAATTGTAGCCTCAGAAGTCATATACATTTTAATGTAAATAGATAGTTTTCACCAGGAAAGAATTTCCAGTACTTAACAGGTCAGATTATCTTGGTAGCTTTTCCCACTAGCTGTTGCTTTAGGTAGGATAACTGTTAAGTGATATTTGCCACAGAGCATTTCACTTGCCTAAGTAAAATGTAAGGAAGTGATTGGTCCAAAAATATTATCTGAGAAATGCTTGGTTAAGTTTTGTGGTTTTAATTTTTTTTTCTCCCCCAAATAGGGATTCTGTTTGCAAGTATTTCCAAGACTTTCATACCCAACTTTCCACGTTTTGAGTTTCAAGACATTGTCTCTCCATATGACTTCCTAACTAGTGATGAAGAACTAGATTTTTTTTAAATGTGGAACTTTGCAAGTTCAAGTTGTTGGATTATGCTATTACACAGGCATAGTGAGTACAAGAGTAGATACTAAATAAAGTTGTGGTATGCTTATGTTTTTTAACAGAGTAAATTATATTAAAAGGTGATATATACAATTAATGTTTTACTTTGAGTGACTGAAATATGTCACTCAAAGGATAATCATAAATACCTTTGCCATGTTTGATTAAATGTTTACATTTGTACCATGCTTACAGTATCTAATTCACTTTTGCCCACAGTCATTTGATCATTGTACTTATTGAGGTACTCTTCTTTTAATGGAGGATAGAGATCTAGATGGTTAAACGATTTGCCCCAAATGCAGAAAATATATGCTGAATTTAAGAAGCGACTTGGAAGCCATCAGTTTTTACATATAAGTTAATTTTTTACTTTTGGGGCTCTTTTATTTTTGTAATAAGAATATCTTCAGCTTTTTTTTGGTATGTGTCACTGTTCTCTGATTGAATGTATGAGTGTGTGCTAGAAAAATAAAAGGGGATAGATTGAGAATATATGTAATTTATTCTGGACAGTAATCTTCATTATAGTCATCTTCATTATTTGGGTAGTACTTCTAATACCTAATTTATTATGAGAAAATTTCAAATATAAAATTCTAAGATTCAGAGGCTAGCCAGTATTTTATATATATGCTTTACTTTTTTCTTTGATCTTTTGTAAAAAAAAACCCAAATATTAAATGTATCATTTTATAATTGTGTAGTTCAGTATATATCTAGATGACTCAGCAGTTAAGAGCACTTGACTACTCTTGCGGAGGACTGCAGTTCTGTTTATAGCAATCATGGCTGGCAACCTAACTGCAGTTCCAGAGGTTCGATGCCCTCTTCTGGCATACATGGGCATTCACACATACTCCACACTAAAAATACATACATCGACATGATTGAAAATAAAACCTATCTAAAAATGATTTTTTACATTTCATTTTTATTAACAGAATTAACAATTTCTTATGTGTAATAAGCAATCAATAATTGGATTCTGTTCATTTCAAATGTCTTTATTTTCTTCAGTGAGGATCAAAACAGGGTTAATGTATTATCTTTGACTGTTATGGGCTCTCAGGCCCACTCTCCCTTCCTATTCCAGATCTGTGTGCCAAAAACAAGGTCTGTTCTGTGGATTCTTCCCTTCCTTTGTATTTTCATGTTAAAACTTGTTAAAAGATTTTTTCTTGTTGGGGAAGGGGTTTGAGACAGACAGACTCTACAGCCTAGGCTTGCCTGGAACCCACCAGGCAGTCCAGGTTGACGGTGAGGCATAGTGAACTCATAGTGATGCACTGGTCTCAGCCTTCTGAGGACTAAATGGCTTCAGAATGTTTTATTTTGATTCGAGTAAGTCATCAGGAAATATGTTGAGGAATTCTGTTTCCCATCTGTCTTGTTTTTCATTCTCTATGTTTTATATTGAACATCTATGTCATTCAGTTGTTGTATGAGATGTACTGTCTAGGAGATTACTTAGGGAAGAACAATTATTTCTTGAGTTGTTGTAAATTTGTTTGCTATTTGAGAGTTTGTTTGAATTTAAAGTGCTTGGCCCATATTTTTTCTTTATACACCAATGTTGCACAATTTATTGTTAGTGAAAATTTGATGTCACTAGAATTTTCTTTCCCACTTAACTGAATTGGATATTTTTTGCCTGATAATTAAAATATATTATCCTTATCTTAAAAGTTTAATACTTTAATTAAGTTATTTTTTTCTATAGATAAGTTTCCTTCTATTCCAGAAACATTTCTAGAAGTTTGGTTTTAAATGTTTGCTTTATTCCAAAGCCATTTCTTTTTAAGAAACTTCATATTCTCATCCACATCCTCCCCCTGTCTTGATCAGTTTGCTCTTAACTGTACTACCTGTGTCCTACTGCCTCTGAGTAATTCTTACTATAATTTTTCACTTTTCTGTTTTCCCATCATTTATCTTTTTTACCGTGTTTTTCAAATGCTTTATTTATACCTGTGTTAAGTTGGCTTCAGTCTTTCCTCTTGAAATATTTTCTTTCTCTTAGTCCTTCTAGAACCCTGTCCATTCTAATTTGATGTCTAACTGCTCTCTGGTTTTCACATCCCTTTATGAGTTATTTTATTTCAGATTTGTAGTATTGCAAAATTTACATTGTTCTCTAAATTATAATTTTGTAAAGTATGAATTAATAGTTAATCTCTTAGCAGTTACCTATGTTGATCTCTGAATAATCTCTATAACACTAGTTAACTAATAAGAATATATGATGATTAAATACTTAGCTCATTTTTCCCTGTGCAGTATTTGTAGGTAATAGCTTCTTTATTTTAAAAAATAGATAAAGTGCATTGAATTTTTATACCATAACTTACTTTATATATTCTATGCTTTTTATAAGTGTACACATACAAATTAAAATCATGCATTAATGAAAATAAATCCAAACAGAATGTATAGTTACTCCCGTATCATTCATGTAGTACCTAAGGACATTTCTTCCCACACCAAAAACTATTCCAAGTTACATGGTTCACAGATGGCTAAGACTATCCCACCCTCACCCTGGCCCAGAAACCTTCATAGCACCTTCCCACACTATGAAAGCTAGTCAGCAGTGAGTAAATCAGTACCAACTTCATTTCTCCTGATACTGTGGCCAGTGTATATGGTGTCTCCACACTTGTCTTACCATAAAATTCGAGGGGACAGCCAAGGGCCAAGACAATATCCTATATTGTTTTGGGAGTTTCTTGAACAATTTAAAGGCCAGTATCTCATACCTGGCACAAGACTTTAAATTTGGCATTAAATTAAATTAGGGATTCTGGGGTGAGCAAGTCCCTTTATATGGGAAAACATTGCATGCACGCGCGCGCGCGCGCGCACACACACACACACACACACACACACACACACACACACACACACACACACACACGTTATCCCTCTCTTCAGTTAAACCTCCTCACTACTCCTCTTTTCTCCTTCATATCACTGACTTCTTTCTCCCACCCTTAGGAACCACCCCCATTATCCCTTTTTGGTTCCTTGGATTGTACAGGTACAATTAAATTAAACACACAAATCTAAAGATTTGAAACTATGATCCACATATGATTGAGATCATGTAATGTTTGTTTCTCTGGGTCTGGGTTAAGTCACCAGCATAATGTTTTCCATCTCTATCTCTTGACCTGAAAATTTCATTTTTCTTTATAACTAATTTTTCTTTATAAAATCTCATTTTAAATAGTCACCACATTTTCACTTTTTATCAGTAGCTCTAATGTAAGCTATTTCTATGTTCTAGCAATGATGAATAAGGTAAACATGAACATGGATAAGCATGTGTCTCTGGCCCAATCATACCATTTTGAGGCACATATATTCTAAGATTAGTTTTTTGAAAAATATAGGTAGTATTAATCTTTAAGGTAGACTTAAATGTATCTTTCATATTTTAAAGACTTACTGGCTCTTGTAAAATATATTCCTTAATATTTTTGAGTTGGGCCTGTGACTCAGTTGATAGATTGCTTTGTAGTCTTTACTAAGTCTGGGATTCAATTCCCAGCATAATATAAACTTCAAGTGGTAGCAGATGTTTGTAATCTCAGCACTTAGGAATTAGAGGTGGAAAGACCAAAATTCAGTACCAATTTCAGTTCAAGACCATATTTGGCTACGTAGCAAATTTGAAGCCAGCCTTGGATGCATGAGACCCTGTCTCAAGCAAGCAAAAAACAAGGAAAAACTAACAATAAAACTTGAATGGTAATAGTACAAGGAAGTCAAACTGATACTGTTTATATTTATATTATTACTATCTATTCCTTATTTTTACTAGGTAAACAATAATGAAATGGTTTCTTTACAATAAGAGCATAATAATCCTTATGATGAAAAATTCAATTAAGGTAAATAATGTGAATGGGAATCAGGTTGGCCATTTAGAGATCTTGCAGCTGTGTTGGACTATATCATTGACAACAAATTGACACAAGTGGAAGGGTATGTGCTTTTAGAGTTTGTTTTAATTGTTCTTATTATTAGTTAGCTTTGAATATGTAAGCCTTTCCTGAGCCTCTGAAGTGTCACGGCATCTTAAGTTGCAATAGGGTTTCTTGGACCCAGGCTGCCAGAGGCCCAGACTCTGCCATGCCAGACTGCTTAGCCACCCACCACTGCTGCTCAGGCCCCCAGAAATGACTCAGATGCTTATATTAACTTTATGCTCTTTGGCCTATATCTCAGGCACATTGTTAGCTTGCTCTTACATCTTAACTCAACCCATTCTCATTAATCTATCTGCCACGTGGCCCGTGGCTCACCTGTGTTCCTTACATGTTGCTCCTTTGGGCTTCTGGCTCCGCCTGTCTGACTCCGCCCTGCTCCTCCTACTAATTCTGATTCCTCTGCCTACTTTTTCTATGGTGCCTGTCAAGGGCCAAAACAGCTCCTTTATTTAAAGATTGAGATTCACAGCATACAGAAAGGCATTTCCACATCACCTCCCCCTTTTTGTCTAATCAAAAAGGAAGGTTTCAATTTTAACGTAGCAAAATTGCATATAACAAAATAGCTATCAAGTAAGAATTACAGTTACAATATCTAGTCTATTTGTATTTAGCAAAATTAAAGAAAATACTCTATCATCTACCTTATCCTAATGAATCTAAAGGTTCATATCCAATATACCTTTCAAATGACTAAGAAAAACTATACCTATAACTATCTAATCTTCAACTACATCAAAGATTGCAGAAGGATATATTTACTCAAGTAAACCAGAAGTGCAAGAGACTTCTAAAATTTAGAAAGGACAGAGATGACACCTATCTTCCGGGACAGTCACCCAAAGTTCTGATATAAAGTTGGGGCATCCACCTTCAGCCTACAGGCCCAGAGTCTCTTTTTATTTCAGTAAAGCAAGAAATCTGCACTGCCCATTCTGGTACAGTTCATCAGTTGCCTCTACTCGAGTCCTGAAGAATGTCTGACAGTTTTCCCTGCAAAGCAGGAACCTGAATGACCATCTCGGCTTGTTCTGCCAAAGTTCAAAGGTCACCTTCCTATGGAAACTGCATGACCAGTTTAGACAGCATACTGTCAAGGAGTCAATGCAAGAACAGGTTTTTGTCCAGTGGCTAAACATTGCCACAAAGAGAGTAGACTCCATATGGAGTTTCTTCGATGCCCATTTTTCTCTTGAAGAAGATTGGTGTTGCCAGGAGCAGATCTGTCTCACTGTCCAGAAAAGTCTAAGTTTTTAAAATATTTTAAATGCCATATTCTGTAGGTCTTAGAAGTGTTTAAAGATTACCTATATAATTGAATTATATCTTTGTATACCTAAAAAATCCTGACTAAAATAACTATAAGTTTGGTTGTCATAGGTGACTATTAACCTGCATTTCTTAATTATACATTACAATTTAAAATCAGGTACATAAACATCATACCTTAAACAAGACTAGAAAAATACATACAGTATAACAAAATTGACCTTAAATTTGTATCAATAAACCAAAATCCATACCAATGTAAAACATTTTGAGATTAACAGCTGTTTTCCTGATCTAAGTAAATTTAATAATCTAATTTTAAAAAAATCATTCATATACCATATTCCCCTTTTCTTCTTAGAAAGAGATTAACTATGACTGTTAACCATTTATAATGAAAACAAACATTTATAAACAATATTTGGGGAATTTGGGGGTAGTTTTCCATTACTACTTCCTGCTGAGTAAGGGACACTGGCAGTCTTACTGGTTCTTGAGACTGGATCATCTTAGTCTGCAGCTCTGAAGCTGATCTGGCCATCTCTTCCCATCAGGGAATGTTCAGGTGGTCTTGGTTGATGAAACCATATTTTCCTGGAAGCAATCCACAGGTTCTCATCTTCTGTAACAAAAGCAGAACTCTTCCAAAGCAATAAATCCTTAGCCACATGTTTTTCCTTTGGGCATCTGGCTCGGTCTGACTTTGACTCTGCCCTTCTTTTCCTACCTATTCTGATTCCCCTTCTACTTTTTCTATGGTGCTTGTCATGAGCCAAAACAGTTCTTTTATTTAAAGATTGATATTCACAGCATACAGAAAGACATTCCCATATCAATTTATTTTATGTATGTTTGACCATTTGACTTCTTCAGTGAGAATGACTTGAAATCTATGAATTATGTGCAATTTTCATTTTAATTGGTTTGTTCAGTATTGATTATTTTTTAACTAGCTCAAAGTGGAATTTGACAAAGTATTTGAAGATTTAAAAGAAGATGGTAAAACTAGTGAAATGAAGCCAGCTGAGGTACAGAACCTGTATGATTTTTTTAATTGCTTTATATTGTATGTAAGCCTTTATAATGATATTTCTCTTCAGATATGCAATATACTTTGAGTTTGACCATATTCATACCCCATTGCCTTCTCATTTCTTCCTCGAATATTTCTATGTAGTCTCCCTTCTGCTTTCATGTCATATATGTTTGTGGTATGTGTATATGGATATTTATTCACATACCCACTAAGTTCCCAGTATGAGAGAAAATATATAATGTGGGTCTGACTTTCTTTCTAGGCCTGGTATTTTCCACAAGATAATAACATCCAATTCTACATATTTTTTTGTAAGACACATAATATTGTGCTTATGACTGAAGAAAACTCCACTGTGTAAATATACTGCATTTTTTTTTTGTCTACTCATTTACTGTCAGGCACCTAGGCTGATTACTGCTGATGGTGCTGTTGTAATGCCACATTAAACTTGGAAGAACTCACTCACAGCTGAATCACATGGAAGTTCTATTTATAGCTTTCCTAGGAACCTTCATACTGATGTTGATGGTGATTGCACTTATTCACATTCCCATTAGTATTATATAAAAGTTACCCTTTCCCTAAATCCTTGTGAACATTTTCTGCTTGTTTTTAAAATACCTATTTTTAAAAGCATGAAGTGGATTCTTAGTACATAGCTAAGGATGCTGGGCACCATTTCAAGTATCTACTGACTATCTGTATTTTGCTTTTTGAGAAATGTCTGTTTTCTTCATTTTCTTATTTGTTGATAGACAATTTCAATTTCAGAAGAGAATTTTAAAAACTCAAGAAATAATTCCAGGAACTGACCAATGGTGTTACATAAAATTAAGAACCTTCTGCATGGTAAAGAAGCAGTTATGACATTGGAGCAATTTCTGTCAGCTCCATGTCTGTTTTGGGCTTGATATCTAGAAAATATTAATGTAAACACAATATTGCAAATGTAAAGTTCCAGAATTACTAACTGTCTTGGTAATTTATACATTTCACAGTATAAAGAAAATAATTCAGTTTCTGCATATGAAAAGAGAAAAGACTGACTATATTTCTCTTTATGATGCATTTGTAGGCTATTAAAACGACATTGCTTCCCCACCAAAAACAAGCTCTGGCTTGGATGATTTTCATCATTCTAGGAGCAGCAAAATGATGTATATTATAACACAATAACACTTTTTTCTGAGAAGGAATGATTAGAAAATATCCGTGGAGGAATTTTAACTGATGATATGGGTTTGGTAATGTTTTCTTCAGTTAGAAAAATCTTACCAATTTTGTAACAAGAAATTTTAAAATGGAAAGATGAGTGCCAGTTTATGACTAGAGTTTGCTTTCATACTTTTAATATATATATATATTTAATATATATATATATATATTTCCAAGAAGCTCCTACTATAGTTGGTTCTTGGGAACCAGCAGATGAGTCAAATAACAAGGAATAGTTAAAAATGAGTAACAAAATACATTAACATTAATGGGTATATAAGCATATATTCCCAATTCTGAAATTCAGAGAAATCCACCTTTCCTTCCTTCCCTCCCTCCTTCCTTCCTTCCTTCCTTCCTTCCTTCCTTCCTTCCTTCCTTCCTTCCTTTCTTTTTCTTTTTTCCTGTTTTGTGTGTGTGTGTGTGTGTGTGTGTGTGTGTGTGTGTGTGTGTGTGTGTTTTGTTCAGGCGTTCTCTGTGTAACATGTATAGCAGTCTCTTGGCTGTTGTCCTGGAACTCACTTTGTAGCCTAGGCTGGCCTTGAACTCAGAGATCCACCTGTCCTCCTGAGTGTTGGAATTAAAGGCGTGTGCCACCACTGCCAGGCAGCAACCTGCTTTTCTTACAGATTTTAAAAACGTATTTGTCAAGGACAGAGAGTTCATTCTCCATCCTTGTAAAAACAACTGTAGAAAGTAAAGGAAGGCCCAGTTACTTCCAGCTGAGAAATAACTCATTTTGTGCTTTAGGAAAGAAGTCCTTAGGTATTGGCAGTAATATTGACACCAAGAGATAAGTAATAGTCCCATAGCCCTCTTATAACCTGTTTTACTCCACTGATCTATTTGTTTCTTACTGTGCTTCTGCTTTAGACTTGCTTGGACAAAAGAAACATCCTCAGGTCCCAGAGAATGAAATCACTTTCAAGGACTATGCTGATGATCCCGTAGTCTTTGAGGTTATCTGGTTAGAGAGCCTACCACCAAGCTAAGCTAGGACAAGATAGCTGTTCCTTCCCATAGTTCCATTAATACTAGAGTATTGACATTGGCCTTATGTTATTTCTCTCTATACGAACCCAACTTCAGTGTCACTAGGTCTTCTGAGAAATTTGGAAACAGTAATACAGGTTCTGAGAAGTTTGACCTGAGTCATGATGAGTTAGGAGTCATGAGATGTCAGATGGTAGCAAAAAAAAAAAAAAAAAACCAAAACAAAACAGGTGTGGTGATGAGTCAGATTGGAGCCATGGCAAGTATGATAGCAATTCAGAATGTAGCAGTAGTAAAATAGAAGGAGTCGGATAGGGAATGGGATCAGGACCAATAATAATAATGTGGACATGAGAAGAAGACAGAAAGCAGTGCTGCTATCTTCTAGGGCGGTCTTATGGACAGCACAAGAAATTGCTAAGCTGAAGATGGAGTTATACCCCATGGTTCAGCTCATGTTTAGGTACTCCTGGGACTTCTCAAGTTGAGTGAGGCACTGATGGTCAGTGACATTGGCATTTAGCCAGGTCACTCTTCTAGCAGCATCCATACCCATACCTAGGGGCAGTATCCCTAACACTAAGGTGCCCTACACAAAATCAAACAGTAGGACCAAACCTTGAGTCCTCAGACTCCTGGCAGTTTTTTTTAGGGCCCTCTTTCTCTCTGCCCTTTCTCCATTCTGAGAATGAAATCCAGGGCTTTAGTTGTGTTAGGTGTGTATCCTACCTACTGTCTTACACATTTAGCTCAAATATCTTGGTGTCTTTAATAACAGCTTTTCTGTGGAAGGATAGAAGACAATATTATTTGAAATTATATTTTGGTTTAAATACTGGGTTATGCAGCATAGTAGATATTTGGGACTAGTTACTATAGCCATTCCTGTGGGTCTGATAATAGAGAATCAAAGTATTTATTCATTAAAGGTACTAACTACTGGATAATGATACTAAACTTATTTATTATCATTATTATCTGTCCCTGCATGTTGTACAATGAATATTTCATCTTTAAGTGGTTTTCTGATAAGGCTTGTTCATTGGAAAGTACTAATTGTAGATCTGCAACATATAGTGCATTTCATCATGCAGTACTGAAAGCTTATAATCATTGACATTACTACTAACCTTATGAAAAAAGGTGGTTACATTCTTGGCAGTTGCTTTAATCATACTGTAATGTACAAGTTTTGTAACATTTTAACTTTTGATTAAAAATTACTGTTTACATTAAAGGCAGTGCCTTATACCTTACATTGACTACTTTCCAAAAAGTTCATCTTAGACATTCAGACATTAACAATAACAGTTGCCTGTTCTTTTGAGTAAAAGTTGTGTATGTGTGTATGGAGATATGCATGTAACAATAATTAATGAAAAAATGGCCCTTGAATTTGAAAGAGAAAGGAAGGATTTTTGGGATGATTTGGAGGGAGGATATGATATTATTATAGTCTCAAAGGGTGGTAGATAGTAATGCCTGAACACTGACACTGAGATTCTTCTCTCAACTCCATATATATGTGTACTCACACACGCACTTACACACACACAAATATTTGATCGTGCATTCTCCTGACAGGGTATGAGGGGACCACACTTTGGGGACTGCTTTAAAATTACTAGTTTTATTTTTGTATTACTAACTATGAATCCCACTATTGATAGTAATAAAAATGATTGTCTTCATGCATGTTAGAATTCCTCATTATCTTAGATTAAATCAGAGGTTCATTAAAAATAGCTGTTAATAATTAGTTTCATGATAGTTCAATGTAGAGTATTAGTCATTCAATAAAATGACATTTCTCTGAGGTGTTTATAGTCACTCATTTAGTAACTTATAATATGGTATAAGAAAAGTTTTCTTAGCTAAATGAAATACTTATTTTCAATTAACATATTGTTTAATAATTATACATGTTGTCGTTTTGACTGATATTCAGTATTATATTATTTTAAAGTAGGTTTTGAAATGTTTATAGATGGGTTTTAGACTCTGACCAGTTTTAAAACTATCCCAAAGGGCATTGCAGTAATTTTTACCAACTTTGCTGATGGCAGGCCTCTTCTCAGTAAAAGAAGCAAGAAGAATCAGCCAAGAAAGGCAAAGTAAGTGTATTCTGTGAAGGCTTCTTTACTATCGAAATTTCTGTCTCACTAAAAGAAGTTAACAGCTAATTAATAATAACTTATCTTTTTGAGATTTAATTAATATTTTTAACCATTATTAATACTGTTTATAAAAATGTAAGTACAATTTTCATGGGTGGTGCATGTTTTTCATCCCAGTACTCAAGAGGTTGAAGCAGATGGATCTCTAAATTTGAGGCTCATCTGGTTCCAGGTCAGTCAGGGCAACATAGTAAGACCTTATTTCAATACAACAACAATAAAAACAAACAAATTAAAAAACCCGGAAGACATAAATAAACAAAAGGTTGTAAGCACCATTTTTTGTCTGTTGCTGTGAAGAGCACCATGACCAAGGTAACTTACAAAAAACAAACACAATAAAAAGCCCAATTAATTTGGGAGGTTGCATAAAGACTCTGGGTTAGTCCATTATCATCATGGCGAGGAATCTGGTAGCAGGCAGGCAGGCAGCAAAACAGTAGCTAAGATCTCATTATTGCTACAAAATGGAGGAGAAGGTAAATTAGAAATAAACAATTATTCCTCTTCTGACCTGAAAATCTTCAAAGCCTGAATTAGGAAATAACACGAAGATGCTGTCTTTATTTTACTTTTCACGTGTACTGCTTCTCCTTGGCCCTTATTTGATGTGGGGATGCCTTTCTGTATGCTGTGAATCTCAATCTTTAAATAAAGGAGCTGTTTTGGCCCTTGGCAGGCACCATAGAAGAAGTAGGAGGAGAAATCAGCATAGGTAGGTGAAGCAGGGCGGAGTCAGGCAGATTGAGCAAGCTGCCCAAGGAGCAACAGGTAAGGAGCACAGGTCAACCACGGGCCATGTGGCAGACAGATTAATAGAAATGGGTTGATTTACGATGTAAGAGCTAGCTAGCAATGTGCCTGAGCCATAGGCCAAACAGCATAAAGTTAACATAAGCATCTGAGTCATTTCTGGGGGCCTGAACTGTTACAATGTAGTTCCTCGGTCCCGGGCAGCCAGAGGCCCAGACACAGACCTACAGCCCCAGACCCCTTAGCCCACCTACAGCTCCTCAGGCCCCCAGAATGATTCAGACACTTATATTAACTTTATGCTGTTTGGCTTATGGTTTAGGCACATTGCTAGCTTGCTCTTTCATCTCCGAAGTTCTCTCTGCTAATTGTAATAGCCGGGAAACAAAGTCAGCATAAGGCTCAGAGGGTTCTTGTAAAACTTGTAAAGTTCTCTATAATTCAGCCGTAACCTGTTCCCAATCAGGAATATTAAATCCTCCCCCTGTCAAGAACCAAGGACAAATGTCTCCAACTGTAGTAACAAAAGCGAGTGCGGTACAAGACTTAATTGCAGTTCCTTGTATGCATAGCAGTTCCTTAAGTTCAGAAGCCAGCCAAACCTTTGAATTCGAATTTTCTATGGTACGTACCCTTTTATATCACAATTCTCCCCCTATCTAATATACAGGTGAGCCCTGTCCGATTACCCCTCGTACCTGGATCTCGGTGGGACCTCCACTTGCCGCGTCCGGCCTAGTGTAGCCAAGCCTGGAGAGGGTCGTCAGGGTTAAATCAGCACTCAAGAGACAGTCAGTTCCATCATCCAGGGAGATCAGCTGCTTCTACTTCCTCAGCCTTTATTTAGCAAGCTTATATACCCCTTAAGTTCCCCTGCCCTGGGTTCCTGTACCTGTCAGTGTGTTCTCTGGCAACGGGTGCAAGACTCCTCATCATAACAGGAAAACCACTGATTGCAATACAGGGTGTTGATGCACACAAGGTGCATCAACAAAGATCAGGGAAGTAAACAAAAGGACACTGACCTTGCCCAGGCTTTTTTAGCCTGACACAGAGTATATGGGTCTGGGTATGACAGCACCCAACACTGAACAGCGGCGGCTGGGTGGCTAAGGGTCATTTCTGGGGGCCTGAGTGGTGGCGGCAGGCTACTAAAGGGTCTGGCATGACAGGTCTGTGGTCTGGGCCGCTGGCTGCTGGGGACCAAGAAACCCCCACTACTACACTTATTATTGTTGTTTTTATTTTTTATTTTTATTTTTTTTAACTTTTACTGGGACTTAATCTCAGATTTATTTATTTATATATGTTTGCTATAAATATTACTGCTGTATCTTGTTAGCTTTGAGAATTCTGGAAAAGAGAGTATGGTAATGGCATCCTAATAGAGGCTCCATTATTTACTGAACAGGGAATCTTGGTTTGAAAGTTTAGTGTGGAAGCTTTTTATTCTAATGTAAATCTCATCTCATGAATTTTTTTCACAGTAACATTTGTAATTGAGAGGGATTTTTTTTTTTTTTTTTGGTACGTGCATGTGTCTATTTGTGCTCATTTTAAAAGATTAAGGCCTACTAATTTATTTATTTATTTTTAGTATACTGGGAGATTACATTCATTGCTTTTCTTCATATTTTAAGTAAATGTCAATATGTATAATTAGAAAACTACCTAGGAAAGTTTTTTATTTTTGGATTTATAGGTTTAAAAAGAGTTTGTACAAGATCTTCCCACCTCCCTACCCACCCAACTTCATGTTCTTTCTTTCAAAACAAAACAAAACCATATAAAAGGGGTGAGCATGGGAGTGGTCTAGAGTCACGTCATTGGAGAAAACCGATTTTCTCTTTTCCCAACAGGTATGAATTGCAAACAGCTTCTTATGTAGAAGTGGGTCTCTGTGCCTATTTCCCCTCTCCCATGCTGTGATTTTTGTTTGGCTTGAATGTGTGTAGGTCTTGTGTGCTGTCACACTCTCTAGTTCATAATAGACATCAGTCTTGTTGTGTCTGGAAAATGCTGTTTCCTTGGAGTGATCTGGCTCTTAAAATTCTTCTGTCTGCTCTTTCACATAGACCCTGAACCTGGAGAGGAGAGGTTTGAGCAAGACATCCCATTTGAAACCGAGTTCTTAAAAATCTATCATTTTCTATATGTTCCCAAATTGTGTCTGCTTATTACATTCACTTCAAGAAGAAACTTCCTTTGGATTAGAATTAAGCAGTGCACTAATCTATGCCTGTAGAAGTATGTTATTGGAGAATTGTGCAATGCACTGATCTATGGGTGGTAGTAATATGTCATTACGAGTTGTATTAGTACTGTGTTCATTTAGCAGAATAGTAGTAGTAGTTTTTCCCCTAGGCCCATGACCTTTCTAATCTCAGGTCTCAGGTTCTGGGATATTTTACCAATGCTAGGTATGAGTGGGCCTTAAATCCAATATTAAAAAGTGGTTAATTAATAACATTTGTATTACCATTAGACTAGTATATCTTGCAAGCATATCATTATCGTATATTTCAGGGCTCAGAGGTATAGATAATAGTGATGATTTCATCTCTACCCTGCTAATGTGCATAGACCTTCCATTTCCATGAACACTAATCAGAAGGAGTGAAGCATCTCATAATTTTTATTTTTGAAGAAGTGTTAAAATAAGTAAAACAATATAAAGCAAAATTCATCTTAATATCATTTAAAACTGGTATCCCATTGAAGAAAATGCCTTTTTACACAGGAATACAAGGATGAGACTATTAAACTTGGAGGAAGTAATACTAACAAAGAGACAGATGGACTAAGTACAGGTGAGTTTTACTTGTGAAAATGGTCTGACCACTTTATGAATGTTTTTTTGTCTAAGATAATTCTATTTTGGGTTTTGTCATAAACAAAAATTTAGAATCTCTTTTTCTAAAGAACCTTGTGAGGATCGGTAATCAGAAAAGGGTTTGTCAAAATAATTGATTGCTAATATTATTAGTATACTAGTTAGCAAAGTTTGGGAAAATGTTTTTAATTGAAAGAAAAGTTTCTTTAAAGAATAACTTAAAGTAAAAATAATGTTTTATTTCAGAACTTTATGGTATTTACAATGCATTGTGCATAGTGTAAAACAAAGCTAGAAAGACAAGTTAGAACCAACTCTGGAATCTAAGACAAAAAGAAACCTGTGATTTTAGCAGTCATGACCTCTATGCTTTAATTTTTGAAGTCAGGCTAAAGCAGAGCTAGGCTGAAAATATCATAGATGAGTGGTATGAAGAACTAGGAAAGACTAGGGTAGCAGTAAGGAATAAAGAACATCCTGACAGAGTAGAATTGAATGTAACTTTTTGCTTTTTTATGGTAAGAAGATATTTGGGTATGGGATGAGAATAGTTGGTAAGCTTGGAGAAAATGAATAGTTACATGTCAGGTTGAGTGAATGCATAAGCAAGTGGGTGGTGTGGGAAGGGTAGGAAAGTTGGCCTATGATATATAATGGCATCAGATGTTCATTGCAAACTGATGAAGTTCTCTAGGAACAAAACAAGTCTAAATTTAGGCCAACATTAGGGTATTTCAGAGCCTAGGAGGACTGAAAAGTGATGAGGAAGGTTGCTAAGTGACAAGTAATGTTTGGAAATACAAATTTCTATTAGTAATTTATTAAGGTCTGTTAGTGTCTTTCTACCCTCATCCCCTGTGTATGTTTTTTTTAATTGTTGTTTTGTTTTTGTTTTTGTTTTGTTTTGTTTTGATAAAAAAATAAATTCAGCCTCTGGCTTGGCTGGTGACTGTTAGAAAAAGACATTTTTTATTGGGTCATAGAAAACTAAAAATATATTTCAGTGGAAAAATACTGGCTTATAAAACATGAAGAAAGCATTCCAGGGCGCTTGAGAGGAGTGAAATTATTAAAGGTCAAGGTCGGTTATGGAAAAATCTAAGCCTTTTAGAGAGATGGTGCTATTGCAAGACAGTTTGATAATTCCTTGTGTTTCTTTGAAATAGAACCATCCAGATGTAGCAAAGAGCCCGGCGTTTCAGATATTCAGGAGGAGAGTAAGTATCCCATGTCGGAATGGTCGAGTTTCTGCCCTAACAGGTGAGTTGTTGGGGTTTAGCTCCATGACACATTTGTTTTCTCAGCTTTCTTGTAAGAGAAATAGATGATGAGCACCATTTCCAGTCACAGGTTACCTCAAATACATGTCTAATTGCACATTGCTAATCACAGAGTAATATTGCTCTATAAAAAAGAATTTATTTATTCTTTTTCTTTAATTTTTTTATTTTACATAACAACCACTTTCCCCTCTCTCCTGCTGCCTCCCACCTACCCTTCATCCTACCATCTGTCTATTTTTCATAGCAGGTAGGGCTTCTGTTGGGTAATCAACACAGGCTGGCATACCGAGGTGGGTCAGGACCATGCCCCTCCCCTCTGCATCAAGGCTGAGTAAGGCATTGCACCATAGGGAATGGGCTCTAAAAAGCCAGTTCTTGTACCCGGGATGAGTCCTGGTCCCATTGCCAGGGGACCCACAAACAAATAAAGCCACACAATTGTCACCTACATGCAGAGGGCCTAGTCTGCACGAGTACCATGTAGTCTCTGTGTTTTTTCCCCATTGTGATCTTGACACACACACACACACACACACACACACACACACACACACACACACACACACACACACGCTTTCCCTTGCTCCTATAATCCCTCCTTCCTCTCTTCAATGAACTGCAGGAGCTCAGCAAGTGCTTGGCTGTGGGTGGGTCTCTGCATCTTCTTCCATCAGTCACTGGATATAGGTTCTATGATAGCTCTTAGGGTAGTCACCAATCTAAATACAGGAGAAGGCTAGTTCAAGCATTTTCTCCACCATTGCTATGAGTGTTAGCTGAGATCTCCTGGTGGGTTCCTGGGAATTTTCCTAGCACCAGATTTCTCTCTATCTCCATAAAGGCTCCATCTTTTTCATTGCTGTCCTTTTCTGTCCCTCCCTCGACTTGGCCATCTTGAATCCTCATGTCTCTACTCCCCATTCCCTCCAACCTACTTCCCACTTTTCTTTCCTTGGGTGATCCGTGTATGTCCTTCTTTGGGTCCTCCTCTTTACCTAGCTTCTCTGGGGTTGTGGATCATTGCCTAGTTATCCCTTGTTTTGCATCTAGTATTCACTTATGAGTGAGAACATACCACATTTGTCTTTCTGGACCTGGGTTACCTTACTCAGGATACTTTTTCTCTAGTCCCATCTATTTGCTTGCAAATTTCATTGTGTCTTTTTTCCAGCCACTTAGTAATACTCCATTGTGTTAATGTACCATATTTCTTTATCCCACTTTCTTTTCTATCAGGGTCAGTGTAATTGGATTTATGTTGAGGTCTTTGATTTATGTGGATTTGAATCTTGTACATGGCAATATAGATTTGGATCTGTTTTCATTTTTGTACATGTAGAAATCTTTTGTGCCGGCATCATTTGTTGAAGCAGCTTTGTATTTTCCATTGCATAATGTTGGCTTCTTTCTCAAAAATCAGATATTCATAGGTCTGTGGATTAATGTGAGGGTCTTTGATTTGATTCTATTGATCCTCTTGTCTGTTTTTATGTAACTACCAAGATGTTTTTATTACTTGTGTGGGGATATGTTTCAAATTTAATAAAAACTAGTCTGAGATATCAGAGGGATCTACCCACAGTCTGTCTAGGAGAATCAGACTGTAGAAACTCACACCTTTAATCACAGCACAGGGAGTATCGGGAGTGGTGACCTATGCCCTTAATCCTAGCAAATCTGAGTTTGAGGTCAGTTTAGTTTACAGAAGGAGTTCCAGGCTCCCAGACAGGCAGTGGTGGGGCCACTCCTTTAATCTTAAATCTTAACCTGGATGTGAAACAACTGAGTGAAGAAGGTATTTAAGGCAGACGTAGAAAGACAGAGCAGGCAGAAGAAGCCAGGAGGAGCAAGGCTGAGGAAGCTGGAAGACAGCTGGGTGAGATCTGACTGTGGTGTTTACTCTCTGATTTTTCAGCCTTTCCCTGAGATTAGAATCTGAGTTTTCTTAATTCGTGCAACATAGCTTTACAGTAGATCTTGAAGTCAGTGATGGTGATGCCTTCAGAAGTTTCTTTATTGTAAAGGATTTGTGTGTGTGTGTGTGTGTGTGTGTGTGTGTGTGTGTGTGTGTGTGTGATCCTAGCTGTTTTGTTTTTGCACATGAAGTTGAGTTTTATTCTTTTGAGGTCTGTGAAGAAATGTTCTGAGATTTGGATGGGAATTATATTGAATCTGTAGACTGCTTTTTGGTAAGATTGCCTTTTCTTCTATGTTCATCCTATCTGTCCAAGAGCATAAGTTATCTTTACATTTCCTGATATCTTCAATTTCGTTCTTCAAAGACTTAAAGTTCTTGTCATACAGGTCTTTCACTTCTTTGGTTAGTGTTACCACAAGATATTTAGTTATTTGTGGCTGTTGTAAAGGGTGATGGTTCTTTAATTTCTTTCTCAGCTCATTTATCATTTATATATAGGAGGGCTACTTTTCTTTGAGTTAATCTTGTATCTTGCTACATTACTGAAGATGTTTATCAGTTGTAGGCAGAATTTTTGGTGTCACTTATGTAAACTATTACATCATCTGCATATAGCACAAATTTGACTTTTTCCTCTCCAACTTGTATCCCCTTGATCTCCTTGTGTTGTCTTTATTGATTTAGTTAGAACACTGAGTAGCATTTATTTGTTTTAGTTTTTTCTTTCTGGTTTGAAAATTAGTTTCCTCATTCATGAGAATTTCATACATCCCATCCACACAGTGAAATATCATAACTGCCACTTATTTATTTTTCAGGGGAATTGAATTCCATCTTCTCTCTGTCCTACCTTTTTGTCTTTCTTTCCCCCTTTTCCTCTTCTCCACATCATTCTTCTTTTATTTTTGATAAACTACTAAGTCTAGTTAGTTCTCCAATAGGGTCATGAGTGTGGGACCATCTGCTGGACGATGGAAAACCTAACAGTAGCCACACTGTCAAAAAACGGAATGGTTCTCTTTCTTCTAGTCCCTATCAGCTTTCAGTAGTTCCTGAGGAAGGGGTGGAGCTTGCAGAAAACCTAGCATTTTGACTGATTTTATCATGTACAGGTAACCACAGTTACAATGAGTTCATGAATTTGGTAGCTGTGTGATGATCAGAAGACAGCATTCTTCTTCATCTACCAGTTCATACTTTGTCTTTGCCTTCTCTTCACCAACATTTCATGAATCTTATTGAAAATAGGGGTGACAGATATGTCCCACTTAGGGCTGAGCACTTAGTCTCTTATTTTCCTCATTTTGATCAGTTGTGAATATCTGTAGTTACTACAGCCCATTGCAAAAAGAAGCTTCCTTCACTGAGATTAAGAACAGCCCAAGTCTGTAGGTATAAACAAATATTTAGAAGGTAATTTGACATGACCATTTAGCAAAACAACAGTAGTAGGTTCTCCGTTAGGGCCTTTGAACTTCCCAGCCAGGGGCTTTTGATCAAAATTATGTCCCCTCTCCAAATTCAGGGGGAAAGAATAGGGCCCCATGACTGACTATTGACAGGGGCAATGTAGACCCAGTGAATCTCTACCTGTCTCTCTGAAGTCATTTGTATATACGTCCATTGCAGACTATTTGCCATCACTTTTTGTATGCAGATACAGACTGTCTCAGTGTGGTCACTTTTGTGTATAAAGGTGATTTTCTCTATGTGGTCACATACCTGAGTATAGGTACAGAATATGTCTGAGCCAGTACTTGCACATACTCATTCTATCTCTACAATGTTATATGTTTTCTTATCTATTTGGGTTAGTGTTTTCTGGTGATAGGAGAAGCCTTGTGATATTAAACTTCCTATGTTGGATGATCTTTATTTTTTTGCCTTGCATCTAGAGGTTATGATTTGTGGTCACTGTAACTACAGAAATATGTATCAGTCTGTAGACACTAGAAAGAGCTTCAGCAAGGTTTTCAGTGGCAGGTGCCTAGTTAATTTTTAAGCTCTTGCTACTACATACCCTACTTCTAGAGAACTAGAGAATCTTACTCTGGTCCTTAGGTCAGACCCCATGTCTACTACTTAAGAACACTGTTTGCTCTCAGTCAGAGCGCCCACCATCTATCCCCACCTCTGTTAGAAGGGCTTTGAATTCCAAGACTCAATGTTCCTTGACACTTGTCCCGGGCTATGCAGAGAGGAGCTTTTCATCGTGTTCTACCAAGCTGCTAACAAAGCATAGATCTTTTAAAAATGACTTCTTACTTTTGTTCTAGTCAAATACTGAAAGTTATGAATGTGGAATACGTCCCCCCAAATTCTTGTCTGGTTAAACCGTAAATCTTCTCAGCGATGTGGCTGGTATTAGTGCACTTTCTGTGGCTTACTTTTTATTTTGTCTTTGAATTCTGCCCGTCTCTTAGGATTTGTACAGATGTTGTAGTAAAAATTGGCTGTGCATGTGTCTGCCCTCCCTTCCTCTCTTTTCTGTTCTATAAAGTATCTTGTACTGATAATAGGACTGTCTGAAGCTTTATTTGTCCTAAGCTAAGGTTCCCATCTTCTCTAGTTGCTCTTAGTCCTGTTTGGGGAATAGTACATGCCACAGTTAGACTTCAGTACTGTCGAATCAACTCTGAACATTGCTATTCTGTTGACTCAGTATTTCTTTGCTACTGAACCTAGTGTATTCCTGTCATCACTCTGCTCCCAGGACAGTGGCTCTCACAATGCCTGCTTTACATCCTTGTGAATTTAGCAATCTCCATGTAGATGTCATCTGCCATCTTCTACATTGATAATTCTGTTTTGTTCTAATGTTATATCAATGTTGCAGTTGAACTACTAAATATTGAATTCTATATGAATGACTTCTTAAATTTAATCTTAGTGGCACAAGATTTTACAAATGCAGGTATCTGGTCATAAAAGAAAAAAATTTTTAGCATATTTAACTTTTGCTTGGCAAATAAGAGACTTCTTGGGAAAATTTTTTAAAAAGCAAATAGGAGTTAAACAATTTCTGTATTACATTTATTAAACATTGCTTTATTTTATTTTGAATCTTTCAATTTCAGAAGAAAACTTGCTATTTAGTACATTGAAAGCAGTAATTGAGAAGAATTTGAAACTCGTGAACTGCCACAGAAAATGAAAGATATAATTTCTTGATTTGACACTCTGCCATATATTCTAGTCTCTTAGTGTATCCATTTATTTTTATTTTAGGCAAGCTGAAAATGAATAATCAGACATTAAATGTAGAGTAAAAGGTAGAAGTATATTACATCTCAGTATTTACATAATCTGTATGTAAAGATTTTTAAAATAAGACACACATGAGTACCGAACAGGTTTGAAGTGTCTTCTTGGCAGTATTCACATTACATGCATAGGAAACATCAAATACCATTTATTTTTTTTCATCTTTGAAAGATGCTATAATATGACGCTTTTGGTCCAGACGAGTCTTGAAGTTTAGAATAGTAGTCTCAAGTAATCATATAAAGTCTTATATTAATCATAAATTGTTTGGCCTATGGCTTAAGCTTTTTGTTAGCTTTTGTATTTTAACTTATTCTTCTTAATTTATGTTTTGTCATGTGGCTTGTGGCTTATTTGTATTTTTGTATCTTGCTTTTTTGGTTTTTTTTTTTGTTTTTGTTTTTTGGGGTTTTTTTTGCTTTTGCCAGCTTGAAGTGTCTTTGTTTGACTCCGCCTTCCTTCTCCTTTGTGTATGCTCAGATTTCTCACCTGCTTTTGGCCATAGGTCAAAATAGTTTTTTTTTTATAAGCTAATAATAAAACATATTTACAACATACAGAAAGACATATCACATCACTTTTTTGTCTAATTAAAAAGAAATTATAATTTAAACATAGTAAAATCACATATGAAAAACAATTATCAAGCAAGAATACAGTTAAATTGAGTCTATTTGTATTTAGAAAAATTAAAGAAAATATTTTATCTTCTATTTTATCTTCATGAGTCTAAAGCTTTATATTTGATTTATTTTTTTATTATAACTAAGAAAAACTATAATTATAACTATCTCATCTTTAATTACATTAAAGACTACAGAAAGGATATACTATTGCCTGAGCAAACAGGAGGTTTAAGCAATTTTTAAAATCTAGAGATGACATCCGGCTGCCTGGACAGTCACTCAAGAGTTTTTTGTAACATTGGTGCATCTATCTTTAGCCTATATAGGCCTTTTTGATTGATTGATTGATTGATTGATTGATTGATTGAAGCAGGAAACCTGAAGGACTATTTTATCTATTTTGGCATAGTTTGTCAGTTTGTGTGTGTGTGTGTGTCTTGGAGAATATCTGGCAGTCTCTGCAAAGCAGGAACCAGAAAAACTATCTTGACTTTTTTGGCAAAGGTTAGAAGTCACTTTTGTATGGGTCTTGAATGGCTAGTTTATGTAGCATATTGTCAGGCAAATGAGGCAAGAACAATTTTTTTTTTTTTTTTTGGTCTAGTGGTTAATTTTTGCCACAAAGAAAGTGAATTTTTTTGGAGTTTTTTTTAATGTCTATCATTGTTTTGAAGTAGATTGGTGCTGCCAGGAGAAGACATATCTCACTGTCTAGAAAACAGTTTTTGAAAAATTTTAAATGTTATATTTTGTAAGTCTTTGATGTGTGTGAAGATTATTTACCTCATTGAAATATATCTTTTTATGTTGTAGAGCGGTTTCTCGGTCCCGGGCGTCTGGAGACTTAGACCCACAGACCCGCCGCCCGAGACCGCCTAGGAACCCACCGCCGCCCGGGTCCCCAAAAATAACTCAGAGGCTTATATTAAGTTCATGCTGTTTGGCCTATGGCTCAGGCACATTGCTAGCTAGCTCCTACATCCTAAATCAACCCATCTCTATTAATCTGCAGGCCACGTGGGCCCAGCCCGTAGCTCACCCATGTTCTTTACATGTTGCTCTTTAGGCGGCTTCTGTGCGGTCTGCTGCTAACTCCGCCCTGCCTCTCTTACCGTACCTGCCACGGCCCAAACCAGCTCCTTTATTTAAAGATATAGCACTCACAAATGCATTCCCACATTTCCCCCTTTTTCTCTAATCAAAAAGGAAGGTTTCAATTTTAACATAGCAAAATTACATATAACAAAATAGCTATCAAGCAAGAATTATAGTTACAATATCTAGTCTATTTGTATTTAGCAAAATTAAAGAAAATACTCTATCATCTATCTTATCTTTATGAATCTAAAGTTTTATATCTAATATATTTTTCAAATGACTAAGAAAAACTGTACATATAACTATCTAATCTTCAACTACATCAAAGACCACAGAAGGATATAATATTTACCCAAGTAAACTAGAAGTGCAAACGACTTCTAAAATCTAGAAAGGACAGAGATGACACCTATCTGCCTGGACAGTCACCCAAAGTTCTTTTATAAAGTTGGGGCATTCATCTTCAGCCTACAGGCCCAAAGTCTCTTTTCATTTCAGTGAAGTAGGAAATCCGCTCTGCCCATTTTGGCACAGTTCATCCGTTGTTTTTCCTTGAGTCTTGAAGAATGTCTGACAGTTTTCTCTGTAAAGCAGGAACCCGAATGATGATCTTGGCTTGCTCTGCCAAAGTCCAGAGGTCATCTTCTTATTGAACCTGCATGTCCAGTTTAAACAGCATACTGTCAAGCAGTCAATATAAAAACAGTTTCTTCTCCAGTGGCTCACCATCACCACAAATAGATGAGACTCTATATGGAGTTTCTTCAATGCCCACCTTCCTGTTGAAGTAAATTAGTGCTGCCAGGAACAGACCTGTCTCACTGTCCAGAAAAGTCTAAGCTCTTAAAACATTTTAAATGCCATATTCTGTAGGTCTTAGAAGTATTTGAAGATTATCTATTTAATTGAAATATATCTTTGTATACTTAAAAATCTTAACTAACCTAACTATAAGTTTGATTATCAAAAGTGACTATTAACCTTTATTTCTTAATTATACACTACAATTTTAAAGCAGTTACATGAACATCATATCTTAAACAAGAATAGAAAAACATATACAGCATAATAAAATTGACTTTAAATTTGTATCAATAAACCAAAATCTATACCAATGTAAAGCATTTTGAGATTAACAGCTGATTACCTGTAAATTTAATAATCTAATTTTTTAAAAAAGCATTCACATACCATATCCCCCGTTTTTTCTTAGAAAGAGATTGACTATGACCATTAACTATTTATAATGAAAACAAATATTTAGAAACAATATTTGGGGAATTTGGGCGAAGTTATTCATTACTACTTCCTGCTGATTAAGGGGCGTTGAAAATCTCACGGTTGTTGAGACTGGGTCATAATCTGCAGCTGTGAAGCTGATCTGGCCATCTCTTCTCATCAGAGGTTTTTTCAGGGGGTCTTGGTTGATGAAACCATATTTGCCTGGAAGCAATCCACAGGTTCTCATCTGTGGAAACAGAAACAGAACTCTTCCAAAGCAATAAATCCTTAGACACAAATTTCAAAATCAAAATACCTTTAAAATATACATTCTTGTTTAACTTAGTAGCCTTTGCAATCCATTGTCTTTTTGCAGTTAGCTCATTAACAGTTAAAAAATTAAAAGAAAACACAATAACAACCAAAATCCAGATTTTGTGTCTATTTTCCATCTTTACGTGGCTTATTATATTTTTATCACTCTATTTCTCGCTTTAAAAACTTTTTCTAACCTCTTTATTTTCTCTCTAAAGCCTATGTACCTTTTACAAACATTGTAACCCGTTTACAGGTTTTCTTTTTATCTGAATCTGTTTTATTGTGAATCCTTAATCATCTTCTAACCTTAAGAGCTTTTAAAATACATTCTCCAAAAAGAAGCACAGTTTTTGCAAATTAGGCTGAATCACTAAGTTTTTTTTAAACGGACCGTGTATTTATTCGTGGCCAGTAAACAGAGCACACCCCGAAAAATATTGCTATTAAGAAACCGTCTTTGTTTCTTTTTTGTTCAAAATAGGCAGAAATCTAAAATCGATCACATGTTACTGAGTCTTTTGTGAGACTGGTTGTAGCTGCAGCTTACACTGACTGCCGACAGCCCGCCGGCGCCATTTTGAATGTGACCCGGACCATGCTTTCTTTGTACAAAGACCCGCTCCACACACACAATTTGGAAGCTGCCCTGGCTCAATTTCTGCGATCTAGAACTCTTTTTAATCTTTGTCAGGCTCTAAGTGGATAATCGGCCCACGTTGGATGCGCCATCTGTTGTAGAGCGGTTTCTCGGTCCCGGGCGTCTGGAGACTTAGACCCACAGACCCGCCGCCCGAGACCGCCTAGGAACCCACCGCCGCCCGGGTCCCCAAAAATAACTCAGAGGCTTATATTAAGTTCATGCTGTTTGGCCTATGGCTCAGGCACATTGCTAGCTAGCTCCTACATCCTAAATCAACCCATCTCTATTAATCTGCAGGCCACGTGGGCCCAGCCCGTAGCTCACCCATGTTCTTTACATGTTGCTCTTTAGGCGGCTTCTGTGCGGTCTGCTGCTAACTCCGCCCTGCCTCTCTTACCGTACCTGCCACGGCCCAAACCAGCTCCTTTATTTAAAGATATAGCACTCACAAATGCATTCCCACATTTTTATATTTAAGAAACGTTACTAATGTGCCTATAAGTTTGATTATAGATGATTATTAATCTGTATTTTGAATTATGTATTATAATCATTATGCACATAGAGAACAATGAATGCCCTTCATTTCCTTCCTCTTTGAAGCAAGCTTTATTTTCCTGTTAATTCAAATGTTTCTCATTAGATGAAAAATCGTGTCACATTTGTAAAACATCTTATTACCATTGGACTGACGTGAAATCTATCAGGTTAGTTCTGACAGCTTTCTTTCCTGAGAACTGAATCCTTTTGCATTTGTTTGTCCCTGCCTTCTCTTATTTTAAGAGAAGAAATAGCTGGGGTATGATTGCATCATCTGAGCTATAAAGATATGCTTAGTGTTATAAATGGCAATGTTTCTTACCAAATACGATTTTTATTTAATAATATAATCTTTCAAGTTGCAGAATATAGAAAGTTCCTCAGGAGGCAGAGTAAGGAATTTTTATGATTCTGTGATTTTTATTCTTATCAGGATCATTTAAGGCTAAAGAAGATACAAAGATACAAAATATGCTCATGTATTTACTTCATCCACCCCTGAAACTAAAAAGAAAATGTTGAAAAAGGGTCAGTAAGTCTAGTTTTACACTTTTCTCTCTGATTTTTTTTTTTTTTTAGTAAAAGAAGGGAGTCATATTCCCTGCAGAGAAACATCTAATCCAGCCTTGACTTTGGGATGAGTAAACTGTACTTGCCTGGAGTGGATGTGCCATGCTGAGCTGACCCACATTGGGACTTCTTGCCCTTTTCAGGGAGGGGATGGGTGGATGGGGGCACATGACACTAAAGGCTGACTAGGAGGGATTGAGAGGAGGGAAGGGAGGGGGAGAAGGGAGATACATAGATTAAAAATGACATTTTTATTAAAAAAATGGAAAAAAAGAATGGAGTCATTTATGATTAGTTTAAAACTTAAATAAATTTAAATAAAGATCTAATTTTTAGTAAAATTAGGTTAAATTTTCTTTTAAGAATGTCAATGACCTTTATTATAATTTTTATTTTGTTTATAGAAAATCAATATTGTTTATGAATATGATAGGAAAAGTATAATTAAGGTTAGATGTCGAGAAAATTGTATCTCTGTGCTTTGGTTTCTATCAACATAAGATCTTATTTACATGGCTTATTGAGCAGTTATGAGGGATGCAATGAATAAGTTAAAGATTTTAGATATTAAATGATACAAAGAAGATAAAACAGTGTAATGACATAAAAGTAGATTTAAGTATTGTCTCTTTAAAAATGGCATATTTTACCCAGAGAGGCTAGGTTACAGGGAAGATCCAATGTTGTATGATGTTTCTGGCAGGACTTTCAGGCCTAGCCTCAAGGTTTGGATCCACAGATCCACAGACCCACAGACCCACAGTCCCACAGAGACACACGGATGCTTACATTAATTGTATGCTGATTGACCTTGGGCCCAGGCATATAACTTGCTAGCTCTTGCTCTTAATCTAACCCTTATTCTTATTCTCAGAGCAGCATAGTTGTCCTGTGCATCTTCTGGTTTCTCTGTGGCATTTCTGCCCGTTCTTCCTGTTCCTAGAGTTTTCTTAGTCTGGTAGCCCGCCCACACTTCCTGTCTGCCTTTGGCCAATCAGCGTTTTTATTAAACCAGTGGGTGGGACAATGATTTAAAATGGAACATAGTCCCCCTACAGCCCAAGGCAGGGCACATGGCTCTCCCAGGGAAGAGGAAATAGAGATCTTCTGGTTGGACTAGAGGCAGGTGGGCATGGGAACTTGAGGATTGGGCTTGAGGATGGGTGGAGGTGGAGAATGCTGAGGAAGATGACTGGGTGGGGGTACTTTATGGAGTCTGGTAGAAGCCTGATGCAAGAGAGACTTCCATATGTCTACAAGGATGTCTTAGCTAAGGCTCCTGGCAAGAGTGGATACATAGCCTGTATGGGCCATTCCCTGTGATTGGATTGGTGACTACTCAGGGTGTTGTTGGAAAGCCTTCATCTGGTAACTGAAGGAGGCAGATTCAGAGATCCGTGGCCAACAACTGGGCAGAGTTTGAGGAGTCCTGGTGAAGAGCAGAAGGAAGTATTTTAGGAACCAGGGGGTAATAGGGACATCAGAGGAAAACCCACAGATACAGCTAGCCTGATTCATGGGAAGCTACAGAATTTGAATCAACCATAAAGGAAGCCTGCGTGGGACTGTCCTAGGCCCTCTGCATAGTTGTGACAGTTGTGTAGCTTGGTCTCTTTGTGAGAGTCTTGGTAATGGGAGCAGGACTGTTCTGGGATGCATTTGATTGGCTCTTGAGAACCTATTCCTCATGCTGGATTGCTTTGCCCAACCTGAATACAGAGGGCAGTGCTCCATCTTATCACAGCTTGATATGCCATGTTTTGCTAATTCTCAAGGGAGGCCTTCCCCTTTCTGAGAGAAAATGGAGGAAAGGTGGATTGAGGGAATGCAGAAGAGAAGTGGGAGGTGCAATTGGAAGGAGAGAAGGGAGGGGAGGCTGCTGTCTGGATGTAAAATAAATTAATAAATTACAAAAGTTATTTTGTAATGATTGGTTTAAGAGTGCATACTATTCTTCCAGAGGACCCAAATTCAGTAACCAGCACCTATGTTAGGTAGCTTATAAATGCTTTTAACCCTAGTTGCAAGGGATCCTGCTACTTCTGACTTCTTTAGGCACACACACACACACACATACATACACAAACATACACACGTACACACATACACACACACACACACGTGTCATATGCACACATAATTAACTTAAATCTAGAAAGATTTAGTTAGGAGAAAAATCCATTCTGAATGTAGGCAGTCCAATTCTGTGGCATGGCCCTGGAGAAAGTGAGCTGAACATCATTTTTTCTTCTGTACTTTCGGCTATGAATGTGGTGTGAGCAGCTACCTCATGCTTTTGGGGTCATTACTGTCCTTTCATAATGGATATTATAGTCTCAATTTTGAGGCCAAAATAAATACTTTATTAGCTTTTGTAAGATATTTTGTCACAACAACAAAAATGGTACTGAGAGATGCTGTTAATGCTGTGCTGTACCTGACTGATTTGTAAGCATTTAGCATTTCATTGGTTTGCAGAAACAAGGTGAAATATTTAGGAGATATAGGCTATAGAAATGCTCTAGACAAGAGACTAAAAGGACCATTTTGATGGGAATTTGGAAGATCAGAATTCTGAGAAAAGTGAGGACAGTTGGAACTTGGTTCTTTAGGTTTCAACGGACTCTCTCAGGAACTGTAATAGCAGCATTTTGTATTTTATTCTAGCAAAGAACCTGACTTTATTCTGTCCATGTCTTAACTATTTGAGTAGGGCTAAATTAAAAAGCATTGATTGACTGATGTTGGCACAGGAATTTCAAGACAGGAAAGCATTTAGGCTGTGTTATGCAACTGCTCACTGTTCTTACCTAGGTTGACAGAGAAAACTGCAAATTGGGCAGAAAGGTAAGACAAATGTGCAGCTTGGCAAGAAAGGGGTGAGAATTTATAGCTGAGGACAGGGGAGATTTGAAGAGAGTGACTGTAATTGTTACAGAGATTAACAGCATTAAAGAAGAACCTTGCAATTACACTGGGGTAGAAGTACATAGAAGACGAGACCTTACTCACTGAAGGCTCCAGTTTACAACAGAGCAGACAAATTTAAAAGGAGTGCCAAGACACAGAATTCCACTGAAGACATTCTCTGCGCCTCCACAGTTGTTATGTAGTGTTTTCTTTCTTTTTATTTATTTATTTTTTCCCATACTCACCACTACTTCCCCCACATACACTCCCTAGAGAGGGTAAGCAATCCCAACATGAGTCACTTTGGTCTGACATATCCAGTGAGGTCAGACTGAGTCCCTCTCCCAAGTATTAAGACTGAGAAGTGTTCCTTGCTAGGCATGGGCTCCTGGAAGCCACTTCATGTGCCCAGCATGGAATCTTGTCCAGGTGCAAGAGGCTCCACAAACTGCCCATGCCTCTTGAATGTTATCTACATTCAGAGGACCCAAATAAATTCCATAAAGGTTCATCAGCTGTCATTTCAGAGTCCACAAGCTCCAAACAGCAGGGGACAGCCTACTCCATGGGTCTCCCCATCATGATCCTAATTCCTCTGCTCATATTACTTTCCTCTCTTCAGCTGGACCAGTTGCTCAACCCTTGTTCAGCTATGAATATCCTCTGCATCTGCTTCCATCAGCTGCTGTATGAAAGTTCTATAATGACAATTAGGGTGGTAATTGTTGTAGCGGGTTCTCTCGGGTCCCGGACGCCAGAGGTCCCGGACCCACAGATCTGTCGCCCGGACTGCTTATCCACCCGCCGCCCTGGTCCCCAGAAACGACTCAGACGCTTTTATTAACTTCATGCTGTTTGGCCTATGGCTCAGGCACATTGCTAGCTAGCTCTTATATCTTAAATCAACCCATTTCTATTAATCTGCGGGCCACGTGGCCCGTGTGGCTCACCCGTGCCTCTTTACATGCTGTTCCTTCAGCGGCTTCAGCTCGGTCCGCCTGACTCCACCCTGCTTCTCCCACCTAAGCTCTGATTTCTCCTCCTACCTATTCTACGGTACCTGCCATGGCCCAAACCAGCTCCTTTATTTAAAGATACAGCACACACAAATGCATTCCCACATCAGGTAATATATATGATAATAGGGACAGGACCATTTAGGTACCCTCTCCACTATTGCTTGGAGTCCTATCTGGGCTCATCTTTAGGGTTCTTGCGTGTTCCCTAGCAAGATTAGTTCTCTAACCCCACAATGGCTCCCTCTATCAGGATATCCATTTCTTTGCTCTCCCTCTCTGATGCTCCCTTCCCCACCATTCCATATTCTCATGTTCTCTTCTCGCCTTGCCTTACCATATGATCACAATTTTCTCAAGGTTTGGATCTGTGGATGTCTCTCTTAACTTTCTCCTGTTAACTAGCTGCTGCATGTGTGTGTGTGTGTGTGTGTGTGTGTGTGTGTGTGTGTGTGTGTGTGTGTGTGTGTGTGTGTGTATTGTTGCCTGGTTATCCTTTGCTTTACATTTAAAATCTACTTATGAATGAGTACATACCATCTCTATCTTTCTGTGTCTGTGTTACTTTACTCAAGATGATACTCTCCAGATCCATGCATTTGCCTGCAATTTTCAGGATGTCATTTTTAACTGCTCAGTAGTACTCCATTGTCTAAATGTACCACAATTTCTTAATCTCTTCTTCACTTGAAGGACATCTAGGTTGTTTCCAGGTCCTGGCTATTCCAATAATGCTGCTATGAACACAGTTGAGCTAATGTCCTTGGTGTAGGAATGTGTATCCCTTGAGTATATGTCCAATAGTGGTGTTGCTGGAGTTTTGGGGAAAATGATTCCCAGTTTTCTGAGGAACTGCCATATTGATTTCCAAAGTTGCTGATCAGGTTTACAGTCTTCACCAGCATGGGCTATCATCTGTTGGGTTTTTTGTTTTGTTTTGTTTGTTTTGTTTTTGTTTTTATCTTAGCCATTCTGACAAGTGGTAAGATGGTATCTCAGAGATGTTTGGATTTGCATTTCTCTGATGGCTAAGAATGTTGATTAGTTCTTTAAGTGTCTTTCAGCTGTTTGGAGTTCTTCTGTTGAGAATTCTGTATTTAACTCTGTATCCAACTTTCTAATTGGGTTCCTTGGCTTTTTGACCTCTAGTTTCTTGATGTCTCTATATATTTTAGAGATCAGTCCTCTGTCCTATGTAGGGTTGGTGAGGATTATTTTCCATTGTGTAGGCTGTTGTTTTGTCTTATTGTGTCCTTTGCCTTACTGAAGCTCCTCAGTTTCATGAGGTCCCATTTATTAATTATTTCACTCAATATCTGTGCTACTGGTGTTATATTTAGAAAGCAATTTCCTGTGCCAATATATTCCAGGGTATTTCCCACTTTTTTTTCTATCAGGTTCAGTGTAACTGAGTTTATGTGGGGGTCTTTATTTACTTGGATTTGAGTTTTGTGCAGGATGATAGATATGGATCTATTTGCATTCTTCTACATACCACCATCCAGTTAATCCAACAGCATTTGTTGAAGATATTATCTTTTTTCCATTGTATATTTTTGATCTGTTTGTAAAAAATCAGGTGTTCATAGGTGTGTGGATTAATGTCAATGTCTTCAATTCAATTCCAATGAGTACCAAGGTGTTTTTATTACAGTAGTTCTATAGTATAACTTGAAGTCAGGGATGGTGATACCTTCTGAAGTTCTTTTATTGAGCAGGATTGTTTTGGTAATCCTGGGTTTCTTGCTATTCCATATGAAGTTGGGTATTGTTCTTTTGAGGTCTGTAAAAATTTGTGTTGGGATTTTGATGGGAATTGTATTGGATATGTAGATTTCTTTTGGTAAGATTGACATTTTTACTATGTTGATCCTAGCTATGAAAGAGCATGGAGATCTTTCCTTTTTCTGATATCTTTTTCGATTTCATCAAAGACTTAAAATTCTTGTCATACATGTCTGACACTTCTTGGTTAAAGTTACCCAAAGATATTTAATGCTATTTGCAGCTATTATAAAGGGTGATATTACCCTGATTTCATTTTCTTCCCTCTTATCATTTGTGTATAGGAAGGATATTGATTTTTTTAAATAAATCTTGTATCCTGCTACATTGCTGAAGGTGTTATCAGCTGTAGGAGTTCTCTGGTAAAATTTTGGGGGTCACTTATGTATACTATCATACCATCTGCAAGTAGTGATAGTTTGACTTTTTCCTTTCCAATTTGTATCTCCTTTATCTCCTTTTGTTGTTGATCTAGCTAAAACTTCTAACACTGTATTGAATTGATATGGAAAGAGTGAACAGCCTTGTCTTGTTCCTGATTTTAGTGGGATTGCTTTGAGTTTCTCTCCATTTAGTTTAAGATTGATTTTCAGCTTGCTGTGTATCACCTTTGTTATATTTAGGTATGTTCCCTGTATTCTTGATTGTTCCAGGACCTTTATGATGAAGGAGTGCTGGATTTTGCTCAAGGCTTTTTCAACATCTAATGAAATGATCATGTGGATTTTGCTTTCAGGTTGTTTATAAGATGGATGACATTGACAGTTTTTTTGTATGTTGGAATTTCCCTGCACTTCTGGGATCATGGTAGATGATCTTTTTCATATGTTCTTGAATTTGGTTTGCCAGTATTTTATTGAATATTTTTGCATCAATGTTCATGAGAGAGATTCGTCTGTAATGTTCTTTTTTGTTGCATATTTGTGTAGTTTGGGTATCAGTGTATCTTTAGTGTCATATAAAGAGTTTGGCAATGTTCCTTTTGCTTCTATTGTGTGGAATCATTTGAGGATTATTATTGGTATTAGTTCTTTGTTGAAACCATTTGGTCCTTTTTTGAGAATTTAAATAATTTCTATTTTCTTGGTTGTTATAAGTCTTATAGGTTTATTTAGGTCATTTATCTGGTCTTCATTTAATTCTGGTAAGTGGAACATGTCCAGAAAATGGTGCAGTCTTTTAGGTTTTCCAGTTTAGTGGAGCACAGGTTTTTGAAGTTTGACCTAATGATTCTCTGGATTTCCTTAGTGTCTGTTGTTATGTCCTTCTTTTCATTTCTGATTTTGTTAATTTGGATATTTTCTCTCTGCCTTTTGGTTAGGTCAATAAGGGTTGGTCTATCTTCTTGACTTTCTCAAAGAACCAACTCTTTCCTTCATTGATTCTCTGTATTGTTCCCTTTATTTCAGTTTTACTGATTTCAGCCCTGAGTTTGATTATTTATTGCCCTCTACTCATTCTGGGTGAGTTTGCTTCTAATTGTAGAGCTTTGAGCTGTGCTGTTATGTCTCTTGTATGAAATTTATCCAAGTATTTTATGTAGGCACCTAATGTTATGAACATTCCTCTTAGCACTGCTTTCATTGTGTCCCATAAGTATGAGTGTGTTGTGGATTCATTTTCATTGAATTCTAGGAAGTCTTTAACTTCTTTTTTCTTCCTTGACCCAGAAATGGATAAATAATGTCCATTATTAACATTTTTGATTGATATAAAGTTCAAGACTATTTTGTTATGTATTAGGATAGCTACACCAGTTTGAAGTCCATTTTATTGGAAAGTCTCCCAATCTTTTACTCTGAGCCAGTGTTTGTCTTTGAAGATGAGAAGCAGGATGGATTCCATTTTTCTATCCATCATGTTAGCCTGTATCTTTTTATAGGTGAATTGAGTCCATTGATATTAAGGGATACCAGTGACCAGTGATTGTTATTTCTTATTATTTTTGGTGGTAGTATGCGTGTGCTTCCCTTCTATGGGTTTTTCTTCTGTGGGATTATCTATTGCTTGTGGTTTTATGGGTGTATCTAGCTTCTTTAGGTTGAAGTTTTCTTTCTAGTGCTTTCTGTAGGGCTGTATCTGTGAACAGTTATTGTTTAAATTTGGTTTTGTCATGAAAAATCTTTTTTACTCTATCTATGGTGATTTTGCTAGGTATAAGTAGTCTGGGCTGGCAACCATGGTCTCTTAGTGTCTTTATAACATCTGACCAGGACATCCTTGCTTTCATTGTTTTCATTGAGTAGTCTGTTGCTATTCTGATGGGTCTGCTTTTATAAGTTCCTTGGCCTTTTTTCTTTGCAGTTCTTCATTTTCTTTCTTTATTCTATTAGTTTAAGGATTTGATTGTTATGTGGTGAGCAGACTTCTTTGGTGGGTGTAGTCTATTTGGTGTTCTTTGAGCTTCTTCTACCTTTATAGGTGTTTTCTTCTTTAGACTGGGAAAGTTTCTTCTATGATTTTGTTGACTATATTTTCTGTGCCCTTGAGCTGTGATTCTTTTCCTTAATCTTATCTATCCCATTATTCTTAGTTTTGGTTTTTTCGTGGTGTCTTAGATTTCTTGTTTTGTGGTATGACTCTTTTGGTTTTAGTGTTTTCTTTGACTGATATATCTATTTCCACTATCGAATCTTCCACATCAGAGATTATCTCTTCCATCTCTTGCATTTTATTGGTTGCAGGTAGTATACGTGCATCTGTACTTTCGATTTGTTTCTTCAGATTTTTATTTTCAGCATTTTCTTGGTTTGTGTCTTTTTTATTGCTTCTAATTCAATTTTTAAATCTTGAAATGTTTCTTTCACTTGTTTGATTGCTTTTTCTTGTTTTTATTTACTTTTTTGAAGAGATTTGTTGATTTCTCAAATATTTGTTTTTTTCCTCTATTTCTTTAAAAGGGATATTTTTATTTTCTCTTTTAAGGCTTCTATTATCTTCATAAAGTTGTTTTTAAGGTTGTTTCCTTCTGCTTCTTCTACATTGGTATATTCAGAACCACCAGATTTGGTGGTTCCATATTGTTCTTTATATGGTCATGTGTATTCTTATGCTGTCATCTGCCCATTGCTTCCTCGGATCAATGAAGGATTTGTTTGTGTCTTAGGGAGCTGATCTGTTCTTGCTATGTTTGTGTCTCAGGAAGCCTATCTTGGTCTAATCTTAGCTTTTCATCTACTTGTGGAGAGCATATTCTGTGTCTCAGTGAGCTGTTCTTGGTGCAATAGGAGCTGGCTGTTTATGTGTTTCAGGGATTCAATCTTGGTACAATATAATCTCTTGATCTAGAAGGAGCTTTAGATTTTATAGGAGTTCTTGATCTAATAGGTGCTGGTGAATTATGGGTCTCAGGTAGCTGCTTTGATCCAATATGTGTTGGGAAACTGTGGTGGTTCTCATGTAATCCTCTTCATCCAATAGGTTCTGATGAACTGTGGGTCTAAGGTAGCTGCTGAAGTTCCCTGATGATGGAATGGATTGAAGGTTGGGGCAGAATTTGTCAACAGAGGAACTGGAATTTTAATGGGAGTTCTAGCCTGCTGGGTTTTTTCCCTGTGGCCTAGATTTAGGGAAAAGATGGGTATGAGTGTTGTTTTAAGGATTGTGTCCTAAGGCCTAGGTCATAGAGACTGGGCTTTCTAGGTGGGCTGGGTCAAGTTTCACTCACCTCTTGATCCAATAGGTGCTAACAAACTGTGGGTCTCAGGTAGCTTCTCAAGTTGTTGGGTGATGGGATGGATTGGATGTAAGACTTATAGATGGGGGTGTCTAGAGAACTAGATTTTAAAGGGGACTTCTGGCCATACCTAGAGTAGTATTTTCTCAGGGTCAGCCTTAAAAGTATACAGAAGTGGTTGCAACTTTGGTCCATAATGTAGTCAAGCTACATTTCCCGCTGCCTACAGAATTTGGAAGTGTTGTCCATATGGTACTGATTTTGTAGGCATGCAAGATATATAAAGCAAAGTTTCTTGAGGCTTGAGTCAAGGTTTCAAAAGCTGCGGAGGCTGGAAAGTGTGTGGCAGGGTCATACTTCCTGTAGGGAGGTGTGGGAGGCCATTGCATAAACTGGGAAGATATAGCCTTAGGTTGAGTGGAAGCTCCAAGGTGTTGGAGATGCTACAACCTTAGGATATTATGAGGAAACCTACAGGGTCTCACAGTTAAGAAATTGCCCTGAGTTTCAGAAGAACCTTTCAACTATTGAATAGTATTGGGACTATTCAAAAAGTCTGTGAGCAGTTTTAGAAATGAGAGGTATTTGGATTTTGCGTTTTGAGATGAACAGGAAAGTTCAGTGGCCAGGGGTGGAATGTTATGACTTAAGGTGATGTTCTTTGTGATGAGTTGCTTCTTTGTCAGTTGATTGGGGTGAGACTCACTGTAGAAACCCCCCTGGTTGTGTCTATGAGGGGTTTCTAGGAACGTTTAACTGAAGAGGAAAGACTGCTCCGAGTGTTCAGTTACAGTCTTCTGATCCTTCCTGATAAATAACTACTATTTAATTTTTAGTTTTATGGAGTAGGATAAACCAGAGACAGCTCCTCCACCCCCCCAGTGTGTGTGTATGTGTGTGTGTGTGTGTGTGTGTGTGTGTGTGTGTGTGTGTATGAGTGTTTGTGACAGGATTTCTCTGTGTAGCCTTGGATGCCATTGAACTCTCTCTGTAGACCAGGCTAGCCTCAAACTCACAGAGATCTGCCTGTCTCTGCCTCGTGAGTGGTGGGATTTAATCGATTAAAAGCAAGCATGACTACCCCCCCTCCAACACCCATTTTTTTTTTGTTTTAAAAATTCTTCTGCATTGTTTTCATAGATTATTATTGTTAGGATCATATTGAGCTGTATGTCTCAGTATTTAAAAAATTAGGCAAAGTCTATCAGCACCTTGTTCTTTTAGGAGCATCTGTGATAGAGGGCTCAAAGAAAAGTGACACGGAGAGAGGACAAGAACCACACTTATCATCTGTCCACTTCCTGTGCTAAGCAATTGGATTATACAGGATGTCATATTTGTCTGTAAGAAAGTATTGTTAGGCTGGAGAGTCTGCATGGGACCAAACTAGACCCTCAGACAGATAAGTAGATCCATCTGTTAGTGGGCCCCCTAGCTATGGGACCAGGAATAATCCCCAAATGTACCAACTACATTTTACAGTCTACTCCCTCTGTGTGGATGCTTTCATCATCCTTAATACAGGGAGGAGGGGCTGGGTCCTGTCTCAGCTTGTTGTGCTGGCCTGTGCTAACTACTCAAGGGAGGCCCTATTCCCTTTGAGGAGTGGATGGGAGGTGGAGTGGAGTGGCAGGAAGTGGGAAAAGTGGGAGAGGGGAACAGTAGATGGTGTGTAAAAGAAAACAAACCTTCTTAAATTAAAAAAAAAGTATTTTTAGAAACATATGTGACCATTTTATATCGGTTAAGTAAATTGTATTTGTTGAACTGAAGAACTTTTTCTTTGAAGGCCTGTACGATTAACCGACTAATTACTAATGCGGGCTTTGATTTGTACTTTTGTCATTTTGTTCTATGATGGACAAGTTTATAATTTAACACTCTTATTTTATTTAGACATTGAATTTGGGAATTGTGAGAATTTTACTAATAGCAACTTAAAATATATAACACTGCATAATATTACATGTGCTCCTCTCTGCTTTCTTTGTCCTTAATTTCTTTTAATAGAGTTTTCTCACTTAATTTTCACCATTTTCAGTTTCTAGGAGACCAAATTGAGAGGTTAAGTAACTTAACTAACGCCATCCAGTCAAGTACACCAGAGAACTCAAATGTGGACACCAACACTTTGACCCCAGAGTCTCTTATTTTAAGGCACGAACCAGAAAAGCCTGTCTTCCTCGTCCCCACCCCAGATTGTTTTTCTTTTAGAAGAATATTTTATTAGAATGGGATCTCTATATATTCTTTGTAAGAAGCAGCCTGATTTTATGTCCTTTCTAACTTGAACCTCAAGCTTCATCTTATAATGAACTATGATTATTTTGGAAGCATTTGAACGTAAATAGCACCGGCTGTGAGCTTTCATTCTTGCTTTCTTTAAGGCTTTCTGTCTCTTGGTCTGCCCTATCTCAGGAGGAGGGCGTCTTGCTCTTCGTAGAGCTCTACTTCAGTTTGCCTCACTCCATTTTCTCCACTTTATTTTTCTGTTCTTTTTCCTGCTCTCTTGGTTATTTAGTTTAATTCCACTGGGTTTTTTTTTTTTTCATGAAAACTCTTCAGGTCTTCATTTTAAATGCTCCTTTTTGATTATGCCTTTCATCGATTAATTGCTCTTCTGACTTCTTTCCCTGCACACATTAACTTCTTGAGGTCAACGTTTTCTTTATGCTCTTACTCACCATATTGGCTTCTGTTTCTCCAGCTGTCAGAATTGTATTGGGAGATTCTGGGTGACTCATTATACTCACTGCCAACTCTTTGACATTATATTTCTCTTTCCTTCTTGGTTTTGTGTTTCTTCTTGACTGTTTTTGGGCATTGGTTTAATGAATTTCTTTTCCACATTATATTATTTTCTCCTCTACAGCACGACATTTTTTAAAAATCTTATTTATTGGAAAATAAAGTATTTCTTCTCTTGACTCGTGTTGTTTTTCCCTCTTGAAGCATACAGGTTGTGGTCTTTCTCCCCCTTTCTATTATTATTTCACTAAAACTATGGTCTTTCTCTAGATGTGTGGTTTGCCTTGACAAGGGCTATAGATGCATACTTGAATGGCAGATTTAAGGTGAAACTTAGAAATACCGATAGAGATATAAATAATATAATTGTGAGTTTCTAATGGTTTGGTATATACAGGTGGATTTTTAGACTAGTCAATCAAAGGGCATAGATCTATGGTGGACTACTTGCCCAGCATGTCCGGCAGTACATACAAAACAAAATAAAAATAGGTGACTAGATAAAAATTGAGAATCATATTTTATATTTTAAAACCTTAAGTTTAAGTAATATAAACTTCGAAACAAAACCTTGGCCAACAAAACTATGCAAAAATTTAAAGGAATAATGGACATTTATACATATAGAGCAGTGATTCTGAACCTTCCTAAAGTTGTGACTCTTTAATACATTTCCCCATGTGGTGACTGTCAATCATAAAATTATTTTTAGTGCTACTTCATTTGGCTATTGTTATGAATCATAATGTAAATATCTGTGTTTTCCAATGATTCTAGGTGACACCTGTGAAAGGGTTATTTAATTCCCAAAGGGCTCACAACCCACATGGTTGAGTACTAAAGATTTAGAGGCATATAGTAAGCAGTATTTCATTAGTCTAATAATTTACTTTGGTTTTACCTTCCAAATTAATCACCTAAAATTCTCAGGAACAGATTGGGACCTATTTCTCCACCCCCCCCCCCTTTTTAAAAAAGACCTATATTTTTACTGTGTGTGTGGTGTGCATGCGTGTGTGTGGTGTGTGTTCGTGTGTTTAATGATACCCATAGAGGCCATAAGAGGTCATTTGATAGTCTGGAACTAGAGTTATAGATTGATGAGAACCGTCATATGGGTGGTGGGAAGCAAACCTAGGCTCATTACAAGAGTTGCAGGTTGCTCTTAACTCCTGAGACATCTCTCCAGCCCCCTTTTCTGTTTTCAAATAAAGAAAATAATCAAATTCAAGGAGGAAGATCTTAACGGTTCCACAAATACCATAAATTAGTTTTAGATATTTATTAAGACTGGTTCATCCTCGGTAGGCTTACATGACACACATGGAGTTATCCACAGACATAGTGCCTGTTTTCACTTTCCAGGAGTGTTGCTTTTCTTTCCTTTTCCTTTTTATTCTTCCGTAATTATATTTATTGTTGGGATCCATCCCAGGCCTCATGGGTTCTTTTTGCCTGCTTGCTGACCATGCCTGTTTCTAAAAGTCCTCTTCTAGCCACCTCTGAGAACGCCCAACCATAGCTCCCCCGTTCTGTGTTCCTGTTTTGTAAACATAGCTATGTGAGAAACCTGAACTTTTGAGTCTGAGGTTTTTCCACTGTGCCATAAGCCTGTACATAAGCCTCTTACTTTCTGTTAATAAACGGCAGTCTCTTGAAATGAACGACCCGCTGTCTTGTCTTCGTTTAATCCTTAGCCCCATGCTGGAAATTTGGGAAACATATTACAGCATGGGCGCTGCATGTGGGAGGTCCCCAATGAGATCCTGAAAGATGGGAACCACTGAAGGACCACCAGAAAGAGGCTGGCCAGCTAACTAAGGTAAGAATCGGGTGAATTGTAATGGGTGCCAGTACCTCTTGGTTCCTTGTAGAGGAGCAACTGATTGGGCTGCTCAAACAGCAGGGCACCGGCATAAAAACCAGGACAGCTAGAGAATTTCTGCAAGTATTAAAAAGGGTAAGTCCCTGGTTTTTAGTTTCAGGGGATTGACTATTCCTGATTGGGAACAAGTTGAGGCATATTTACAGAAATGCCTGCACAAAGAAGGACCCGAGGCCATCCCCATAGCCACCTTCTCCCTACGAAGACCAGTGAAAGATGCCCTCTTAAGTGAGAATGCTAAGGTTCGGGAGTAGTTAGCAGAAGCAAAAGCAATATTGGGAAAGCTGCAGGGGAGGAGGCTGTCAAGTCCTTGCCAACTTCTGATGTGGCTGATTCAGCAGACACTCTCCCTGGGTCCGAGGATGAGGAGGCCAGATTAAAGGGGGAGATTAAAATTATTACAAAGAAATTAAGGAAAATTATGACCAAAGACAGGCCTCCCTCAGAAGATCCTAATTATCACTCTGCAGGGATTTTGCCTACAGCCCTGCCTCCTGATTGCCATGAGGGAGGTGTGATATTCCCTGTTATTGAAACCACAAATGCTCAAGAACAGCTTCGCTGCAGGCCATGTTGCTCCTTCCATTTCCCTGTGGAATACACCTATTTTTGTTATAAAAAAGGAAGTCAGGGAAGCGGAGGTTACTATGAGATCTTATAGCTGTGAATAAATCCATGCAACTTATGGGAGCTACTCAGCTGGGGTTGCCGACTCCTGTAGCTCTTCCTAAACATCGGCATTTGATTGTAATTAGTTTAACGGATTGTTACTTCACTATTTCCTTACACCCAGATGATAGTCCCCGCTTTGCCTTTAGTGTGCTCTCAGAAAAATTTAAAGAACCATTTCAGAGGTAGCAGTGAGTAGTTTTACCTCAAGGCATGACAAATAGTCCCACTATGTGTCAGGCTTATGTGTCCTCGGCTATTGTACCTGTTAGAGCCCAATTTTCAGATGTGTATGTAGTACACTTTATGGATGATATCTTGCTGTCAGATAAAGAATAGCAGCTTGTGCTGGAAGCCTTTTCTAGTTTGCAACAACCTGCAAACTGTGGGGCTACAAATTGCTCCTGAGAAGGTCCAGGATACTTTCCCATATCTTACCTTGAACACACGCCCGCAAAAGCTTACACTTTGGTTGGATCAGCTTAAGATCCTTAATGATATTCAGGCCTTTGGGGGTGATATTCAGTGGTTGAGACCTACTTTAAAAATTCTAATAGGGCAGTTGCACCCTTCCTGTATGACCTGTTGAAGGGTGATCCTGACCCAACACCGCCTAAGAAATTAACAAAAGGAGGATGCATTGTTGTGCCACAAGTAATTCAGGCATTAGAAGAGGCCATGTGCAATTTATAGAAATGGATAAGCTCCTTTCATTTTTGATTTTTACTTTCGCCCATTCCCCTTCAGGAGTTTTTTTGGCAGATGGCACCTGTATTTCGGGCACATTCCTCTGCCTCTCCTAGAAAGAACATTACCTCTTACCCTGAGAGTGTGGCTTCCCTTATTTTTCAAGACATTACAGTTAGTGAACAGATTTTTGGTGAGCAGCCTGCTACTATTATTCTCCAATATCCCTTCTCAGATTGAACGGGTACAGACCCACATGGACAGTTGGGCAATGCTGACATACACTTTGCAGGAAAATTTTGATACCCATTATCCTGCAGATACTTTATGTCAGCTTTTTTTAGACTCCACTCTGTTATTTTTCCAAGAATGGCTAAGCAACAACCCACAGACTGGGCAAGAGTGGTGTTCACAGATGGCACCTCTCATGGCATTGCTGCAGTGATGTCTGGTAATATTAAGAAACAATTGAGAATTTCTACTACCTCAGCACACGTGGTGGAAGTTCAAGTGCTACTCTTAGCCTGCAAATGTTTCCTGATGAACCTCTAAATGTTTATACAGATAGCTAGTATATGGCCAGGACTGTTACCCCCTTAGAAACTGCTGCCTATATTCCTTCTTTTTCTACCATTTATGAGTACCTGTTGCAAGTACAGGCACTCATTTGGGCCCATAGTTATTTTCTTCTTATTGGCCACATAAAGGGGCATACTCACCTACCTGGTCTCCTCAGTGAGGGCAACCAGAAAGCCGATGAGGCTACCAGGATTTTCCTCTGTAATAAATTTGAGGAACACCATTGGCTGCATGCCCACTACCATCTAAATATTTGTTCACTTAGATACGATATCAGTGTAACTAGGGTACAGGCCACACAAATTGTAAAAGAAAGTGCTACATGTGCTGAACTGTTACCAGTAATACATTGTGGAGTAAACCCTAGAGGTCTTGCCCCAATCATGTATGGCAAATGGATGTTACATGCATTTTATCTTTTGGGAAGCTGCACGATGTCTGTGTTTCCATTGATACTTATTCCTCCCCGATTTTTGCCTCTGTTAACTCTGGAGAGAAAGTCAAAGATGTAAAAGCCCATTGTTTATGAGCATTTGCTTATATGGGCATTCCAAAACAGTATAAAACAGACAGTGGACCTGCGTATAGCAGTTTGGATTTTCAGAAATTTTGTCAAGATTTTTCTGTTGTACATAAAACAGGGATTCTTTACAACCCTCAAGGACAAGCCATTGCGAAACGATGCCATTGTACCTTAAAGATGTACGTTCATAAAGTGAAAAACGGGGAGTTGGGATATACCTCTACATAATCCATTTTATCCTTTGCCATATGTATTTTAAATTTTTTAATTGTGGATGCTAATGGCAAGACCGCCGCTGATAGACATTGGTGGTTATCCACTGCTGGCCGCCCCTCTGTCTGCAGGAAAGACCTCTCCTTGGGAAAATGGATTGTCCCTGACCCAGTACTAGTGTGGGCCTGAGGGTCCGTTTGTATCTTCTTACAGGACCATGAATCTCCTATTTGGGTTTCTGAGCCCTGTATGTGCCCTGTCATTCCTGTCATTCCCCAGCCTGATTCCAGCAGAGACCTTTTGGGCACTCATGAAGAGAGTGATGCCGGTAAGGGATGTCATGTATGGCCAGCTTTACTTAACACCAATGTAAGTGTAGGCACCACAGCTATTAGAGAGGATTTTGAGGAAGCTAATATTACACCCACATTTGTTGTAAATAAAACTCTGTGCTTTATAGTGAAAAAAAATTATATCCTTTTGAAAGGCACTAGTTATTTGCAAGAGTATGTAGTGCTACATCCATGATTTGTGGCAGATTTTCAGCCCAATTCACCAATGCCTCGGTGGTTGAACTGTCTAATAGCTGGGGCCCTGTTAATAAGGATAATAAAATCAGTGAGACTGTGGCCCAGCCCAGGTACAGATGCTGGCCCGAACGGGGATTTAAGTTATGACTGTGCCCAGGCCCTGTTGTGGGGAGATTGCACTGTGCAACCTGCTGGCACTTGAAGGGCACTGCAGATCTTTACTGGTGTGGCCACAGACCTCCCTTTGTAAATTCCACAACACCCAATGCAGAATTTCATTTTCGGAATCCCTTGCAGGCTGGAGTGATACCTACATTTTCTGATATGGTGCTGTATAATAAACATACTTGCCTAAATGCCGCCCTTGGCGGTGAAAAATGTACAGTATTTTAATAGTATTGCTACTTGGGATACTTGTGATTTTTTTCTGAGTATTCATTACAATTTAAAGCGATTAAATGGAGCCACAATAAGACCCTTACTAGGTCTGCTTATGTTCTGTCACCTTCCTTTTCTCAACCTTTAAGGACACTCCCTCGGGAAGAGTCTTGAATTGTTCTTCCCAAGTCTTCCGGTTGAAACAATGTTGGAGAAATGAAAAATGGGCGCTTGTGGTCTGAGTTCCTGGCATAGTCCCGATGCGGTCAACTACACTGGGGAGACATCCTGATTTTGACCCGCCAGAAGCGAGACTTTGGAATTATGGCCGCCATTGTGACTGTGATTGTCGTGGCTGCTACAGCTGCTACAGTGCCTGGGATAGCCCTCTCCCAAAGTGTAGCTGCAGCGAGCACAGTGGATATCCTCCTAACAGGAAAAGTAGCTGAAGCTCTTAGCACACAAAACCAAATTAATTCCATGATGCAAGTTGGCATGCTTAATCTCAACCAACAAACCAACCTTTTGCAAGAACAGGCTGAGATGTTGTGGGATTTGCACATGGTTACCTGCTCACCCAAGCTGCATCACATTTGTGTTTTGCCTGCTAAGGAGCATAATCTCTCCCAGCAGGCGACAATTTTAAATAAGTACTTGCAGGGACCTTGAAATAGTAATTTTACTCATCACTTGGTCATGGAGATTATTAAGGTTAATGAGATCCCCCCCCCCCCAATGTCAGAGGCCACATTGTTGCAGGGAATTAAACTCGTGGGAAGGCTCATTAAGAAATGGAGTGGCTCACTCGCCCTCCATGTCATCGCCATTGGGGGAGGTGTAGTGGCTCTGGTTGTTCTCTGCAAAATGTGCAGGGTACAAGCCCAGGGCCAGTTCAGGATTAAGCAAATCTTTATGTCCTCGGCAACAGATAATCCCATTGCTCAAATATGGTTGAGTATGATAGGTAAGTGAGTTTCCAGGGACAGGCAACCTTGAGGAGGTGTACATCAATCTAAGACAGAGGGTTTGTGTGCCATGGACAGACTCCTCCATGATGGGTAAGGTGTATACTGATATCCTCGATGACTAAAGACAGGAGCTCACTTGTGTTAATAAAAACAGGTGAGCTGTTGGGATCCATCCCAGCCCCATGGGGGTCTGTCTGCCCGCTTGCTTGCTGAGCATGCCTGTTTCTGAACATCCTGTTCTAGCCACCCCCCAAGAATGCCCAACTGCAGCTTCCCCATTCCATGTTCTTGTTTTGTAAGCATAGCGTTGTGAGGCCCTGAGCTTTTGACTCTGGTGTTTTTCAACTCTGCTGTAAGCCTGTGTATAAGCCTTTGACTCTGTGTTAATAAACGGCATTCTCTTGAAATGAATGACCTGCTGTCATGTGTTTGTTTAACCCTCAGCCTGGAGCCAGAGATTTGGGGAAGTTATTTCAGCAGGGCGCTGCAATTTATTGCTTTTTCATGAATACATTCATGATGACCATTTCATGGCCACCCTTTTGATTTAGATTTTAAATTAACATTTTCTCTTTATACTGAATTTCTTCTCTTCCAGAATACTTAAAAAAATTTTTTCCTCTATTTTTGTCCTTATTTCAGATAACCCCTAACTTTGCATGTTTTGGCTTTTCTATTTTATGTGTATTTCTTTAGCCTGCTGTAATGTGTTGTTTATTCTAATTTGCTATGGAAACTTCCCTTGGGGAAACCTTTGACCACATTATTGTATGTTTGTGAGTTCTAATTTCCCCCCATTCTGGGGAGTTTGCATTCTTTACATTATCTGTAGTGATTCTATACGGAATGTGTTTGTGAGTTGCTGTACATGAGTGGTAAACTCTAGGGGAGGGGGCTATCCTAACTGAAGTCAGGCTATTCCTGATGCTGGGGTGCAGTGCAGGATGGTCTCTCAGCAGGGTATAGTAATCCTGCTCCTCTCCTGGAGAGCATCTACAGCTTCCTCCCCTCCGCCCCCTCTAAGGGGGCTTCCCAGCAGAGCTTGGCTTCTTCTTTTCTCCTGCACAAGATGTCACTTCTTTTGCTTCACTCTGCTAAAGGGGAAATCCCTACAGAAATGTAGCCATCTCCTCTACCTCTGGTAAAAAGTTGTCAGTTTTTCTGCTTTGCCTCATTCAGTCCCCTACGGGACCCAGTACAGGAATGTCTCTGCAAGGTTTTTCTTCACTTAAGACTCTTTTGAGAAAGACGTTTATTTGGGAAAGAGTAGTCCAGGAGTGGCTGCCTCTCCAGGGAGACTCAAGGCTTGGTTAGTTATTCCTGTTCAGGGATTGCTCAGTTAAGTTGATCAGGAACAGAGATGGCTCTGATTTCAGGGCCAAACTGTTCCTTTCACTGGCTTTTTAAGCATTTGGGCCCTAATCCTAAATCCAGGGCATATTTCTTTCGCTGGCTTTGATTCTAGGGACCAAGTGTGTTCCTTTGGTACTAGTTTCAGAGTCTGGACATGTTTCTTTGGTTTGAGCTAAGGGCTAAAGTGTTCCTTTCACTGGCTTGGGTCCCAGATCCAGGCTGTTTCTTTCACTGAGTTTTCTTCAGAGTCAGGGTACTCGGGATTTGTTGGCTTTCTGCTCAGTGATTGGTTAGTTCTGTTGGTCAGTTGGTCAGGGGCAGAGATGGCTGATTTCAGGGCCAAATTGTGCTTCTTTCAATGGCTTTTTTTTTTTTTTTTTTTTTTTTTTAGTTTTTAAGTTTTTTTATTTTATTACTTTTTAAATAAAAATAACATATTTTTGTCTATGTATCTCCCTGCTTCCCCTCTCTTCCTTCCTTCCAATCCCTCCCAGTCTTCAGCCTTGTCCCTCCTATCCACTCATCCCCTCCCCAAAATCTTTTTAGTTTTTTGACTCTAATTCTGAGGCCAGGGCACAGGCTTTGATTCTAGGGACCAAGTGTGTTCCTTTGGTACTAGTTTCAGCTAGGGCATGGTTCTTTGGTTCTCCGTTAAGGGATAATATTTCTTTCTCTCACTGGCTCTGGTTCCAGGTCCTGGGTGTGTTTCTTTGGATAGCCCTCTTTCCCTACCTTTGCAGGTGAGCACTTTGTCTAATTTCTTTCCTGAAGTCTGGATTCTTTGTCTTTGGGATCTCATGCTGTTTGCTTTTCCTTGTGACTTTCCCATCACCATTGCTTTGCTTTGCTTTTGGTTAATATGCAGTTACTTTTAGGAAGTTGGTAGTTTGGAAACCATACATAGTGATCTTAAATGGTAAAAGAATAATTATGCAAAAATTAATGAGATCTTTGTTTACTAAGAAAAACCCACGAATTACCAGAGTGTGACCATCTTTGCTTTATTCTTTTCTCCACTGGAGTACTCTATCCTTACCTGAGCTACGACATTCCTCCAGTAAAAGCATACTGCAGTTCTTTCTTGTTGGCAGACTGAATCCATGAATGCTTTGTTTTCTTACTGTGCATGTTCTTTTTAAAATAAAGACATACTCCTGGGTGTATGTGTTAGCTATTTGTAACTTTAAAATGCATATTCTCTTACTTGCCCCTGTAGGCCAATGTTTATCTTCTGTGCCATATTCTAGATAGTCTATAGTAGTGGTTCTCAACCCCTTTGGCAAACCTCTGTCTTCAGAAATATTTATATTATGACTCATAACAGTATCAAAATTACAGCTATGCAGTATCGACAAGAGTAATTTTATGAGTGGGGCTACAACATGAGGAAGCGCAGCATTAGGAAGGTTGAAAACCCCTGGTCTATAATGACCCAAAGTCACAAATATTTTCTTTCTCTCTTCTTTCCTTCTCTTGAGTGAGATTTTTTATACCTTTATCACTCAGTTCTTCCAGGAAGTCACCTGAAGGATCCTTGTCCTCTCTCATGTCGCATCCTTCCTGGTGACATCTTTCTCTCATACCTGCCTTCTCCTCTCCATTCTGTTCTAGCTTCGGCTATTCCGGTCTTAGAGCTTCAATCCTCACGGTAAGAATTTTCCAGTGTTTCCGTTCTCTCTAGTCTTGTCTTTTCCTTTCCTTTCCTCTTTTCCGATCCATTTGCCCCCTTTTCTGTCGTTTCTTCCTTTCCCTTCCCCTTCTTTGCCGTTCTCTTCCCTTCCTTCTCTTCCTTCCTCTTCTTTCCCCTCCCTTACCCGTTCTCTTCCCCTTTCCTTCCATGTCTTTCTCTGCTTCCCTCCCTCCCTCTCTCTGTCTCTCTCCCTTCCTCCCTCTCTCCCTCTCTACCACTTTTATTCACTCCCTCTTCCTCTCTCCCTCTCTTCCCCTCTCTTTTTATTTGTAGAATATTCTTGTGACTATAAAATTATAGATAAAGGATTTTTAAAGTCTAATTTATTAAAATTATAAATCAATAAAGTCGTTTTTTTCCTTTTGCTCAACTAATTTAGAAATAAAGAGCTATATAATTGCTTGTTTTACTTTGACTAGGGATTTATAGCCATTAAAAATGCCACACTTGGAAGGACAAAGACAAGCAAAATTAAAGGGAAACCTGTTTTAGAGTTACTATAAAGGAAGTATTAATTCAGCACATTGCACTTTCAGAAGAAGAGAGAAAGATTTATCAGTCTGTTAAAAATGAAGGCAAAGCTACCATTGGAAGGTATGGAACTGGAATGCTATGCTTAATTGCCTTCTTAGCTTCTTATTACCTGAATTACAGTTTTTAGACATTTTAATTAGAAAGTCTGAAATATGTTCAAAACTACTTTTCTTTTGTGGCGTATGCTTTAATTTTTTCTTTTAAAAATAAATAATAAACAAATAATAATTGAATAAAATGAAAGTATAGTTCGTCAAGAAAGTAATTTCTTGGGCTTGCAAAATTTAAAGCTAATACTCAGTATTGATTTTTTTCAGTGGTCAGAGGAACTTCTTATTTCCATTTCTGAGTGTCATGAAAGTAGACATACACAGGACAGCGGCATGCTCCCAACTTGGTTTCATATTTGTTTTCTGTTTGACACACTCCTGAACCACATAATGTTGTTTTGTGTGTGTGTGTGTGTGTGTGTGTGTGTGTGTGTGTGTGTGTGTGTGTATTTCAGCCTTTCATTATTCCCTTATTGGCCTATAAAAACAACTTTAGAACTTCCTGATTCCTTCCCTCTGCCTCCCTCATGCTCTCAAAAACCTAATATTTTTAAATTGCCTATTTCATTTTATTGAAATTATAAACTCCTTGTTTAATCTATTTGTATTGCAGTATATATGTATGTTAGGTATTTAATAATTTTACTTGGAATAGTTTGAGAAGAAATTTCACTTAGCAGTGCTAAAATTTGGAGCTTGGAAATCTTCACTTTGTTTTCTCTGTTTTTTTTTCTCTCATTAAATCTGCTTTGTGCCACCTCATTAAAGTGCCTACGTTATGAAGAGTCCCCTAGTTTACAGTCCTCTTCTGTCTTTGTATCATTTTGAACCCTATGGGCAACTGACAGCAGAAAATGCTTTTGCTGGAACTTGGAATTATTCACCTCTGATTTCTAGTTCTCTTCAATTGTCATCCTCTCTGACATTGCCACCTTTGAATAACATCTAACTCTAAAAACAAAACAAACCAAGATAACTTACTTTTTCTAAGATGGTTGCAAATTCAAATTGTTCGCCTCAACTTCTTCCCACTCTGTAGATTCCCTTGCTTCATAGTGCACGGACTACATTCCTTAGTGTCTTCTCAAGTATTTCGGCACAGAATTAAGAACAGAAATTAATACTGAAAATTGGTGCCTAGAAGTCAGATTGCTGTTTTTATAAACCTAAGTGTACAAGTTTGGCCTTTGGAATTTGTGAGAGAAATGTGAAAGAGTTTGAAACTTCAGGCTAGAACAGCTAGAATTTTCTAAGCGGAGTGTAGTGAGTGAGCAGTTCTGCGGGGATCTGAAGAACACTGGGAATGCAGTGCAGGCCCAGTTCATGTCATTTCAGCAAGTTCTATATTGGTTGCTTTTTTTTTTCCTGTTTGTTGTTTGTTTTGTTTTGTTTTTCTAGTAACAAAAGAAACTTAAGAGAAAGCAGGTTTACTTTGTCTTACAGTTGGAGGTCACTTTTTTACCACAAACGGGAAGTCAGTGCCAGCAGCTCTGGGCAACTCCTCACATTTCATCTGCAGCTAGAAAGCAGAGTAATAATGTTTGCACTCCGTTTTCTTTCTTTCTTTCTTTTTTCTAGTACTGTTCAGGATCCCAGTCTAGGGAATGGTATTTGCCTAAACTGAGTTTATCTTCCACACACTTAACCTAATCAGTATAATCTCCCAAAAGCATTCCTCTCAACTTGAGTCCCAAGTGACTCTAGATTTCAAGTTGACAGCTGAAATTAACCATCACACTGTGCTAACGGCTCTTTGTGTTATATTCTGAAAAGAATCTGACAACATTTCCCCCATATCCTGAAACGCAAATGAATTAAAAGATAATAGATTAATTTATTTGGCTTAAGGAATTTCAAGGTAGAATAATTCACTACTATTATCCAGGTCTGTAGTGAAAAAGTTGTGAGATAAAAGCCATAACAATTTTAAAGCTTTAGGAAAGGCATATACTGAGTAAGGCATGTGTAATTAAATGGGCTTAAAGCAATTTAACTCCATTAAAAAGAAATCTCTTTGTCTGCATTGGAACAATTGGAAAGGTACACTAAAGGAAGACCCACATCTATCTAATTTCTGCCTTAATGAAAGTAAAAATCAGTTGAAAAGAGATGTTCTGAACTCAGAAGTCACTGAGGGTAGTGGGAACACCTAGTGAAAAGCCTAGTGTTTCTCTGCTGTCCTGGAAGACACCCAGAGGCCAGTGCAGTGGAGCTAACCCACTTCTCATGCTGGCAACAGAACTTGGCAGTGTTGTCAAGATACTAATTATTCAGCAAAGAAAGATACAAGAGTGAAGACCTAATAGAGTGTTGTGCCAAGGTACTAGAAAGTCACTGAGGTAAAACAACATGTAACAGGATAAGATTCTTCACAAGGAGGCATGAGAGACCATTGTGACGGTCCAAGCCACAATGGAGACTCCAGAATGTTGGAGACGTCTGGACAATGGGATGTCCATAAAGGGAAGCAGGGAACAGAGGCAGCCAAAGACTGAGGCTCTGTGTGTTGCTGGTGGCAGAACTGTACGGATAGAGCTATTTGAGCCCTTAGAAGCTCATATGATTCTATCGTGAATCCTAGGTATTTGACAGGAAGATGCAGGATTTGGTGCTTGCCCTGCTGGATTTTGATCTTTGATCCAGATTTTCCTTGCTATACTACCATTCCTCCTTTAGTAATGGGCATTAGTCTGTGCCATTATTTGTTTAAAGCATGTAACTATTTTTGTTTCTTTTCATATTATAGAGACTCATAAGATATTGCTTGGGTTTTAGAAAAAAGCTATGAACTTAAACTTTCAAAGTGTCAGAACTGCTAAGACTATGGAGACTTTTGAAGTTGGACTGAATGCATTTTGTATCATGAAATGGCCACAAGTCTATGAAGACAAGGGGTAAAGATCATGGCTTAAAAGTGGTGTATATTTGTACATCAAGTTGAGAAGAGGTAGGCTTCTGATGATTGATAATGTCAACTTGACAGACTCTAGAGTTGCTGAGGAGCCATGTCTGAAGGATTTTCTAGATTAGACTAATTGAAGCACGAAGACCCACCCTAACTGTGGGAACACTATCCTATAAACTGGGGTCCCCACTGGGATGAACATCAGCACTTCCCATGCTCTGCTTCCTGATTGGATGCCATCTCATCAGCTGCCTCCCAAACTGGGTACACTGCAAACCCCAGTTGGAAGCATTTCTCCCCTGGCTGTTTTTCAGTGTTTGTCCACAGCAGCAAAGAAAGTAACTAGAACAGATGAGTTTGCCACTGACAGAGGTAGGTACTTTTTAAAAGTGGGATCAGTTCACCTTTGGACATGTCAGTCATTAAGTGTCCAGGTGAAAATACCACACTGGCTTTTTCTGTTGGAAATGAAGGTATAGAATTCAATGTTCTTACTTTTATACATACATTTGTGTCATCTGTGAATGACTAAAGCCATGTAACTGAGTAAGATAAAGGTCTATCAAAAAAGATACCACAAATGACTGGTAAAATAGCGGGAAGCTTCTTGTCAGCATGTTACATGGTGGGTTCTTAAAAGCAGTTTCTTAAACCAAATGCCAAGTGCCAGTCAAAGGTAGCCATGCCAGGGAATGCAGTGGGCTGATAATACTGTCAATATGAACTGTATTCTCGGAGATATTATTGTTCAAATATTATCTCTAATAGGTAATAAATTTATTAATACTTGCTAAGCACTGACAGGTGTTGATCTAAGTGTGTAAGGTGTGTGTTAATAGTGTTTTACTAAGTCAGTACAGTGAACACACTTTTAGATTAGAAGGCTGAGGCATAGAAGAATAGTTGCTATGTCAGAGCTGGTATTTGAATTCTGGCAGTTTGGTTCAAGAACTCAAAAGTTTATCCTATATACGTGGCCTGCTTTTTACATTTTTGACTGTTCAAGCATTGCCACTATTACTAATAGTATATAGCATTTAAAGTAATCTATGTAGTGTTGTAATTGCTTTGTACATATTAACTTTATAAGTAGTCCTGCCAGGCAGTGTATTACTGAACAACTAGGAAGCTTAGGCAGCATTAAGATTCTGGCCAAGTCTACACAGCTAAATTTACAGAAGGCACAAGTCTAGTATTAAAATTTGGGCTTTTCACCAGGAGACTACTACATTGTCAACTTGAAGTTTCAGAAATGATAAGTAAGTTTTGGCTCACTCATTCTTTTCTTTGACTTTGTATTGACATTGTATGTCTCATTATATTATGTAGTGAGTATTTCTTTTAAAAGTGTTAGTTTTGCCTTCCTGTAGCCAAATTCTTGACTTAATTGAGAGTAATGACTTAAAGGAGAGAATATTAATTTTGGCTCTCTGCTTCATAGATGTCGGTCCATTATAGTCAGGATGACAGTGTGGAGTAGGGCAGTATCAAGGTAAACAAGAGACAAACAAGAAAATGTTAGAAACAGCCAGGACACGATATACCTATTCCCCAAAGGCCTAAAGCTTCTAGAACCTCTGGTATAATTCCTGCACCTGGAGAATGGGATTCCAGCATGTGAGCAGGTGGAGTGTGCTTCATGTTTAAATCATAACAAAAGCTTGATGTGGTTATCTATACACCCTGGAAAGTACAACAGTTTTGCCAGGACCTTCCTGTTGACTTACTGGAAGACATAGCTAACCGGCTTTCTGTAAAAGCTGGTACTAGGCTTCTCCACCAGTGCAGGAAACCAGATCAAGCCAAATTGGAAAAAGTGAAAGAACAGGTTTACTTTGAGCAAAGCAACTGCTGTATGAGTCCTCCAGCCCCCAGAGAGCAAGGCGGGAGAATTAAAGCTAAGGTGTGATAACATGTCTGCCACAAGCTGGATTTGTGCCTAATTATAACACTTTGGGTGGGTACTTGGGTCAGTGGCAACTTCAGAGGAGGAGCCATCACAACTACCAAGAATGTGGAACTGGGTTTTTGGGTTTTTTGTTTGTTTGTTTTTTTGGCCATATTTCTTTGTTGGAGATACTCTGAGAGGGTGGGATTTGGAGACAGAAATGGTGCTTTTGCAGGGGATAACTGGAAATTTCAGACAAACAATAGCACCATTTTAAATCTTTGGATTCAATGTATGTATCCCTTGCCCCTCATGCTTTTTAAAAAGAAAATGTACTTTTTTGGTTTTTTATTTTATTTTATTTTGTATTTTTTGTTTTACTTTTTGTGCCTTATGAATGTCTTTCATCTGCTTTTTACTGGTATTGATTAATTTATAATCCTTCATAACAAATTTCTGTTTTCTCAGTCCCATTTCCTTTCCAGTGGCATTGTCAGTGGTTTTTAGTGGGTCATGATCTGAATAAAAATGGCCCTTATAGGCCCAAAGGGGGTGGCACCGTTAGGAGGTGTAGCCTTGCTGGAGGAAGTGTGTCACTGTGGAGTCTGGGTATTGAGGTCTCATATGCTCAAGCCAGGCCCAGTGTGGCACCCTCCTCCTGCTGTCTGCTGATCTGGATGTAGAATTCTCAGCCACATCTTCAGCACCAGAGGATCATATAATGCCTTCTTCTGCCTTCATCATATCACATACACATATAAATAAAAATAACTTAAGAAAAAGAGTATGTTTGTGTGTGTATGCGGGTATGTGCAAATGGAAGCCAGAGGACAACACAGGGTGTTGCATTTCAAGCATCTTGTACCTTTTTTTTTTTTTTTCTTTTGAGATGGGCTCCACTGGTCTGGAACTTAGCAAATGGCTTGGCTGGTTGGCCAGTGAATTATAGAGACTTGTCTGCTCCCTCCCTAGCACTGGGATTATAGCATATTGTAAGCATTGTTCCGTGCCAGGTTTTTTAAATGTGGGTTTTGCAGCTTGACTTAGGTTCTAATGCCTGTGTCTACAAAGTATGCTTAGATATCTGATAAAGAGTTCTCTTTAATGTTCATTTTGAAAATATTATTAGTTAGTCACTGTCATTGTTGGCAATTTGAATCTACAGCATTATATCCCAATTGCTTATATTCCATTATATCTCTATTGCTTAGGATTTACTAAACACTTCATTCCATTGATAACTGTCATATTTAGCAGCGAGAAATGTTTCTGAATAATAGTTAACATTAAATAGTATATCTCGTTTTTTAAAAAATGTATTTCAGTATTGTTATTGCAGTAATTAGGACATTTTATATATTTGTTACACTTTATTAAAATTAAATACCTTTTAAAGGAAGTTTCTAGTAAAGATCTTGATAAGACTTGGATATGCCTTTTATTCCTGGGTGAGGATTTTATTACTTTTAAGATTTTTATCAGAAATGTTGAATTTTATCAAGTTTATTAATCATCTATTGTCATATTGGGAAAACCTCCTCATATACATGAAGACTATCATTTATGTAACTTCATCTGACTCTTAATATAATGCTAAATTCATTTTGATATTTTTCTAGCTACAGGAATACCTATATAATTTGTGTGTGTGGTTTTTCTCATGGAGTGATATAACTTCTGTGCTTTTAGCCATATTATTTGTACGAGAAAATGACATTGGGAAAAAAAGGTAAGCTATGCCTAGCTTTTGTATATATTGTAAATAACCTCATTGCATGTTGAGAAAAGGAAAGATTATATATATATATATATATATATGATGTTAATTAATAAAGTATTCCATATTACAAAATAAATGTCCTAGTTATTACAACAAAAGAAGCTGTATTATAGCTGAACCTATTTTTAGTGATACTTCAAATAGCAGTAAGTTCCATTGTAAACTGACCTGAAAGTTATATATGCATATATGCATATATAATATAATCACTTGGCTTTGAAATGTGGATATTCTTGAAATACAAATTCTTTTAATGCTGGTATATTTATTCTTTCCGACTTTAATGGGAAGTGTTATTAGCATGTTAATCATTTGTGTGGCTCAGGAGTATAATAGTCCATTTTCAAGTAAGTTTTTTTTAAAAAGAGAATTTTAAAAATGATTTCATTTTGTTACCTGAAAAGTTCTTAACCAACTTCAGTTTATTGTTCTTTTTGAAGTTTATTGTAAAGGATTCTGTTGAAGACAATATGTTGAAAATACAAAATAAAAAAAAGAGAACTTGCAGCTGGAGCTTTTGGAACAAAAAACAAAAAACAAAAAACAAAAAACAAAAAACAAAAAAAAAAAAAAAAAAAAAACAAAAAACTAGATGCCCGTGAAATGAAACAAGATCAAACCAATGAAATCAGAACTTTAATTGATTTATAATTTGTGGGATTTTTATAAGGTCAGTTGGAATAGATAAGGTTTACATCTGGAAAATACAGATTTAAGAATGACATCTAGAGAAGACTCTTTCATATGGGACATATTGTATAGTAATAAAGCAGTATTATTGACACACCTTTTCTATATATGAATCTTATTTTTAATGATACTTCAAATAGCAATGTTACATTGGAAATGGGCATGAAAGAGGTTGTTATAGAAGTTTTTTGCTCTCCAGCTTTTCATAATGGCGTCACTGAGTATTTTCCTACATCTCCCATGTATTCCACATCTTCATACTCAAGTATGCTCATAGCTTATAGTTTTGAACAGCAGATTAGTTTTTCTTTGTTGCAAATAATTATTCACCAAAGCCTTTAATGTAATAGATCCACAGTCTTTGTAAATTATTAACAAGTATGAATACAGACTATAAGAAACATTTTTGGATGTTCAAAGCTATAGTTGCATCTATGACCAAACCTTAAATGAAAGACCAAGTTCAAGGGAACAAGTTAATTACATTTTTTATAGCTTCATTGAGTTACTTTATATATCTTACATATATTATATATATATATATATACAAATTTCAGTATGACTTTAGAAAAATTAGGGATTGCATCAATGTGTCCATTTTAGTGGAGTGGTGATACATTCATTATTTAAACAGAAGCATAAGGTGTAAGTAGTCTGTAGTTCTACCTGGCTTGTTTTGAATGCTTAAATTGTGTGATTTAAATAGATTTTTCTATAAATTGTTTTTATTTATGTAAGGTTTTGGAAATAATGTTATAAATTTTTATACTACAGAAGACAACTCCATGTGAGAAGTGTGATAACTGGGCTCAAAGTTGAGCTGGATGACCTCCAAAGTCCTTTCACCTTTTAAGGACATCTTAATCCTGACTGTTAAATATGCCTTTATGTGTTTAGAATCAGAATTTAATTTTGGAGTTTCATTAATTGATGAATACATTTTCTTATCTTTTTTGTTTGCCTGACTTGACTGAAAGAGATGACAGGTACCCTTCTAAGGTATATGCCATATATCTCACCCACTAAATCCTCCACAATCTGCTATTGTTCCAAAAGAAAAGGATCAGCCAGCAAGAATCTTCTCATAGTAACAGGTGAGGCAGGCATGATTGTCAAGAAAAAATTCTTCAGGGATGAAAGAGGAATAACTGGGATTTGCTTGCTAGAGTTAGGAACCCCATGGTAGATTTTTCTGTCTTTTGTACTAGCATCACATACAAATCTAGTCTCATCACAAAGAAACCCAATTTACCTATTTTAATTACAATTCAACTCAGGCTCAGAAGTAGAGGCAGTGTGCTGCTTACCCAGAAAACTACACTGCTGTGCTTTAAAAACATATTAATAACAATCAAACTTATCTAGCAGTTTTTTAGTATATTAAATGGTAATAATAAAAAAATCAAGATAAATAAACTACTGAAATCAAAATTTTATGCTATGCTGATTTATTATTTAGAAATATACTGAATATATTGTATTCTAATTGTGTTTCAAACTTGACTTTTCTTTAAATTTAAAAATCAATAAAAAGCTAAAAATATATCATTTAGTAACTATTTTTTAACAGAAAAAACTTCTCTCTCCTATAAAGTTGTTTGTTGCATATTTTTTCATTGAATCTGTTTACAAATTACTGTAATTTAATCATTCACATTTAGGTTTTGTACACCTATTGAAATTCTCATTCAGATCTTACAGTTCATATACATTCATCTGAAATACTGGGTTCCATTTAATTTCCTCACTTAAAGAACAATGGAAATTGCTATAATAACTGTGTGTACTAAGTAATTGATTTTGACTTTAAAATTATACTTTTAGAATTTGAAATAATCCTATTTAGTTCATTACCAGCAAGCATATTGCTCAGAAGGGGATAGAGATACAAGGGCATATTGATCACTTTCATAAATGTCAACCTTATAACTTGAGTTATGGCCTCTTTTATACATCTATTTAAAAACTTTAAGGAGTTTGTAGTTATTTTGAAATTTGAGCCGTCTAGAAGCAATTTTGTAAGATTTTTTTTTTCAGTTAGGTTTAATTAAGGCATATGTGAAAGATGAAGGTGATGAATGATGGAGCCTACCAAAGAAATGTAAGTTAGTTGGTGACACGGCAGCCACATGACTTAGTATCTTTCTGCTTATTGTGCTGTGTACTGTTCCTAACTTTAATAATGTCTACAGACTGCATTAATACCTACTATGTAAAATATAAACATCATATAAGCTTTTTACCTTAAAGCCTAATTTCTTATGCTGTATTAAATATTGAGAACAAACAATTCAGTGCTTGATTTCACAGAATTTGATATATGTCTTTTCTGAATTAAAAAAATATTTCCAGTCATATTGTTTCCTATACACTTTAAATTACATAATGCATTACCACAAAAATAAGGTGAGATTCTCTTTATCTCTAGCAGACTCAGATGTCAAAAATGAAAAAACATATGACTTAGCCAAAATACCTAGAAGATGTTTGTGATTCCATTATATGATCTGACCAGTGGCAGAACCACTTCAGTTATTTTGGTAAATGCTTCTTGTACTTGAGGATCACAGCAACTCATTGCCTACCAAGTCTAAGTGTCTCAGATATTTTATCACTAACATAACTTAAGTAAGTTAAGGGGCTCTTATTCCCAGCCTCTGAGTTGCTTCCTAGTCAGTCTTGTCTAGGTATCCAAACCCTGTGTATTCTTTCAGCCACACAGAACAGGATGACTCAGATATCTATAGGACATTACAGAAAGAAGATAGGGACCATAAAAGTGAGGGCTTAAAGGCCATCACAGCATTTGTTTTCCCCATTTGTGAACTTTATTTTCTTCAGCAGAATTAATCATGATACCTTGTTTTGGTTATAAAAGACTCTTCACAGCTTGCTTATTGCAGCTTACACCCTATTGGTAAATAAATGCATAGATTCAGGCACCAAGAAATCTAACAAACTTATATTGATGTTGCTTTTTTGTTAAACACTAGGTATCACTGGGTCTAGGACTGAGTCAGATAATTCTGAAAAGATGATTTCTAAGTATACTAGTTACTGGCATGGCCTGATGATTTTAAAGTTTCAAGAGTTAAACTCTCTGAATCCTCATCAAGGATGTAATGTCTGATAGACTATGGCTCATTTCACTTTTCTCAGGTCAGATCTGCCACAATCACTGGAGAACAGATTTAAATGTCTTAAATGTTTAAAGCATATACCAGTGTGAAGGTTTGTATTTTTGAAACTGACCAATTGCACAAATTTTGAAAAATTACTGAATGATTTTCCCCCGGGGGTAAGGTAGAGAAGTACTCAAACAACCAAGATATGCCAATAAGTCTTTATTTGTTATATATGGTGTGACCACAGGTAACCATCAGAGAACACACTACAATTTTCAAGTAGATAGAACTAAAAAAAAAAAAAAAAAAAAAGTCTGCATGCTGCCTTCATGGTGCAAAGAAAATTGGTTAGCCAACACTAGCTGGTAGGCTTATGAATCACAGTGTTATTAAAGGCTGCTTTAGCCTAGAAATGGAATTAACTGGCTGATAGGCTTTGGGCAATTCCAAGTTGAAGATCTAGTGAAGGATACAAAAAGCAAATATGGGACAATGTCATATCTTGTTTTGAAGTGAGATAGATGAAGTCAAGTTCTGCACCACTTAAGAAGTTTAGTAGTTTACTGTTGGTTTTCCTTTACCATACATGTTGGCAACTGAAGAAGTAAGAGTTTCTGAAAGTCTAGGGTTAAGCAAAGCATTTATTCATATAACAGAATTACTACTTCATAACGTCTGACCAATTCTCACCTTCTGTCCTGCCCAAACCCTCATTTGATGAGGTTTAATGAAAGCTTCTAACAACTGTAACAGACTTTTCAACCAACTTCACATACTAAGTATCAGAAATGTGCCTAAGATGTGGTATGTCCACAGGGAAATGGCAGTGCTTCTATTGTAGGTAGGTGTCAAGTTTTCTCTTGATGTTATCAAAAGAATCTGCTCCCATGTAATCAGCCTGGCCCTGTTCCCACCGTTCCTTCCTTTCTTCTGAGGATATAGATGGTTGTGGTATAGTTGGGGCCTCCCCAATGGACAGGTGTGACAAAGCTCCTGAGACATGTTCCTAGAAGAAAGAGGCATCAGAGGCACTTTTAGAGCTGCAGTTCTGACGAACTTAAAGAATGCAATAAACAGAATGTGAGCAAAGCCAAAATGAGTCATCATGCAAAACTGAAAGACATTACACGAAACAAACAGAAAGGACAAGAATACAAGGGCTATATGATTTTTTTTTCCCTAAAAAAATGAAAACTTCTTGACTCAGTGAAAACATTGGGAGAACAAGGTAATTAGGGTTAATGTTTAAGTTCTGCATACCTTTCTACAGAAGCCACAAGAGAAAGCCAGTGTATAGACCAAGTCTGAAAGCTGCAAACAGTTCAGTAGAAAGTGTAAGATGGACAGAAAGGGAACACATATCTCATGATAAACTCTCGATCCGTGTGGGCTTGGAAAGGTTGAGAACTTAAACAAAATGACTCCTCAGATACTGTGCTTCACAGGGAACTTACCCAGAGACACAGGGCACACTCAAGGCATTGTTTTAGGAAGGAAAGCTAAGTGCTTTGAAGCTGTACCACATTTTCCTGTTCAAGCTTTCATTTGGATTGCAAGCAGCATCTATTCTTGCAGCTTCTTATAATTTGCTTGGTTTTAAACAACTGCTTTTGTCTCCTATCTTCACCTTTTCTTGGCTTATAATCCTCAACTCTTGTGTTGTAGAAAGAAGGGGACATGCAGTAAATCTATTATACCTTAAATTAGATTCTCATTGCATGTGGCTAGGCAATCAATTGAGTGCACCATAAAAGACCACCTGAGCTGCCATTCAAAAGCTCTAAGGTGAGATAGGATAGTACTGGAAATCTTAGAAGAGGAATGGATAAAAATAGGTAATACTTTTAGCAGAAAAAAATTGTGGGATAATTTTTCTATAATTAGTTTACTGGCATCAATGTTATAACTGTGTGTGAATATATTGAAACTTCCAAGAGTTTAACTAAAAGGTTTTTGTTGATGTGTAAAATTATAGGCAAGTACTTAAATATACTTAAACTTCAAGGAGTTTAGGTAAGGAGTTTTTAACTGAAATATGAACAACCATTAATCCTTGTATGTAAATGCTCTGAAGCTCCAAAGAGGTTAGATATAGAGCTGTACCAGAATACAGGCAACTAGAACATATGGACATCAGATCAACCCTGTGTTTGCCTTCTACTTGCAACACAGGCATTAAAGACATGGTCAATTACCATTTCCTACCTCACAGTACAGGAAGTTGCATTTACAATGACTGTCTTAAAAAGGCACAACTCTAAGGTCAAGCTTGGTATGGAGTCAACCAAATAGATTTAATTAAAAAAATTCTCCCTTCTTCTGCCATCAAATGCTATACTTAGTCATTGGCTCTAGAGATTAATTTTCATAAAGATTATAGTCTTTCAGACATGGTTTGAGTCCTGATTGTTACCATAACCTTTTATATGAGTAAAATGTCATGACTTCCCCTAGCCCTGTAATTTATCTACAAAGAAAGGATATTAACAATAACTTAGTTGAATGGACTAGTTGTACTGAGCAGTGAAGGACTTACTATGTTGCTGGCCACTGCTTTAAATAGGTATTATGATACAGTACTGATTAAGAATATGCTATTTACTTCTCTTTCTCGTGCCTATATGGGATTCTATTTCATTATTTGCTCATTGCATTTTTTTTTAACGTATCTTAATATGTACAGTAACTTTCTTCATCTTCTTCCAATTCACCATGAAGAACAAACCTCAGAAAAGCACCTTTAAAATCAGAAAACATGCTAATGAAGGTTGTTATAAAATTTACAGCGTCATGTCCCTCCCACAAAGGGATCATTTCAAGATTTTAGGAGAAAACAGGAAATCAGAATATTTTTTACAGTATTACTATGTGTTATGTATTTCTATTGTGATTTTCACATAAAAATCTATTTTTCTAAGCAGCTGGTAAATAAAAGATATATTTAAGTTTGAAATTTTTAAGCTGTAAATGTGGCGTTTTCCTCACTTCTCCCACCCAGGGCTGGAGATGGAAGAGAGGGCTTTTACATTCTATGTAAGCATTTTCTTACAAGGCTACATGTTCTTTGTACAGATTTATTTATAGTATTTTTTGTATAGATTTATAATATTAGATATAATCTAATCATTTTTAAATGACCAATGGTCCAATAATTCTATGTTTATAATATATGGATATACAGAAGAATTCCAAAAACACGTATTTATTCAAATTTGCCACACAATCTACTTTTGCTCTTCTGTGCTGTTATCATTGTTCTAGCACTTACACGGCCGTAGCTCACACTGTCCTACCTCTATTGAAAATTACGAATTGCTGAATTCTATCAATATATCAAGTTTTTAAAAGCATAGCACTGAATTTCCTGAAATAAAAGGAAAAATCAAACAGAACCTACCATCACTAGACAGGAGCAGGTGTCTCTGTCAAGGCCGTAGTGTTGGAGAAGAGGTAAAACACTGGTGGTAAAGATGTCCCACCACAGGGTCACAAACACCGGGGGACTCACAGCTGGGTCTTGAGATTCACATTTGACACTTTTTGTTTGGGGATTGTAAGTGTAATTCCATGGCTTGATTCGTCCCAAGAAATGCACAACTTTGGCATTTGCACCAAACCTGCCAAATGAACAGGTAGACAGGGTGAGTGGATTCTAAGTATTAACAGTATCAGCACTTATTTCTTGTGTGTAGCCTCAGTTGTGCACCTTCCATGCTTTGGCAGCAAATGGAGAAAAAATTACTCCACTGTAAGAACGGGAGACACTTTGAAAACACTCATGTTCTACCCTCCAGGAGCTAAGCTCGCAGGCACACATCCTAAAGAGATGTATTTGTGTAGTGGCAGGCGTAACAATGTCACAACTGCATTGCTTCTAGTCAAAACAGAGCAGTCTATACCCACGTTACCTGAAATTATTGAACAGTACATTCACCCCTTCCTCCACAGAGTGGTGTACTTCCTACCTCATACTAAACATGGCCTTATGACTTGACTTGGTCAGTACAAGATAGAAATGTGATTGTCTTGTGAACTTGTCTTTCCTCTCTGAGAAGTAAAAACTCCTGCCATCAGAACCATGCTGTCTGTAGTCTGCTGGTTACAGAAGAACTGGAAACATGGGCTAAGTTTGACAAATCTGTAGCCTGGTTCCAATTTCCACTAGGAATTGAGGAGAACTGTCTCTTCTGACCTGCCAAGACATTAATAAATACTTGCTTATAGAGTAATGCAGTGTTTTCATATATGTTCATGTTGGATAATTAGATCACTGTGCTCATACGTTTCCCGAAGCGTCATATGTTTTGGTGAAAACTCTGAAAATCCTTCTAGAATTTTAGTATTAAATCATAGCACATTATTATCTAACATCGCCCTACTATGTTATAATGTTTCTTGAGTGGTGAGTATTTTAAAATTCTGCAGGTTGGGGCTTGTGATATGGCTTATAGGTTAAAAGCATATACTGCTCTTACAGAAGACCTGAGTTCAGTTTGAAGCACCATCACTAGGAAACCCACAACCACCAGTTTCATGAGTCTAGTGCCTCTTCTGGATTCTGAGGATACTGCGTCATTTATATAAACCTACTTACCTACACACACACACACACACACACACACACACACACACACACACACACACACAGAGGCACAAAAAGTAAAATTAAAACACACTTCAACTTGTATGTTATATGTGTGTGCAGAGATCAGATGACAACAGTCAGTATCTTTTTAAAATTTTTTTTAAATTTATTTTTTTCATTAAAAAAAAAAAATGTTATCTCCATCAATGTATCCCCTGCTCACCCTCCCCTCGCCCCTCCCAATCCCTTCCAGACAGCGCTCAGCCTCGCCCTCCCCAGCTACCACAAAGGGTGTGAAGTCCCAAGGTGGGCCAGCCCAGCTCAGCACATCCACTCCAGGCAAGTCCAATTCACTCATCCCAAAGTCAATGCTTGGCTAGCTAGGTGTTCCTCTACAAGGAATGGGCTCCAAGGTGCCAGCACATGAATGGGAACACAGTCTGATCCCACCCCTCATGACTCCACATACTGCTTATGCCAGTCGAAAGCTTCCCATCCCTGGCCCAGCTCCTCCTCCTGAATGATCTCCACTGGCCATTCCTGATTCAGTGAGTTCCCCAGAGCCATCACCATGGGAACCTTCCTCATAATCCCTATCCCCCTGCTCATACAGACTCTCCTAGCCTGCTCTCAGCTGTACCAGCTCTGCTCAGTGCTCAGCCATGGATCTCCACCTTCATGTCCAGTCCCCTTTAGATGTAGGTTCTGCAATGACACCTAGGGTGTTTACTCATTTAATTATAGGGAAAGTCCCATTTAGCCACCCCCTCCCTCCACTACTGTTTGGAGACTTGACCAGGGACATCCTGCGAGTTCCTGGACATTTCCCTAGCACCCAGTCTCTTTCCAAGCCCACATTGGCTTCCTCTATCGAGATATCCATCTCTTTCTATCTCCCTCTTTGCTCCTCTCATTCAATCATCTCCTTTCAAGATTTGTTCCCAACTCTTCTTGGTTGCAACTCGTTATGACCCCAATTTGCTAAGGTGATCTCTATTTTCTCTTCTTAGGGGAATCTCTGGATGTCTCTCTTAAGTTCTTTCTAATCCCAAGCTGTTCCAAGGTTGTGATTTGCACCTTGGGTATTCTTTGCTTTTTGTTTAAAATCTACTTATGAGTGAGCACATCCCATGCCTATCTTTCTGGGCTTGTGATACCTCACTCACGAAGATATTCTCCAAGTCCATCCATTTGCCTGATAATTTTAGGATGTCTTTTTTTTTTCTTTTTAATGCTGAGTGGTACACCATAGTGTAGATGTACCAAAGTTTGTTAATCTATTCTTCAGTTGAGGGGCATCTAGGTTGTTTTCAGGTTCTTGCTATTATAAATAATGCTGCTATGAAATGAACATAGTTGAGCTAATGCCTTTGGTGTATGAATATGCATCCTTTGGATATATGCCCAACAGTGGTATTGCTGGATCCTTAGAGAGACTGATTCCCAGTTTTCTGAGGAATAGCCATACTGCATTCAGAGTAGCTGCCCAAGTTTACACTTCCATCAACAATGGAGGAGTGTTTCTTTGTTCCGCATCCTCTCTAGCATAGGCTGTCATCTGTGTTTTTGAACTTAGCCATTCTGACAGGTTTAAGGTGATATCTCAAAGTTATTTTGATTTGCATTTCTCTGATGGCGAAAGATTTTGAGCAATTTTTAAAGTGCCTTTCAACCATTTGTAATTCTTCTGTTGAGAATTCCCTTTTTAGCTCTGAACCCCATTTTTAATTGGGTTATTTAGGTTTTAGGGTTCTAGTTTCTTGAGTTCACTATGTATTTTAGAGATCAGTCCTCATTTAGATGTAGGGCTGGTGAAAATCTTTCCCATTCTGTAGGCTGTTGTTTTGTCTTATTGACAGTGTCCTTTTCCTTACAGAAGCTTCTCAGTTTCAGGAGGTCCCACTTACTGATTGTTGTTCTTGTGTCTGTGCTACTTGTGTTATATTTAGGAAGTGGTCACCTGTGCCAATGCATTGGAGGGTTATTTCCCACTTTCTTTTCTATCAAGTTCAGTGTAGCTGGGTTTACGTTGAGGTTTTTGATCCACTTGGATTTGAGTTTTGAGCAGGGTGATTGGTTCGAATCTTTTTGCTTTCTTCTACATACTACCATCCAGTTATGCCAGCACCACTAGTTGAAGATACTATTTTTTTCCATTGAATATTTTTGGCCTCTTTGTCAAAAATCAGTTGTTAATAGGTGTGTGGGTTAAGGTTGGGGTCTTCGATTTGATTCCATTAATCCACAAGTCTTTTTTTGTGCCATTATCCAGTTGTTTTTAATACTATGGCTCTATAGTATAGCTTGAAGTCAGGTATAGTGATTCCTCCTGAAATTCTTTTATTGGACAGGACTGTTTTGACAATCCTGGGTTTCCCGTTATTCCATATGAAGTTAAGTATTGTTCTTCCAAGGTCTGTAAAAAATTGTGTTGGGATTTTGATGGGGATGGCACTGAATCTTTAGATTGCTTTCGGTAAAATTGCCATTTTTACTGTTGATCCCACTTATCCAGGAACATGGGAGATCATTCCATTTTCTGATTTCCCCTTCAATTTCCTTCTTTAGTGACTTAAAAGTTTTTGTCAAACAGGTCTGCTGCTTCTTTAGTTTGAGTAATGTCAAGATATTTAATGCTATTTGCAGCTATTATAAAGGGTGATGGTTCCCTGATTTCTTTTTCAGCCCTTTTATACTTAGCGTAGAGGAGGGCTATTGATTTTTCTTTTTTAGTTAATCTTGTCCCCTGCTACATTGCTGAAGGTGTTTATCAGCTGTAGGAGTTCCCTGTAGAATTTGGGGGTCACTTATGTATATGATCATATCATCTGCAAATAGAGACAGTTTGACTTCTTCCTTTCCAATAAGTATCCCCTTAATCTCCTTTTTTTTTTTATTAGTTTAGCTAAAACTTTGAGAACTATATTAAATAGATAAGGAGAGAGAGCACACACAGCCTTGTCTTGTTTCTGATTTTAGTGGGATTGCTTTGAGTGCTTCTCCATTTAGTTTGATGTTGGCTGTCAGCTCATTGTATATCGCTTTTATTATATTTAGGTATTTTCCCTGTATTCCTGATCTCTCCAGGACTTTTATCATGAAGGAGTGTTGGATTTTTGTCAAAAGCATTTTCAGCATCTAATGAGATGATCTATTTTTCTTTAGTTTCTTTTTATAATGAATGACATTCACAGTTTTTTGTATGTTGAACTTCATTGCTTTCCTTGACTTTTGAGACAGTTGGGCAGTAACCTCAGCACTGTGGCTACAGATGCCCACGCTTGGCTTTTTATGTGAGTGCTGGAGAGCCAAACTCATTACTTCATTGTTTGCACAGCAGACTGTTTACCGGCTGAGACATATCTTCAGTCTCACACTTGACATTTTTTATTATATGTATTTTTTTTTGATCCATACTAAATTTTACAAGTGATACCTTTAAATGCTTAAGATATAAGCCTGGTCCTTTATTGGCATGAAGGAAATCTGTGAACTTAAAAACAGACAATAGGAGCTGAAGAGATGACTCAGTGGCTGAGAGTATTTGTTGTTCTTGCAGACGACCTGGGTTCAATTCCAGCACACAAGTGTAGTTCACAATCATCTGTTATGGTGATATACTATATATCTAATAAAGTTTGCCTGAAAGTCAGAGGACAGAGCCACCCACAGATTTAGCTATGAACCTCAAGGAGTCATGACCTGGGCCTTTAATTCCATCTGGATCTCTGTGAGTTCAAGGCCCAAATAGAGCAAGGTGATTGTAGCACACACCTTTAATCCTAACAATAGGAAAGTTGGATGAGGAAGTGAGATATCTGGGTAGAGAAAGAGAAGGCGGAATGATGTGGGAATGCCTTTCTGTATGCTGTGAATAGCAGTCTTTAAATAAAGGAGCTGTTCTGGCCCATGACAGGCACCATAGAAAAAGTAGGAGGAGGAATCAGAATAGGTAGGAGGAGCAGGGCGGAGTCATAGAGAGAAGGAGCCAGAAGCCCAAAGAAGCAACATGTAGGAACACAGGTGAGCCACAGGCCACGTGGCAGACAGATTAATAGAAATGGGTTGATTTAAGATGTAAGAGCTAGCTAGCAATGTGCCTGAGCCATAGGCCAAACATCATGAAGTTAATATAAGCGTCTGAGTCATTTCTGGGGCCTGAGCAGCAGCAGGCGGCTAAGGGGTCTGGGGCTGCAGGTCTGTGAGTCTGGGCCTCTGGCTGCCCGGGACTGAGAAACCACATTGTAACAGTGGAAGTTGAGCCCTTCACCTGTGACCCCCTTCCCTTTAAGCTGAGGACTCTGAGGCATTCAGTTTGAGGATTTGTGTGAAGTGGCTAGGTGAGAAGAAGCTAGGCTTGTTTCTGTTTCTCTCTAATCTTTCAGTTTTCCCCTAATATCTGGTTTGGGGTTTTAATAAATAGAATTCATGCAATAATCTGTCTGCAATTATAGTTTCAGGGGATCTGATGTCTTCTTATGACCTCCTTGGACACTAAGCATGCATATGATGTTCATAAAAACATTGCCAAATAGAAATAAAATTAAAATGAATAAGTCTAATTTTTAAAAAGAACTAAGATTTCATGTTAGAGAAGCATAAAAAAGTGATGAATTTCAGCAACTAACTGGGCAGTTTGTAAGGGAGGTAGGCCTGGCTGCTGGAGAGATCAGGGCAGATGGATTTAGAATTCAAGGTCTACTTACAAGACACAGTGAGTTCAAATCCAGGCTAAATTACTGAGTGAGAACCTGTCTCGAAGTTAAAATAAAGACAAGTACAAGAAGCACTCCAAGGAAAATGAGAACCCCGAGTGCTTAGGAATTCAGAGGGAAGGAAAATACTCCAGCCAGTGATGGAGAACAGTGGTTCAAGCTTATAAAGATGACATCTATGTGTCTTTACTGAATTCCAGCATTAGAGGGCAGGTGCCAGGTAAGCACCTGTGGACACAACCATGTGACACCAATCATAGCCAGAAACTGGCATACAAGCCCTATGTGCTGGGTTCAAAAGTTAGACTTAGTGGACTTATCCTCATATGTATCTAATATAATTGAGTGAGATTTATAGCCAAAATAATGTGGACCATTTGGATAACATGTTCTACCTCCCAACTGCATACATCTAGATTTTGTAAGGGCATGTTAGAGAATAATAATCCTATTGGATAGGCTTCAATTATTATATTAATTGAAGCTAAAAGACTGAGTTGTTCAAGGCAATACAGCTATTAAGTGGCAGAGATGGACAGTCTTGTTTAAGGCTAGAGCTTAATAATTGTCCTTGTGATCATGGAAGAAAAGTAAAATTGACAAAAACCCTCCTCCTCAAGGCTGGCTTACTCCACTTGATGTTTTTTTTGAAAAGAGATGCGTGATATTCTACTCTTCATTATATATATTTGAACAACATAGGGTTATTTTCTCTCCTCCCCTCCCCATCCTATCCAACCTCCTGATTCTGTATTTAAATGGATAGAAATACTAAGGCCCTAGTTTATATCTCAGGCACCATGTTTGGTTCACAAGAATCTTTTGTCCAGCATGAAGATGGGTTAAAAAGCAAGCCAGGCAACACTGACATTAAGGGCTATGGGAATTCCAAGGCAGTATAGGTGGGCTTTTCAAAAGAGGCGTTATGCAGGATGTAAGGATGGGAAAATACCTACCTATAAAACATAGCAGAATTGAAGTCATCATTTTTAAATGTTCCAGTGATGGTAAGGGATTCTGTCTCGTTGACCTGATACTTATGTGTATATGTGTTTGTGTGTTGTAGAGGTGGTGACAGGCACAGCCATCTTCAAAGTGGAAATCATGCCAGCAAATGGACATAAGGAAGCAAAGTCTTATAAGTCACTACTCCTGACACAACTTCCCTGCTTAAAACCATAGCACTTATTTTATTATCCTATATTAGCCAGCTACCAAACTTCATCCTATACACTAATAACGTACATTTTCATTACCTTATACCTCATATAAATGCCATACTGTTATAGATGGTAGCAAAAATAATTAAAATATTCTGAAACATTAGGTAGTAACTATCCTTTCTAACATACTTTCCTGACAGTTCACAGATATAAGCTACTAGGAGTAAGCTGCCACATTTTTTAAGTATGCATGCAGAGAATATTCTCAGAAATCATGTAGGACTATCTTGGTATGAGGAGTACTATCTGGGTCCCACACTGGTCACAAAAATTTAGGTGATCCTTTAACTATATTACAGTATGCTAGCTACATAGCAAAACAGCCAAGGAAGCTAAAGGATTTATCTGATAGTCTTGGATACAAAAATAATGAGCAAAGTTCTCAAACACTGGTCTGTTTTTTTTGTATCCAATTCATTTGGATACAAGTTTCAGATAATTTTCACGTGCACATTATGGGGGAATGGCTTAAAAGTCATTTCCCATCCTTTGGTCATTTGTAAAAATTCAAGAGAATCATACTAAAATGAAATAAGAGCAAAGGTTTCAATCTTTTGATACTTTCAGGGGTATGGGAATTATATTCAGTACAGCACTTGCCTGTCAAGCATGTAGTTCTAGGTTTAAGCCTTAGCACTCCAAACATGCAAACAAATAGATGAACAAATAATTTCAGTCTAAATACAAATGTGGGCACAGAGTTTATAAGCAGAAAAGTCAGAGTTATCTCTGCTATTGTATTTCCCCACCAAAGGGAACACGTGGGTAGCAAATAAACCACCTGGCAGAAAGAAAAATAGGCAGCGGCCGGGAAGAAGCAGATTGCTATGAGAACAGAGCAGTTACTCCTGCTTATGAGATTTCTTGGCACACCCTGGTTTTATTTACAAAATCACCAGCCAGGAATTTAAAAAAGAAGTTTGGTACAATTGCCTTTAAATTATCAAGAGCCATTTATTCTGACCCAGAAAGGGGATTTGTATCAGCTTGCATACATTTCTTAAAATAAGTATTCTAATTTTAACTTGATAGAATCTCTATAAAGAGTCATCCAAATCACAAGACATAGTTTGAATCCAAGCCAGCAACAATAGTGCTTATGTTAGCTGTTGAAATAATCCCTGTGACCTAATGTTACCAAAAGATCAGATGGACAATATATGGCTAGTTCAGTATTTGGTAACATGGATGAGGCTACAGACCTATTTAGAACAGAAGGAAACTAATCCAGTAGGGTACAGCCAGAAGCAAATTTATCAGTCAACTTTTTACATGCATGTTCTATGAGATATAAGAAAGAGAAAGCAGTATTTACAATGTACTCCTCTAGAAACATGCCAAAGACACCAAGTGTTCTTGCCTATTCCAAAATGGCTCTTGCTCTCAGTCTCATTGCCACTCACTCACATGCCTGTTCAGATTCACACATGTGGAGAGAGCTGCACAGCAGCTCATCCCTACTAGTGATGAATACCTCCCCCAAAATGTACTTCTCTCAGGCATCCACAGTCTAAGTCAGGAGCCTGACATAATGGCTCATGCTTGGAATCAGCACGTGGAGTTAAGGTAAGAGATCAGCATGGGCTACATAGGGTTCAGGGTCAGCTTGACTTAGCAGAAGTCTTTTTAAAAAGTACAACCTCAAGTGTCCCTGAGGTAGGGTTAATCCAGAAGAGGAGTGGTGTACCAAGTGAATAAGAGATGTGAAGCACAGAAGCATTCCTGTCCCATTCTCAGACACAGCTACAAACAACAGGATGTACTCAGTTTTCCTCACCCTGCAAGTCAACCCTCTCGATACTGTCCTAGAAGTCACAGCATCAACATGCCATGAAGACTTAATAGCTTTAATTGAGCCTAATCAGCTACATTGCCTGTCAGGCCAACATTTCTCCATAAAGTCTTAGAGTGTCAAGATGAAGACTATCTGGGAAAGCATGTTCTTCTCTGTCTCTACCAGCTGACTGAGCATTCACCCATCCAACTGGAGCTTGCATCTACCTGCCAACCCTCAGACACACCTATTTCCCTCATATTTTTGAGAATGAAGTGCCCTGGCTTCCCTCTGAGCACAACCTCTAAATATGTACACTAGATCCCTTTATTCATCCACTCAACAACATCACTCCCAGCTTTCCTCAGTTCTTTGCTTTATTAATGACATCCCCAACATGCCATTTCTACTGCTAGAAATATGCTGTCTTTACAAAGAAATCAGTATAATAATACTTTCCTCACTCAACCACCATCCCTTTCTATTCCTATTTGAAACAGGTATCTATGGAAGTTGTGTACAATTACACCCTCCATTCACTTAGACTCCCTTCAGCCAGGATCTGGCCTCCACCACTCTACTACATGTACACTTGATGATGAAGTCATCAGTGACCTTTATATTCTATGGTCAGTACCATTGCTAAGTTGTCATTTTATCTACAACAGCACTTTGCACAGATGAAGTGTTCCTTTCTCCTGGAAACATCTTCATTGTGAGGCTTTCTACAATATCACCATTTCCTGAGTGTCCTTGTATCCTTCTGTTCTCGGTTCTCACTCCTTCTACTCAGGCTCAGTCTTCAGGATTCTTCTACCAATCACCAGTCTATGGGTTACGTCATCTTACGTTGTGGATATCTTATGTGCTGGCAGCTCTAACAGTTTTATCTCATTCAGATCTATCTCCTGAATGTCTGGCTTTTTACAATTAAATTTATTTGTTGACAGTTCCATAGGCCTTCCGATTGCTCTCACCCCTACTGTCTCCTATTTTTCTCCCTTCCGAATACTCTTCCCCGACCCGCTTCCATACAAATTGGCCACATTCATGGCTTTTATGTTTGTGGAAACCCACTGAGTTTGATCTTTGTGATTATGTGTTTGGAGCTATCCTAGCCACTAGATCCCAGTCATCTCAGCATTGGCTGCACACCTAAACACAATAATTCCCTCTTATAAAGTCTCTCAGTAACCAATAGCTCAACAGTAAGGAGTAAAGCCCGGAACCTTTTTCCTATCGCTGGATGCCACTTGACAGGGGCTGTTTTGTGTAGGCCCAATGCTAGAAACCACAGATACTTCGAGTTCATGAATATAGTAGGTTGTGTCACATGTAGATGGTGTCATTGCATAACCTTTCTCCTTATTTTCCAACACTTACATTCTTTCCATCCCTTCTTTTGCAATGTTCCATGAGCCTTAAAGGGGTAGTATAAATATCTCATTCAAGGTTGGGGAATCCTTTTATATCTGTGTATCTACAGTTTCACTAGGATATTAATACACAAATTCAAATATATATGTATGCATATGTGTCTATACATATATGTGTGTATATTATTTAAAAGCTGTAATTAAAAGACAATTCTATCCCAAACATTATGCTAAGAATAAGAAATTAAATACTTTAACCAAAACACATTTACAAAAACACCCTAAAAATTGACTTTAAATAACTAAACAAAACGTTTTTGTTCTCAAATTATGCTAACAAAGATCTTCTAAAATATGCTGCTTTTGGTGTTCAGAAACTATGTTTGAGTAGTACAAGAGGTGATAAAAATCACTCAGTCTTTCTCCTTTTTTTTCTATCCAGATGATAGGCAGAAAGGCAATTGACTTACTACTCCACGGCTCAAATACATGTTCATTCCCATGAGGCCATCTGAGTTGAAACTATATGCAATAGTACACATTTTAAAAGTGTATGTGTGCTTGGCATGTGTAAAATGTATATGTATATATTTCCATAGTGTGTGTGTGTGTGCATGAATGCACATGCACGTGTGTGAACAGTCTACTTTTGAATGGCCTCTCTGCATAACGTGGGAACAACTAAAGGTTTTGGGGACATCTTAATAAATGATTATATGAAGTTTTGAAATGTCAACATTCTTTTAGTGAAGTCCCTTACTTTAAACCATTTCTTAGTCTCTCCTTCTACCTTCCATTACCCATGGTCACCCATACTCAGCCCTGAATACCACCAGGCCATTCTGAATCCAATGTGGGCTACAAATTTACAGGCATCTCTGTAAGCTATGGTGGCTGGAGTATTTATGATATGCTCATTCAGCCTAAAAAATGATTTTGACATTGATACATTAACTTAAAACATAGAAGAAATGAAACTACCTACATCTTGTTATCCCTTCCCAATTGTAAGGAAATAGAAATGTCTATAAAGCTAGGTCTCTGGAAGAAAACCTAAAACATTTATTTTCTGGCAGAGAGAAGAGAAAATGAGCTCTTGAATATAGTTTGAGCATTCTCAGAGGCAATACGGTCTGGATTTGAGCAGTCATATCACAGAAATAAAGAGCTGGTTCCACTGAGGACAAGCTACCCTAGGTAGCATAAACTCTTATAAGCCTGAAAGCTGACCATTGGATGACTGATCCTGATTTTCTTCACATACCATACACTCTACTGAAATACCAAAAAAAAAAAAAAAAAAAAACAAGGATCTTGCCAGAACCAACATCATTCACTGCACTAGGAAGGGGAAATACAAAACACCTTGGCCATTATGACCACACTTTGTCTGGGAAATTCATACAGAGCACATGAAACAGTGGGGTTCTTAGGAGATATGGGCCAAAGCTCTGGCAAAGAAGTCTTCTTTTTCCTCCTCCTCCTCCTCCTTCCTCCTCTTCCTTCCCCAGCACTAAAGTTGATCTCCCTGCTACTGTGTTAAAAAATGCAAGCAGTGCTCAAGCAAACGAGCTGCAACAAGCTGTCCCAGAAAGGTGGGATGTGTCTGATGTTGGCAAGTAAGATGGAAATCAGATTAGACTAAGCCTCAGGGAAAGAGGCTTCATGAACACTAAGTTTCTCATGTTCAGGAACTGGAGCTTAATGGATGACAGCAGATTCATGCCTCCCCTCGATGCTCATTTCAAAACACCAGCTCACTGTAGAACTCAGAGCACTGATCATGCCATTAAAACTTCTTTGCTTTTTACACTTACTTAATCAGTTAGATTACAGCAACTGCTCTACTACAGACAAATTCAGCTCTGGGGCCCAAGCTATCATGTTTGTAGGAACACTGCTCAAGTAGCAGGACTAGCTATGTGTCAATAAGGATTAAAATAAACCAGGTCTACAACTGTGTACAAAAAGATTGGGTTTTATAAGTCCAAGGACCGAAGAGTAAGAATAACATTTATGTTCTTGGTGATGTCAATCCTACTCTGTCTGATTTACTCAGGTGGTGTATTTAAGAGTTCGCCTGTCTCACTCTAGAAGGAAGAAAGAATCAATGGCTTGTCAGACATGCCAAAGAAACAGGGAAAAACACAAAATACCCATAATCCTTATCTGGGGATGGTCAGAGAGTCTGCCCCCAAAAGTACTGAGAAGAAAACATTCCTGCTACGAAAATTCAGACACGCTCATCACTGTGGTGCAATATGAACAGAGACTTTTTATAATGAGACATAAGGGCTAAAAGCCCCATTGTCCTGGTCACTCACGAATTCCCATGCCACACAGGGATGGGAAAAACTAGCTCAACTCCAAAAAGGTACTCGCTCATGTCTATGCCCTGGGATCACCCTGACAGCTAGGCCCCTGCTCAAGAAGTCTGAATCATCTTCTCAGTTCAACACTGATGAGTCAGAAGCTAAGGAACAGATCTCAGGCCTTCACAGTTTAATAAACACTGCAATGAGGTGGCACAAAAAAAACTGTCATGTAGTGCTCAGTGCAGGCCAGACAGACTCCTAATGGTTACAGCTTTCAATGTCCACAATATCTCCATGAAGACATAGAAACAGAACAGCTCAGGCTCTAGCCCAGCAACAGTAACTGCTAATTGGCAATTTCAGGATGTGGGCTGAGTACAATCAGTTGCAAAGATCCCACATCAACCACCACAGCACACTGCTACCTGTTCTCGGTCCCCTCAGAAATCATGGAGAGGACTGTTCACATTCTTTTTGTGAAGAAGAAGAAGAAGGGGATAGGGAGGGAAGGACGATCACAGCTCAGCAGAGGATGGGTTTGCATCCTGTCTTCACACTGTGCTCTAAGCCCAAAACAGAGAAGAACCCTGTTCCAGAAGGTAGCAAAATGTCTCTGGGCTTCTTCAAGTTCAGAACATAGGGTAATATCATCCTCTCAAAATTGTAGCCATATTTCTCATAAAAGGAAGCTTTCCTCAAAGCACAAAAATTATTTTCCCCAAAAGATGAGAGTAAAAGAACACTCCCCTGACCTTCCCGTAGTCAAAAGCAATGAAGATGTCTGCACTTACGCTTTAAACGCTGGGAGGTAGGAGTATATTGAAATGCTGCTCAGGTTATACACAAATGGCAGGTGTTTCCTGATATCTGTTGTTGCCCAGCCACTAAAATATGTATTCAGTATGCCCTGGTCCCCACCTGAAAGGAAACACACAAACATAAAGGAATTATAGTTTATAAATCTTTAAGACAGTTCAGGGATTTTATAGAAACATATGGAAATTTTTAAATAGATACTAATTATATTTTAATTAATAAATTCTAACTCATATACTTTAGGACATTTTGGGGATAGATAGTTATTTTCTGATTTATTCAACAAACACTTAAGGAATAGCTACTACATGTTACACACTGTACCAGGTACTGTGGAGCCAATGTGAATGGTCATTAGCTTCCCAAGAATCTGTAGTGACATAACAGATGCCAATATTACCAAGTCAAAGTTAACAAAAATGATCACAGATGGGGGTAAGGGTAGAGAAGAAAAAGGGACGAGTGTTGCCAGGCAGTGGTGGCATGTGCCTTTAACAAGTGTTACAGGACATATGAGTGTGGCTCATAGGAAAGCTGTGCTTGAGCTAAGACCTGAAGTCTACTGGGGGAGATGAAGAGCAGAGGGAGAGCTGGACAGGGTAGAACCAGCACACAGTCAGCTCAGAGGCAGGTAGGAGCATGACGGTACAGAAAGACATAGAAGTAGCCTAAGTGAAGGGGTTCTTGGATAGTGAATAGTTCCATGGAACCAGAAGAATGACAACATACCAGTTTTCAGATGAGATTTTAGATTTTCTCCCTAAGATTAAAGAAAGAAGGAGGAGGAGGAAGAGGAAGAAGAGGAGGAGGAGCAGCAGCTGCAGCAGCCGCAGCAGCCACAAAATGCAGAGGCTGGCACTGGCAAGCTGGAATAAGGAATTGTCTTCTGCGCACCCAACTTATGGCTCATCACTCCTGGGTGATTTCCCTTTTGACAGAGAGGTCTTGCTTTTCAAGAAAGGCATAAGGTCCAGGAACCCTAAGGGCTGAGCAGGTATTTTTCTGTATAATTTTGATTGCCCTCAGCCAGCATGGTGACAAACCATTAGGGGCCTGTTGCTGACCTGGTCTCTGGATAAGTAGTAGCTAGTCATGGCAGTAGTTAAGGTTAGTCATAAAGTAGTAAAGTACGTAGGGGCCATACTCCGTGCTTTCCTTGGAAAGTGAAGATATGGCCATTCATTTTAAAGGAAAATAAATGAAGCATGGTGGCTTCTGCCTAGATTCCCAGCCTTTTTGCTTATAGTTCCCCAATTGGAGAATCTAGATTTTAATGTCTGCATGCCTAGGCCAGAAACTGAATTCCAGGATAGTCTAGTCTACAGAGTGAGACCAGGTCTCAAAAATAAAAACAAAGCAGGGTAGGTGGGTAGGCAAACAAACAAAAATCTAAAAGGCTAAGCACCTGTCCTAAGTCCTAAATAAACAGGTAAGGAAAACAGTCTCAAAACACAATCTTCCATTGAGTTTTCTATTTTAGCCTCTAAGAGTTCAGGAAATACATTTTAGAACCAGAGTTTTGAGTAGACACATGGAGTATGTGAGTGAGACACAGGGAGTGTATGTATAATGCAGTGAGACTTCCGGTGCTTTCTCTCTCTCTCTCTCTCTCTCTCTCTCTCTCTCTCTCTCTCTCTCTCCCTCTCCCTCTCCCTCTCCCTCTCTCTCTCTCTCTCTCTCTCTCTCTCTCTCTCTCTCTCTCTCTCTCTCTCTCTGCATTTGGGGAAGACACATGGGGATATGTGTGTGGTGGAGGTGACAGAGGAAATGAGTCATACTCTAAGTGTGAAGGTAGCATCTGTGTATTTTTATCCTGTCCTAGGTCTGCTTTCTGTCATGCTCTAGGATTCTTTCAACATTCAAAAATCACAATCATCTGTCTGTGGTATTTTGTTTCCTATGGACTAGAAAATTTAAAAACTATGAATAACTGAGTAACTTTGAGAGAAAGTAATAAGATCAGAATTTATTTAAAATCCAAATGTGCCAGATCCCTCCAATGTATATCCTATTCTTTTCAAATAGTATCCATGAAACTGACAAACCAAAGGACTTCAGTTAGTGAATAGTGAACATGTACGAAATAAGTTCTCTGTATGGGGATCTCTTACAGGTCCCATTCCTCACTGAACAAGTGAAATGAAAATCAGAAATATAACAGAATATGCTTCACTATTTATAGGATGCAATAGGGTGAATTATTATAGCTCCCAAATGTACATATTAAAACCATAATCCAGAGGAACTGAATTTATGTCATAAAAGCGTGGTCCGGGAGGTCCTTCACCCTTCTAATACTTCAGGATACTGCAGAAAAATGGTGTATGAGAACAGAACGCTGGCTATAAATAAACAATTTCTCATTATCTGGACTTTTAAGTTCCCAGTCTTCAGAACTAAGAAAAGAGCTTTTGCTATTCACAGGCCCTGGTCAATAGTATCCCTAAATTCTACAATGAAGATCAATGTAAAAGATGATCCTATCTATATAGACAAACATGTATTTTGAGGCACAGAATATTAATACCAGAAACTAAACCATTTAGGGACTTAGTCTGTATTTCACAAAGATCATAAAAATGTGGACACTGTAGACACTAATGTCCAAGGAGGCAAGGGTCTACAATCTTACTAATTTTCTTCCCACATAGTCATCAAAGCAGAGACTGAGAAAATGTTCATAGCAGCTTTATTTATGGTAGGGCAGGAAAAGAAATAGCCCAGATGTGATTAATAAGTATATAAATATAACCATAAATAAAATGCCATAGAACAAAGGAGAAAACTACTGTTGTATAGAACTTGGATGCATCTCACAAAAACTATGTTGAATGAAAACCAGTATAATTCCATTTCTATAACCTCACCGGAGTGATAAAACCACAGAGTGTATATATGTGGCTGCCAAGAACAGAAGTGAGCAGAGAGGAAGCTGTGGCTGTAAAGGGTATCGTGAGGAGGAGCCTGGTATGTACTTGATTGTGGTAATGGTCACAACAAAGTACACATGTAATAAAATGGAATAGAAACACACCCACATAGACATACAAGTCAGTGCATAGGTAAATTGATAAAATTATAATAATATTGGTGGACTGAATCAATGGCAATCCCTTATTTTAGTATTATACTACAGTTATGTAGAATGTTGCCACTGATGGAGACGGATGAGGGATGTAGGGACTCTATTATTTCTTACAGCAGCATGTGAATCCACAATTCACTGAAAATAAAAATAATTCAGAATAAACTACAAAATATAAATGCTTATTAAGGATCAATGTAATTAAAATGCAAAATACAAAAAGAAACTGTTGATCATTTTGATTCTAAATTCTATGACAGAGACTTTGGCTCTTTCTTGCTTATCACCATCATCTCCCCCAAATGTCTTAAATACTGGAAAACTATTTCTTGAATGAATGAATGAAAGAACCTTCAGGTATTTCAGAGCAGAGAAGTTGAAAGACCATCATACCACGGAGGAAGAGTAAACTAATCACTCACAGTTATTATGCCACTAAAGTCAACATAAAAACCATCCATTTACTGTGTACTATAAAGATACACAGCCGCATACATTGCATTTATAATTAAGACATAAACATTAAAAATATAGGAATAAAAACAAGACATGTTGTGGGATAATGCTTTTATACACTGTAAAGATTTGTCATTTGTAATGGTTTAATAAAACGCTGATAGGCCAGTAGCCAGGGAGGAAGTATAGGCAGGGAGACCAGACCAGGAGAATTCTGGGAAGAGGAAAGGCAAAGACACAGAGGAAGCAAGATGTGAATGCTGGACCGAGAAAAGGTGTCCAGCCACATGGCTAAGCATAGATAAGAATTATGGGTTAATTTAAGCATAAGAGCTAATTAGTAACAAGCTTGATCAAATGGCCAATCATTTATAAGTAATATTAAGTATCCAAGTCAATTATTTGGGAAGTAGTTGCTAGGTATTAAGGAACTGGTAGGTGGGAGAGAAAAGTCTCCCTATATTAGAGGATTGGTGCTATAGATATTAAATCCCCATTATTTCTCATATTATTTTTGAAACTCAAAAATATCAATAAAATGGGGCAGGAATATGCTAAGCATGCCTCATGTACTCTTTTTACTATACACAGAAAAATATACATGGAGATGATAAAATACATTAATAATAGAGCTCTACATACCCACCACTCAAGAGCATGAATACTGCCAACTCTGTTCTGTGTTCTCTGTCAGGGCACACCCATTCAATCTTATTTCTCCTCCAACATGGGTAACTATTAAGTTATAATTACAAATGAAATCACAATTATTTTTCTACATATGTATCCCCAGACAATATAAACAGTTGCCTTTATTCTTAACTGTAGAAAACCAATTATTCGTCTGTTGCACTGGTTTTGCGTGTTTGTTGGTAGACCCCGGAACCTTATGTTTGCTGGGAGAGCCCTGAGCTACATCCTCAACCCTTCTAATCCCTATTATGGCACAGAGATTGCTCATTGCTTAAGAGCACTAACTGTTCTTCCAGTATCCAAATCCCAGCACCCACATGCATCTCACAATTGCCTGTAACTCCAAGATCTGACACTCTCACACAGGCACATCTACAGGCAAAAATCAATGCACATAAGACAAAAGTAAATTTTTAAAAATTCTTAAAATGAATATTGGATACATATATAAAGCATCAAAAAAAATCCCACAAAGGCCTGACTAGCTCTTTATCATTTCCACGTCTGACTACTGTTAGCTTGGGAAACAAAATTCAGAGCCACTGGCCTTGTGCAGATACTAGCTGGTGGCCCCTGGTCATGAAAGGTAGTTTCTGCTTATTGTCAGGCCCCCTGCAAACAGTCCTAGCTCATTAGCTAAGGAAGGCTGAGTGACACCCAAGCATCAGGAAACAGTAAGGATGCCTTGGTTAATCGGTGGTGCACATTATACTGGTAAACTTGAAATGCTCAGTAAGTACTATGGCTATTGATTCCATCGTATGACTACAACAAATCATTGTTTATCCTAAAACAGCGGATTAAAAATAGAATTAAGTTCTATCTAGTAATTGTGTGGTTTCCCAGAGTTAATTTTTGAGCCAGGGTCTCATGTAGCCCAGGTTGGCCTTAAACTTTCTTTGTAATCAAGGATAGCCTTAAAATTCTGTTTTTCCTGTCTCCACCTCCTAAGTACTGTGGTTACAGGTGTGTGATACCACACCTGATTTCAGGAAATACTTTTAATTAAGTAGTCTAGAGATCATAACCAGCTTTCTCCAAACACAACATTTGACATTTCAGTCAGGCAGAAACATGAATTAGAAAGATCTATATGTAGTGTCATTTTTGTTGTTTTTTTTTAGAAATATTAAAATCACTATTCAAAGCAGAATATGCATACAGTACATCTGTGCTACAAAACAAAGATACAATGAAGATTGTTGAACTTCACTGCCCCCTCCCCAAATAGTAATCCAGTACTTTCTAGTCAGTCTTAGAGGCAGCTTGATTTAATCAGGCAGGTTAAGGCACTTTTAAAATTATTCATCACAGAACTGACAAACCTGATTAGCAGTGATTACCAGCAGCTATGACCTGTTAAGCTGGAGTATGCCAATGTGGGTGAGGCAGGGAGCAGAAAAATGTAATAAGGAACACATTGCTCCAGTTTTGCAAACAGGAATAAATACCCAGTTCTGCATCATCCCTTCACTAGGCTGCCCAAAGCTGCTGGCACTACAGTACCATAGTACTTGAGTAGGATTGTAAGCCTGGTAATCATGGGCACATCATAAGGAGAAACTGGTTCTGTTGGTTTTATAAGACAGTATTGCCTCTGAACTTTGTAGATGTGCCCAATGCTGTGTAGAGTCTGGGACTGCACAGCCTGTTGTCAGATTGCTTACCTACTACCACAAGAGGAAGATATAAAACAATCCCAGTTTAAACCTGAATCTCAGTATCTCTGTCGTAAGAACATATCTACTACTGTGCTTCTCATTTGGGTTCCAGTAGCATAGGTCTTATCCAAGTGCTTGATGAAAATGCAGAATGCTGAATATAAAAGTTGAGGAGCTTTGGTCTGCAGTCTTTTGTACAATGACCCCTTTTAAGTAAAAAATTTTCATTTCTATAAAAAAAATCAAAAATTTTTTTTGGTATAGGTATAATACATATGATCAACAAGAGGTCCATTTCTCAACAGTTTATAATTCACTAAGAAGGCAGAGGGGAATACATTAAGCAAATAAAGTTATGAAAATTTTCAATTATTCTTAATCAGGTACTGAAATGACACAAAGCTTAATCTCCAAAGCTGGTTTTTACATTATTTCTGGAAGACACTATCATGGCTACACACAGCAGCAAGCCAAGGATTACCAAATGGCAGCTAATATTGCTCTGGGAAACACGGGGGTTTAAGGTTTACCACTGGAGGTTTGAGGTTTACTGAGCATCAGTGAGTTAACCCTACAAGGTTTAGGGAAATCCAGGTACTTGGCCCAAGGATTTCTGCATTTCACTGACCTCAACCTATTTAAACCAAGAAAAAGTGATTTAAAAATACATGTTATAGCTCTTTCTACTTAAAAAAGGATTCTTAATGACAAAGTTACATTATAAACATGCCATAAGTTAGCAAGAATTACACATTCCCAGTCTGAGGCAGGACGTCCTCCTGGTCCAGACTCTGATCAGCACACAGATCATGACAGAATCAAACTCACATTACTATCTGTGAAGCACTCACAAGCTCTCAAACACTGTAGGCTTTACAGAGGCTAAAACCAAAACCTGTCCTATTTAGAACTATCCTTGCTTCTTCAACTTGGTATCCTGCTTAGATTACAGGTTAGAGGTAAAAATCATTTTGAAGTATCGAGTGGATGGAGATGCAGGTGAAGGCAGATTCAAGAACAGCAGGAGACAACTGACAGCAGCTGATTTAGAATGAGTCTCTTAGGGGTTTGCGCTCTGAGTGGAATAAATACAGCTGTAGAAGAAAGGACCTGAATCTTTCACTTTCTTTATAAAATTATTAAGTACTAGCAGCTCTGTCTACTCAGAAAAGCGAATTTTAAGTAATTAATCCACAACATGGACAAGGTAATAAGAATTTTTTTCTGTGTAATCATTCTCAGAATATATTTCAGAGAACGTTGTAGTGTGGGATAGTTGGGAAAGAAACATATCAAAATAAACAAACAACAACACTCCCATCTTTCTCTCCTGTACACTGAGCCAGAGTTGGCAAAGTCTCCGGTCAGACCTGGCTTTGACATCAGCTCGGTGCCAATAGGCAAGCTACTATCCCGAACTTTTAACAATGGTGGATTCCAAGCACTAGTTAGATTGCAGGGTGTCGATGAGCACTTGACAGACACTTGCATTAGTGTGTCCCTCACGGGACTGTGGAGAAATAAATGAAAATGTAAAATAACTAGATTTAGAACCTACAGGGACATAACAGTTAGATCTTGCTCTTCCCGATTCTCACAGGTCCTTCATTTCCCCTGGCTATGAAACTAATGGCGACAGGTGGCTAAGAAAATGGCTCATGAGCAGAATGAGAAAAAACCAGTTCTTAAGAAAAAGCATGTATGTACTCATTTACTTTGAAATGCCTCAGTCTTTCATTTTGTTGGGTAAGTTCAGTACAAAGGCAGACTGACTACAAAAATTAGAGAAGGCACACCAAATCTGAAGACAGTTTAAGATTGTTATTATCAGAGTCTAAGGAAATCAGTGAGAATGGAGAACCTGGAGAAATACCAACTCACTTATAGATCCTAAATTCAGTTTAAAGTACAATGAAACTTAATATTCTGTCACAAAAATGTATATTCTCTATTTCCTCCTAAATTTATTATTAATACAAGTTACAATATATAAACTAAAAATTTAGGGTTCTCTGGTTATAATAATTACAGCAAGAATTAAGATTAAACAAATGAACCATAGGGCATCCAGACTGGGCAATATGAATTTCTGTATTGAGTTTTAAAACTAATGTGTACAGACATACAAGCAGCCTTAATTTAGAATATCTTAGAGCTACAGAGGAAAGAAAGTACATTCCAGAATTTGTGCAGACTAAGTTCAAATTTAGAGTTCAACGTATCAGCTTCATCTCACCCCTGATGATTGCCTGCAGTATGTCTGAACTTCATCTTTTATGAAATGATTGTATATTATCCTATAAAATCTAATGAACCTTCACAATATTGTCCAACTTTTCAGAAAATTTCAGTGGAGAAGCAGTTTTAAAGTAATTTAAAAACACAAAACTCCATAGGAATTTGGACTTAAGACTTGCCCCTATTGAAAAGCAGATGCTAATCACAAATAAGGTATATATAGTCACTAGTTCTAAATTCTGATACTCCAGTCACTTGTGGGGGTGGGGAAGGGAGTCAGGCATGGTTTGCCATATTAGAATTCCTCTCCTGGCCAGAGATAACTGATAAAGAATGTGACTAAAGGCTGGTGATTAGAAGAATAGCAGACACATTCTATTTCATCAGAAGGGCTTAAAAGCAGCTGTAAAAGCTCAGCCATCAGCAGCCTGTGTGGCTTGTCAGGAACACCAGGCTTCAATCTTTTGAATGTGAGTAAGAGATTAAACAGGACTGTCAAGTTACTCAAAGAGATACAATTATCGGCTTACATGCTTTCTGAGGTAGCAGTCTGAGACTACATAAGACCCTTATAAATAAATATATGTGAGATGGGAAGAGATACCCTGGGGGTATCAGAAGACGTACACAAGAAGAAGAAGTATCTGAAAATATTTGCCTCCCTGCCTATTGCATGACACCTAAATCACAAAAAAAATTAAGATAGGGTCCTACTATGTACCTCTAGCTGGTCTGGAACTTGCTATATAGACAAGGCTAGCCTTGAACTCATAGAGAGGTATGCTTCTCTCTTCTGAGTGCTTGAATTAACAATGTGTACCATCACACTCAGCAATAAAAATATTTTAAAACAACTTTAAAAAAATGTATTTTTATATTGTGCTTGAGAGATGGCTCAGTAAATAAGAGTGTGGGGATATGTTTCAAATTTAATAAAAACATTCGGAAATATCAGAGGGATCTACCCACAGTCAGTCTAGGAGGATCAGACAGTGGTAACTCACACCTTTAATCACAGCACAGGAGTGGTGACCTACGCCCTTAATCCCATCAAATCTGAGTTTGAGGTCATTTTAGTTTACTGAAGGAGTTCCAGGGTCCCAGGCAGGCAGTGGTGGTGCCAAGCCTTAACTGAGCAAGAAAGTATTTAAGGCAGGCAGAGAAAGACAGAGCAGGCAAAAGAAGCCAGGAGGAGTGAGGCTGAGGAAGTTGGAAGACAGCTGGGTGAGATCTGACTGTGGTGTTTACTCTCGGATATTTCAGACTGTTTTTATTAAATCTGAAACATATCCCCACATAAGAGTACTTGCTCTTGCAGAGGACCTGGGTTCAATTCCCAGGACCTACATAGTGACTGTCAACTATCAGTAACTCCAGTTTGAGGGGATCTGATGACCTCTTCTCATCTAGCTTGGCACCAGGAACACATGTAGTATTCATACATGTATGCAGACAAAACATTCTTGCATATAAAAATAAATAATCTTTAAATAGTTTATGTATGTATTTATAATTTTTACAAGCTATGAAGTATATTAAAAATTTAAAACAAGTCATAGTCACTGCCACCAGGCAGTTGTTTATAAGTAAATATTCTATTGGTATTACAGTCTATTAATCACTGACACACAGATTTGGCTCCAAGTGAATTTATCCCTATAGAGAGGGGCAGGCTTTTAAAGCATGGAGTGACATTCCCTCACTAAATAAAAGGCAGGAGCCTTTTCCACCTCAAGTGGAAAAAAAAACTAATTTTAGTTAAGATTAGCTAACTTATTCTTCAACTGAATGTAAACATGTTGAAGAGCAGAATGTTTAACTTTTTCACTTCTAACACCAGAGAAAAATCATTCCCTTACCCAGAGCAAGTGAAAAGGCAGCCAGTGTCTGAGAAGCTGCAGTTAAATGAACCATGTTAGCAGCACAGAGAGAATCTTAGTGGTTTAGGTTCTAAAGAAAAAGCAGAAGCACTTTCCAGAGGAACACTTTGCACAAACTGAAGCTGCTTAACAACAAACCCTCAACTCCTAGCACCTCCACAGGGCACAGTGCAGCATGGCTTCCAGCTGCTAACACATTTCCTTTTCTTTAGTTGTACCGTGCATAATTCACTATGGTATGTGACTACTGGCAGCTAAACTTCCAGCCACTAGACTAAAAGCTAGATTCTTCTTACATGATAAAATCATGTAGCTTTTAGGCAGCTGGCAGGCTACCAGATAGGTTTTAGATTCTGATTAATTTTCTGAACTGAAGAGTGGTTGTGCTGGCTTCCTGGGGAGATTAAACTTCCTTCAGTTAGAGTAAAGGAAGTGGATAGAACTTCACCTGAAGCAAAAGTTGAGACACACAGTAGAGTTTTGCTAACATCACTCCCCTCTCTTTGCAAAGGCAACTGTCCTCACTGTAAGGAACAGAAATATTCTACATGTTCTAAATGTGGAAATTACATTTCCATTCTATTCAGGAGAGGAAAATGGTAGCAGCTAAAAGCATGTCAGTAAAGTGACATGTTGTTGGTCCCAGTGAACAGTTAATATTTCCTTAAAGTTGCTTAAGCAAGGCTCCCCCCCCCTCTCTCTCTCTCTGTGTGTATGTATGTGTGTGTGTGTGTGTGTGTGTGTGTTTGTGTGTGTGTGTGTGTGTGTGAGAGAGAGAGAGAGAGAGAGAGAGAGAGAGAGAGAGAGAGAGAGAGAGAGAGAGAGAGAGAGAGAGGCCTTGCTAATAGCTTATCAAATCATAATAGCAGGTACATACCATCAAAACTACCTTGCTCAGAAGCAAGGTGCAAAAGCTGGTTATATGTTCCAATGGAAGGTTGATAGACAAAGACTCCAGAATTGAAGCAGTCAGGCCACCCTGGATCTGGTGCTGCTGACAATTCTTCTCTTTCAAAAAGATCATCAATATTTGAAAGAACCTGATTCAGGAAGGAGAAAGGCATATGAAGACATTACAAGAAAGTTTTGCTTCTGCACACCCTTCCTAGGTTCCCCGTTACCCAACACAAGAGATGATGACAGCGGTAAGGCAGCCTGCTATTACTCCCTTCATCGCTTGACACTTTTTATGATAGAGGTTTTATCTGAATTTTACTGTCAAGTCTTGGTAGCATTTCTCAAATGAGTGACAAGGCCCCATTCCTGTGCACATCCTTCCATTTCTTAAAGCCACACTCACCAGAGTATCTGCATCCATGAACACACATTTGGAATACTGAGTAAGTGACCAGCAGTGGAGTTTTGTCAATGTGATGCCCAACTCAGGCCTCTTCATTAAAGTTAGATGAGCAGAATCGCCACTGTCCAAGACGTCTACCATGATGACTTCATCAAAGACAGTGTCTAAAACTTTTCTATAAAAATAAGTTCCAGAAAAAAATCACACAGAATATTTTCAAAGCACATGACCCATCTACTTTAAGACTGTTCCCTTACAGCCCTACCTATCAGTCATGAGACAATCAGGTGCTTTGGCATTATATACCTCCTTAAATCTGTCTTGATTCACCCCAAAACAACCATGTTCATGTGCACATGTAGTTAATTCCATAAAGTAATTGAATGTTTATGGTTCAACTTATCTTAAGAAATTTATCACAAGAGAATTTTCTTTCTTCTTATATCACTGCTTATTTGGCATGTTGTGAAAATACCTTTGAAAAATTTGAGCAACATTTATTTTCGAGTATATTTATGTACCAGCTCATGTGTTTGACAGCAACATTTTATTGGAACTGACTTTTGCGTATTTTAAATGATGTTGGATAACGCCCATATAAGATGTGAGATGGGGCCTATAACTAGACACTTCTCCTAGACTAATATATCAAGAATTTCCTGAAAGTTCTGTATCTTTACTGCTTAGGACTTTGCCAAATTTAACACATGCTGGAGTCATCTGGGAAAAGAGAACTTCATTTGAGAAAATGCCTCCATCAGATTAGCCTAGAGGCAATTCTGTGGGGGGCATTTTCTTAACTGATGATTGATGTGGGATGGTTCTGACTACTGTTAGGTGGTGCCAACCCTGGGTTAGGTGGTCCTGAATGAACAAGACATGGAAAGCAAGCCGGTAAGCAGAGTTCCTCTATAGCCTCTGCTTCAGTTTCTACCTCCAGGGCCTTGGGGTCCTACCCTCTGATTTCCCTTCATGATGGATTAAGACAAATAAATCCATTACTCTTCAAGTTGTTTTGGCCATCGTGTTTATTACAGCAAAAGAAATCACACTAGAAGACTGTCCCAAGAGAGATTAAAAGTTTTAATTATAAATCATCATTTTGGAACCCAATATAACTGCTCATATTAGGTGGTTAGCACTTACTTGGCCCTAATGAGAAACTCATTTTAGTCTGTGAGATTTAAGAGTTTTCAATGTTCAAAATAATCTTAATGTGTTTGTGTGTACTCATGTGTTCCAGCAAACACATACAAGAGCATGAGTATGTGGAAGTCATTAATCATTCTCAGGAACTGTCCTGTTTTTTTTGTTTGTTTGTTTTTTGTTTTGTTTTTGTTTGTAGAAATCTTCTCTCATTGGGATCTGGGACTTACTAAGTGTGGTGGGCTGGTGAACTCCACCTTCCTTTGCCTCCCTGGTGATGGGACTGCAGACATGTACTGCCATGCTCAGATTTTGACTATGATGCCGAGGATTGAACTCCGGTTTCCATGGCTTTGGTGGTTTGTTAATGAAGACGGCACGATGCCATAGAAACGGCTGTGGCATTTTACCTCTCATCTTAGATAAAAATATTTTTATTTTTATTCAGAGAGTCAACTTGGGTCTTTTTCAAAAATTTCTGTTTTCAGCAAAAAATGGTCAGTGATACAAGCAATTTTAGTAAATGATGATATTGGGATTCAAGATTAAATCTGGATGTTATGCAGTTCTTACTAACGGAAATAAGAGGAGAACGTTTGGACACTTTTCTTAAGAGCTATTTAAGAGCAAGGTCATTAATGCAGAAGATATATATGTATACGCACATATGTATAATGTCTTACTTTAAAGGCTCATCGTCTATGTTTACATTTTTAAAATGTAAGGTATTCTCAATTTCTAAGAAGGCTAGAACATTGTAAAAATAAATAAGACTGCGCAATGTTACAGACACACCAGGATATATTTTAAGTTAATACCCAGATATCACAAAACTGAATTGCAAATATTAAATAAAATTAACCCAATAATTAGCAATGTGTACTTCTCAGTGTGTGCCCCTTAACAAGTCTGGAAATGGTTTCATAAGGCCTAATCATAGGGACTTTATTCTAGCTTATGTAAAGATCATTAGGTGACAACTGTTAGCAGGAAATGGAGAAAATTGTCTACTATTAACTGGAGGTTTTCTTGTTTACAGGAAACAACACAATTCTAGATTCATTTGGGGCAAGGATTACAAATAGGAGGAAACAGACATAATTTGGCAGGCTCACCCTCAGAAGATTCAATGAGGGACAGGCCAGCTTTTCTCTCATTCTAGATGGAATTAGGAAGATGGAAGCCAAGATAGCACCCCCAGGAGGGATCCTGGGAATCTTTAGTTTAGCATCAGTAATCTGTTTCTACCTAGCTTCGGCTCCCTACGAGGGTATGGGCTCAGTGCCCACTGATTCCAGAAGCAGGGGAAAGGATGTTAGTGTCCAAAGAGCAAAAAAGACAGATAGGCAGGTAGTCCTCACCTCATGGAGTCTGAGACCTGTGGAGTGATAAGTACAACCATCCTCCTGGTAGTCTTTTGCTGTTTCAAAGATGAGCCCAGGACCAGTGCACCTTTGGCATAGGCATCGTTTGTGGTCAGCGTCACAAAGGCCTGATCTTAATAGAAAAAGAAGCAGATCTCAGCTGGAAAAGGCCTTTTGCCAAGTCTACTCTCAAACTGCAGCTCACCAAAGTCATCTCTTTAGAGATCAACTTTCTCTGTGATAATGAGGCAGCAGCCGGTGTAGAGGGAAAACCTCAAGGAACCACCCAGGAATAGGCTAAGATTGCAGTCTGTTTAAGCAGGAATGCCAGATAACCTTCAAAATGATCACCAACCACAAACTGATGGTAACAAACAGATCACGAAGCGCATGTACTTTCTTCTTCTACAAAGCCTGATGAGTGGTATTGTCATCCAAGAAAGAGCCTTATTACCTACCACCCCAGAAAGTAACTAAACATGTCTATACTGACCTCTCACAGTAGCTTTACCTCATAGTGACCAATCGCTTTTTACAAGCTTAGAGACCGACTCCAACAAACCTCTCTTGCCGTCTCCTGTGTCTCTCTTCCCTCTTCCCTGTTTTCTTTCTCTTCACCCCCATTCTTCTGTGGGAGCCATTTACATGCTTCTGAATCCTTTCACATGTTCAGCAAGTGTTCTACCAACAAGCTACATTCCCAGTTCTTACTGCTCTGAGCTCAGGCCTGGCTGTATAGACCAAGCAGACCAAGCAGATGCCCTGGTTCTACTTCCCAGGCACTACAATTAGAAGTATGAAAACTTCTTTGGGAGAATGAGCCTATGCCACCCTCTGCCATCCTCTCTTGCTCCCCTTACAGAGACGTGGACAAACATGCCAATTTTCCCAAAGTCCCAGCATGAACAGAAGGCAAACATATATTCTTTCCCCATTGAACAATCCTCATTAAATCAGCCATTTTTCCAGGCTTGTTCTTCATTTTGAAGACTATGTCCAAGGGGGACTCATTTAACATTAGTTCCTGGGCTTCCAAAGTGCACAGCAATACTAAGGGCCAAACTCGTGTAGTGGTCACTTGGGGCACTACTGCCCAAGATGAGAGGAGATTTTGCAACTGTCACTCTGTTTCAGGTTTCCTCATTTTCTTTTGCTCACTTTCCAGTGAAGAAGACAGAGGCAGTGGGAATTTTACTGGGCAGGGAGAGTGTTGTAAGATGTCTGGTCAAAGCCATTTTCACCCATACTACAAGCCATTACACTATTAAAATGTAGAAAGTTGTGAATTCCCAGCTTTAGTCAATTATACTCTGTAATGACAAGTGAAGCATCCATCAACCTCGGCCCGTATTTACTTCTGATATTTCAAAACCATTTTGCCCCAAAAGTACTTAAACTGAGCACAATGAATTATGCTTCAACCCCAAAGTAGCCCAGACTTCAGGAGATAGTGAAGAATAGTTTAATATAAGTAGGATTCAAAAGTTATAGGTAGCAATGCTATGCTTTCTCAGATTAACTTAATAAAGGGAGAGGTCAGATGTTATAAACACAAAACTTTGTTAATCCTGCAAATGGAAGAGACAGACCAATGACAGAGCTCGGTGCTTTAACCTTCAGATGGCAGGACAGTCGCCGGTATTACACGGACTACAGTTTAAAGTGCCCAGAAGGACTTCTAAGCGCTCAGTCCTGGGGCACATTCGCCCAGGGCCTGACACCTCGAAACAAGTGGCACCTAGGCTCGTCCGGGACGCTAGCCGGCTCGGGTCTAGTCGCACCCGGCCCCAGAGGCCTAAAAATAGGCGAGGCGCGGAGGCCAAAGCAGGGCCGCAGCCTGGGGTTCCCGCACGGCGCCCACAGCTCCCTGGTTCAGGAGTCCCAGAGTCAGGGCTCCCCGCGACCCCACCGCGCCCCACGCCCGCCCCACCCGGCCCGGCCTTCCCCGGTCGGAGGCGGAAGCAGCCGCTCTGCAGCGCTGCAGGGTCAGCAGCCGTGCAGCCGCGGACGACCCCGGTTCCCGAGCTGCCCGGAGCTCCCCGGCGCAGCGGCAGTCGCGTTGCGGAACCCGGTCACGCAGGCGTACCTGTCATAGTGGGACCGGGTGGGTCGGAAGAGCCGGGCGCTGGGAAAGGACCGCGGCCAGCGGGGAGGGAGGGAGTCCGCAACCCGCCGCTCTTATTGCGGCCGTCACGTGGCCGCGCAGGCTCACGCTCCGGCCGCATCCTCCGCGGTGCGCACCGCGGGAGGGGCGGCCCTGGGGACCCGCCGGCCCCTTGCGCCGGAGGACACCTGTTGGGGACTGCGCCACCTCCAGAGCTTCTTGGGCTTGGAAAGGGAAGAAAACCGAGCTGCAAGGCCTGTGGCATGAACAAAATGAAGAGTTATGCGCCTTCAACTTGCAGGTCCCCCTCGCAAGTCACGCTGGTTACAGTACTTCATTTGAGCTGTCTAAATAAAAGAGATCCTTTACTCTCCTTTACACCACCTTTGGAAACTTCCTACACTACCACAATGGTTTTGTGGCACTAACCTGTATTTACCAAATATTTAGTCTTAGTATTGGTTGAATCAGTTAAGTGTTCTACCTAGCCCTTTTACCAAATTAAGGATATAGGGGTTTCATATTGCTATATATCTATCAGTTTATGGGAAAGAAACCTAGGCTCGGAAAAGTTAAGTTACTTTGCTGTGATAATAAGCTGTAAGCGGAAAGGTAAGATTTGGACCCTAGCAGTTTCAGATCAACACACTCCTTTAGAAAGCCCTAGTGCCCTTGGCATACTGGTTCTGGATAACAGGTAGTAAGTTCCGGTAACTCTATCTAGGTAATTCGGTTGCTTCAGTTAATTGTTTCACAAATCTTGAAAGTTAGTTCGTCATTTCTGGGAGAAGTTGAGAAACAGCTTTCTAATGCAGCCTCACCTTGCACAATTCTCTATCCCACCCACTCAACATAAAGCACGGTAGAGATTCAGCAATGGTGGTTCATCGCTCTGAAAATCATCTCTCAATAATAAATGGTGACAATGTCAATTCAAAACAGTAAAGGTCGCGTTGCAGTCCTCATTCAAAGTAGTTAACTTACAATGCTTGCTGAACTTCCTCTTTTCAACTTTATAATGGTGCATTATACATCATCAGAAACTACTTTAAAATTTGGTATTTCAATGGCTAGTGATATACAATGCAATATTATTCCATGAAACTAGACAGCTGAACCAGCTCCCAGGCAGAGTTGGGATCATTAAGGTAAAGAAATAAATGCTACTCTTTAGCTAGGTTGTGGCATTGTGTACTAAATGTATTGGGATATTCTAGATACTTAGGAAGGGTCTGTGAATATACAGTTTCACACCCATCATAAATGTGGGGCTATATCTATATCACTGCTACTTGGCATGTGTTGCCCTGTAGGCCTAGATCTCCTCAACAAACTCAACTTGTACATATTTTAAGGCAAATTTTGGAGCTTAAATTCAGATTTCCTGGAGTGGAACCATTTTGAAAACTACATTCTATTTTTAATTGATATATATTAATTTAGTATATTTTTAAGGTACTATTTGCTATTCAGTAGGGATTGCAACGTGTAATGATCATGTCAGAGCAGCTAGAATATCTAGTACCAGAATACGATAATTTTCTTTAATTGGCAATGTTATGGCACAAATACAGGATCTGTATATGCCAGGCAAGTGCTGTACCACTAAGATACACTCCTAACCCAAAGCTAAAGTAATGATTTTCATTATTGTTTGACACAAGATCTAGTGATATAAGTAAGTTTTGCACAAATAAAGGAAACTTAGGGCCAAACCTCTGGGAAAGGCAGAGATATCGGAGAAGAAGCATCACAGTTGGATCTCACCCAGCTGTCTTCCAGCTTCCTCAGCCTTGCTTCTCCTGGCTTCTTATACCTACTCTGTCTTTCTATGTCTGCCTTAAGTGCTTTCTTTGCTCAGTTAAGGCATGTCACCACCTCTGCCTGCCTGGGAGCCTGGAACTTCTGAAAACTAAAATGCCCTCGAACTCAGATTGGATTAAGGGCGTAGGTCACCACTCCCAGGATATTCCCAGTGCTGGGATTAAAGGTGTGAGTTACCACCATCTGATCCTCCTAGACTGACTGTGGGTAAATCCCTCTGATATCTCTGAATATTTTGATTATATTTGAAAATATCCCCACATATCCCCTTTTGTGTCAAATTTAAAAAAAAAGGTTATAGTTAACATAAGAAAAATCATATACTATAGGTACAATAATTATATAAAATATATACAAATAATAAGTGAGTAATGTCCAGTTCATTAACAATTGACAATTCAAAGAAAATATGTCATTATCCTATTTTGATGAGTCCAAAGGATTATACCTAATTCACTTTCTTTCTAACTTGTATTGCTAACTAAAAACTATTATTTTGATGTCTCTTAAACTTTTACACTTTAACTTCAAAGTTTCATTTCTAAAACTGTCACTAGAAAACTATAACTATCTCATCTTCAACTACCTCAGGGACCCAAGAAGAAAATAATATTTACCCAAGTAAACAGGAAGTGCAAGCAACTTCCAAAATCTAGAAATGACAAAGATGACACTTATCTGCCTGGACAGTCACCCAAAGTTCCTTTATAAAGTTGAGGCATCCATTTTCATCCTACAAGCCCAGAGTCTCTTTTCATTTCAGTGAAGCAGGAAATCTGCTATGCCCATTCTGGTTTAGATCATCAGTTGCTTCTCTTTGAGTCCTGAAGAATGTCTGACAGTTTTCTCTGAAAAGCAGGAACCTGAAGGACCATCTCAGCTTGTTCTGTAAAAGTTCAGAGGTTATTTTCCTATGGAATCTGCATGTCCAGTTTAGACATCATACTGTTAAGCAGTCAATATAAGAACAGGCTCTTGTCTAGTGGCTAACTGTTGCCACAAAGAAAGTAGACTCCATATGGACTTTTTCGATGCCCATTTTTCTCTTGAAGTAGATTGGTGCTGCCAAGAGCATACCTGTCTCCCTGTCTCACTGTCCAGAAAAAGTCTAAGTTCTGAAAATATTTAAATGCCATATCCTATGTATTGCTGAAGTGTTTGAAGAAGACCTGTTCATCTAAAATATATTTGTTTGATTTTGAAAACATACCTAATATGACTATGTCTAACTACTAAATTGCATTACTTTATATTCTAATTAGTTGGTAATAAACACTTTCATGGACTAGCAATTTGTATTACATTGTTAGATGAACTGAATAAGTACAATACTTTGAACAAGCATAGAGATATTTGTACAGTAACACAATTAATTTCAATATACACAATTTGTATACAATATACAAAAATCTAATCCAATGTAAAATATTTAAAGCTAGTAAATCCTTTTAAAAGAACATTCAATAATCTATCATTATATCCTATATATCTGTATCCCCTTTTTCTTTCTATTTTTTAAAACACAAATCTTGAATCTAATTGTTCTTGTTTAACTTTTTTCTAAACATAAATATTAACAATTTTTAACCAATTGACCAGAATCATCCATTACCCATTGAAGGACCAAAAAACCCCCACCCTACCTCTTGGTAATGTGGGCACCATGTTCTTAAATTTACTTCCTACTATCTGGGGGTGACAGTATCTTTTTGTGGCCCTCCAGTTAAAGTAAGAGTTTATGAAGGTCAGGAGATTAATGGAAGTTTGACTGATTGTAGTGGATTTATGATGTTACACTATAAATAATTGTCCTGCCTATGAGTTTAATAAAAAGCACTGATTGGCCAAAGGCAGACAGGAAGTGTGCGTGGAGCTACCAGACTAAGAAAACTCTGGGAACAGGAAGAACAGAGCAAAAATGCCACAGAGACTCCAGAGATGCCAAACAAGCCAGAAAATGCAGAGGACAACTATGCTGCTCTGAGAAAAGGTACCGAGCCCCATGGCTGAATGGGATAAGAATCATGGGTTAGTTTAAGGGTAAAGAGTAAGTTAGGTGGTAACTGTGAATCTAGCTGCTGTATCAGATGTAGTGTCCTTACTTGAGCAAATTAACACATCTCCTGGTACTTGGTATACAGCTATCAGCAAATGTCTTTTTCTCAGTACCTACCTATAAGGTCCACCAGAATCAATTTGCTTTTAGTTGAGAAAACCAGAAGTAGACCTTTACACTTTTGATTCAGGGATCTAGTAACTCTCATGACCTGTGTTATAACTTAGAAGGGATCTTGATCCTCTGTCTCTCTCACAAAATATACTGGAGTACTATATTGATAACATTATGCTGATTGGACCAAGTGAGCAGGAGGTAGCAACCACTTTGAATTCTTTCATAATCCATATGCATGTTAGAGGATGGGAAATAAATCCAACCAGAATTCAAGGACCTTCTACGTTAGAAAAATTCTTAGGAGTCCAGTGGTGTTGGACACTCAAAGACATTTTTTCTAAGGTGAAAGATAAGTTATTGTACCTTGTAATAGGAGGTTTCTGGCCCAACTAGCCCCATGGTCCAGACCTGCCTTCAGCTGCTTTTATCCCCCCAAAATGACTCGGATGCTTAAATTAACTTTATGCTGTTTGGCCTATGGCTCAGGCATATTGCTAGCTAGCTCTTACATTTTAAGTCAGACAATTTCCATTAATGTGTCCTGTCACATGGCCTGTGGCTCACCTGTGTTCCTTTACATGTTGCTTCCTCGGGCGGCTGGATTGATCTCTCTGTCTGACTCTGCCCTCATTCTCCTACCTATGCTCTGGTTTGTTTCCTACTGCTACAGTGCCTGTCATGGGTCCAAACAGTCCTTTATTTACAGAAAGACATTCCCACATCAGTACCTGGTCCCTCTTACCACTAACAAAGAAGCACATGTTTAGTGGGCCTATTTGGATTTTGGAGACAGCACATTTCCTACTTGGGTGGGCTATGATGGCTCACATCTCAAGTGAATTAGAAGGCTGCTAGCTGTGAATGAGGGCTTGAAACAGACAGCTCTTAAACAGATTCAGACTACTGTGCAGGCTACTCTACCACTACCACTTGGACCATATAATCCAGCAAACCCTATGGCACTTTAGGAATCAGTAGCCAATTAGATGCAGTCTGGAGCCTTTGACAGACTCCTATAGGTGAATCAGAGAAGATATCTTTAGGATTTTAGAGCAAGGCTGTACCATCATGTGCAGATAACTATTCTTTCTTTGAAAGACAACTCTTGACCTGCTATTGACCCATAGTAGAAACTGAACATTTGACTATAGGCCACCAAGTTACCATGTGACGAGCAGGGTGTTATTGGACCTACCAAGTCATAAAGGTGGATTTCCACAGCAGCAATCTGTGGAAGTGATATATGGGAGATCAAGCCTGAGCAGGTCCAGAAGGCACTAGCAAGCTACATGAAGGAGTTGCCCAAATGCTTGTGGTTTCTACCACTGCTACAATATTGTCTGCTGCCAAGCATTTGCATATAACCATCATGGGGTGTTTCTTATTATCAATTGACTGAGGAAGAGAAGCCTAGAGCCTGGTTTACTGATGTTCTACATGTTATGCAGGTGCCACTCAGAAGTCAACAGCTGCAGTATGACAACCCCCTTTGGGGATAACCTTGAAAGACACTGTAGTAGGAAAATCTTCTTAGTGGGAAGAACTTGAAGCAATAAACACGGTCAAATCATTTGTTTGGAAGGTGAGATGGCCAGAGATGTATGATTGTTCATTGATTTATGGTCTGTTGTCAATGGACCTGATAGATGATCAGGAACTTGGAAAGAGCATCATTGGAAACTGGCTGAGAAAGACTTGTAGGAAGAAATATGAGTGTAGATCTCTCCAAATGGGCAAAGGACATAAATATACTGCACCCCATATAAATACTCATCAAAAAGTAACTTCAGCTGAGGAGGAGTTAAGTAGTCAAGTAGATAGAATGACCAGTTCTGTAGACAGTCTCTTACCTCAGCTATTCCTGCCATTGACAAATGGGTACATGAGCAAAGTGGTCATGGTGGCAGAGACAAGAAGTGTGCATGGCGTCAACAACATGGGCTTTCACTCACCAAGGCTCACCTGGGTAATACTGCTGCTGAGTGATAGACCTGTTAACATCAGACACCAACACTGAATCCCAGATATGGCACTATTTGTAGGGTAACTAACCAGTGATTTGGTAGCAGGTTGACTACATTGGACAGCTTTTTCCATGGAAAGGACAACACTCTGGTCTTACTGGAGTAGAAACTTATTCTGGTTATGGATTTTCTTTTCTTGCATGTAATGCTTCTGCCAAAACCCCCATCTGCGGATTTACAGAATGTCCTATCCACTGACTTGTTATTCACATCTTATTGCTTCTGACCAGGGAACTCACGTCAGAGTCAAAGAAGTATGACAGTGGGTCCATGATTATGGAACCCAATGGTCTTACTATGTGCCCCACCATGCTGAAGCAGCTAGCCCATTAGAAAAATAGAATTGATTTTTAAATAAACAGTTACAGTGTTATTTAGGTGGCAGCAGCATGAAGGGCTGGACAGGGTTCTACAAAAGGCAGTATATGCTTTGAATCCATGTCCAATACACAGTATGGTTTCTCCCATAGCAGGATTCTTGGTTGTCAACTTGACTATATTTGGAATGAACCATAATCCAGAAATGGAGGGCACGCATGTTCTGGATCTTGAGGCTGGAATACACATACCGTTAATACAGACTTGGACGCTGAAGGTACACCTTTAATCTAGGCTTTACCTTCTTCTGGAAGCCTATATGAGGACAATGAAAGAAGGAAGGATTCATGTCATGAGAGTTTCTGGCCCAGCCTAGCCTGAGGTCCACACCAGCAGTTCCAAATAATCATACAAAGTCTTATATTAATTACAAGCTGTTTGGCCTATGGCTCAGGCATATAACTTGCTAACTCTTACTCTTAAACTAACCCATGATTCTTGTCTTGTTTAGTCATGTGGCTTGGTACCTTTCCTCAGAACAGCATTCTCTTCCACTTTCCTCTGCATCTGCTGGCCTCTCTGCTCTGCTCTTCCTCCTCCTAGAGTTTTCTCAGTTTGGTAGCTCTGCCCACACTTCCTGTCTTCCTTCTGGCCAATTAGCATTCTATGAAACCAATTGGAGGGACAAATATACAATGTACAAGAGTATAATCCCACATAAGGTTTGTTCTTGGCCTGCTTGCTCTCCTCTTGTCAGCACATCTGTTCTTTCATTGGTTGATGCCCTAGTTCAGGATTCCAGCATATATAGAAGACCAGCTGGTTCATCCAACCTCGTAGAACTGAGCAACTACTAGATTATTAGTCATTTTTTATTCACAACTAACCATTATGGGACTGCAGCCTGTAAGTCATTCAGAACTCATGGATATAATATAACTTATACATATATTATACTCATTTCATAAGTTCTGTGACTATAGAGAACCCTGACTAATACAAGTATTCACCATGTTCATTTCCATGGGTTATTTAAGAAGTAAAGTTTGCTAATATTTGTATGTTGGAAACAGACCTACAATCAATAATGTAAAGGATTTCATATGTTATTGGTTGTGTTGGCTTCAGAATACCTGAGCTGACCTTAAGTTGAATATTTTTCTTTGACAGCTTAAATCAGATGAAAAAGTGTGTTTTTTAGTCTGGGACTTTCCTCAAAAACCATAGAGCTCAAATCTTCACCAGAAGATGTCACCCTACTACTCCATTGCCAGAGTAGTATTGCCAAGAGCTTGATTGCAGTTCACCATGAGCATGCACCTAGCTTCTTTCATGGCCCAAAGTTTAAAAGGACTGACAGTATCTAACCTTATTGGTCTTGCCCATAAACTCAAATATGAACATTTTCACACAAGTTCTGTTAATGCTGGTCAGATGTAGTCCTTTCTAGAACCAAATGAGTTTTACTAAAGAGACATGAAACTGTTACTTGTATACTGGTCCCAAAGTGTGTTACATATTTAAAGTTCTAAGCATTATACTAGAATCAGATTCACCACAGAAGGGTGAGACCGTGAGATATGAAAAGTCATAGAGGGATGTATAGGTAGCCAAGGGGTATATAGCATTTTGACCCAAACATTTCATGGACAAATTGGTTTTAATTGAAATAACATTTGTCTAGAAAAGATATTTGGCTGATTTCTTTTTAAGATCAGAGAAAAAACTGTCTAAGGATTAGAATCCTTATGTCTAGTAGTTCCCATTGTCGCCAGTGATTCTCAACCATTCTAATGTAAGAGCCTTTATCACAGTGACCTCAACCATAAATTATTATTGTTACTACTTCATAACTGTAATTTTGCTATTGCTATATGTCATAATGTAAATATTGGTGTTTTCCTATGGTTTTATACTAGAATCTCCACAACAGGGTTAGAACTTAGAGGTGGAGAGTTGTTGAACTGAGGATTAGAGGCTCTGTGTTTAGTAGTTCCCATGGTTTGTGCTTTGCTGTAAAGGACAGAAGGGTTTGTGTGGACTCTTTGGATACAGTATTACTCAACTTTTGGATTTGGGGTTTGTATTCATTACTTTTTCATGGCTGTGACAAATACTAATAAAATCAAATAAAGAAAAAAAAAGGTTTATGATGTAGGATATCTTTCAGTGTGCTGTGAATATCATTCATTAATAAAGGGGTTGTCTTGGCCTATGGCGGGCATCTTAGAAGGAGGAAGGGACATCTGAGCATAGATAAAGGAATGGAGGGCAGAGTCAAAGAGATGTAATTCAGCTGCCCGAGAAGCAAAATCTAAAGAAATAATAGGTAAGCCACAGGTCACATGGCAGAGCAGATTAATGGAAATGAGTTGAATCAAGATACAAGAGCTAGCTAGCAATATATGAGCCATAGGCCAAGCAGAATGTAATTAATATAAACCTGTGTGTATTTCTGTGGGATTGTAGCTCTGCGGGTTTGGATCACAGGCAAGATAGGAAACTTCATACTACAGGTTTATTTTAGTTCGCAATGTAGGAGGACATAGCCCACTATGGTGAGGAAAGCATGAGACAGGAGTGTGAGGCAGCTGATCACATTACATTCACATGTGGAAAAAAAAACCTCCAGAGTGGTGGATGCAGGTGCTCAGCTCATTTGCTCCTTTTATTCCATCTATGACCTTCTTAGAGATAGCACCACTTATTCAGTGTACATCTCACAATCCCAATTAAACCTTCTTGGAAACACCCTCAAAGACATGCCTTAAAGTGGCTTTCAAAGGTCATTGCAAATCCAATCAAGTTAACAAATAAAATGAACCCTCACATTTGAAATAAAGAACTCAGACAGCAAGCTTATCGAGACAGATGACTTATGTTGACCATGAACATTTGAAAAATACATTGGCTGGCTTCAAGGAGCTTGCAATCAAAATTGTAGGATTAGAACGAAAAAAAAAAACCCATTATGTGCTTCTTTCAGTTTAAAAATTGTGGCAATATATAGAAATGGGCTTATAACTGACTTAAGAGAGACTTATAACTGACTTTTCAGACTATTTTGTGTTGTTCTAATAGGATACCTGAGTCACTTATGCATGAAACACTATGCAGCTCATAGAGAGATTTGTTTGGCTTTTAGTCCAGTGACCGGAGGATCTAACAACGTAGCTAGGGATCCATGGCTTTATCACAGTTACGCAGGGAAGCAGGAAGAGAACTTGTCTTCAATCTTGGCCACTTTTCTGTGACTGTGATAAAACACCGCAACTAAGGCAACTTATGGAAGGAAGGGTTTGTTTTGGGCTTTTGGATCCAGAAAGATTTACATCACCATACATATTGAATCACCTAGAACAAGGGCAGGAACATCTGATAGCTGAACATTCACAGCAAGCAGGGAGCAGAAAGGAACTCAAAGTGGCATGGGTCTTTTGAAACTTCACAGTCTTCCCCCAGTGACACATTTCTTTCAGCCATACGTAAGCCTCCCAAACATCTACCAACTGGAGATCAGATATTCAAAGTCTCAGACTTATGGGAACAGCTCATTCAAACCCACACATCATGTGCAGAAAGGACCGAGGCATTGGGTAGTCTCGCTTCCTAGCTTGTTCATATGAGAACTTATGAAGACAGGAGACTTGGCTCATTTATAAAAGATAGTACTAATTCATTTGTTATGGCAGAGCTCCTACTAAGCCCCCACCTCTTAAAGTTCTTCTACCACAGTTTTGCTGCCTTGTGGTTGAAGCTTTCAAAGCATGAACCTGATTGACAAACTATATTCAAACCACAGTGGGGAAAAAGATTTTAAAAGCTGTTTTCTATGCACTTTTAAATTATTTTATGGAATAGGTATTATATAAATATAGATAATATATAACTTTCACAGTTATGTTCAAGTGTTTGGTTTGTCTGTTGAGTATTTTAAATGCCTGTCTGTTTATCTTGACATAACTGTGATCCCAACAGCATATGTCTCATATAGTTCAGGCCAATCTTTATTTTTGCATGTGGTAAAGGGTGATGACTCTGAGCTCGTGATCCTCCTGCTTCTATCTCCCATGCATTGGAACTTCAGGCACATGTGACCATGCTTGCTTTAACAATGGCTTTGGCAAAGTAGAAATTTTTAAATTTTATTAAAATATAGCCAATCAGGGTTGTTCCTTTAGTAATTGTCCTTTGGTATCATTATTAAGAATTATCAACAAACTCAATATCATCCAAATTTTCTCATGGGTTATCTTTTAGGAGTTTTCCAGTTTTGCATTTTATGCTGAGGGATGTGGTCAATCCTGACTTATATTTTGGTATAAGGGTTATAAGGTTAAGGCTCAGCTTCACCTACATGCGTTTATGAACATGTATGTTTACGTGTGTTACCTTTCTCTCTTAAACTGCCCTTTTTGTCATGTACCAGTTGAATACATTTATGTGGGTCATATAGGTGTATTTCTAGACTCTCTTCAGTGCACTAATAAGCTATATGGATGGTTGTTCCCCCACCAAATTACACCATTTTCCCCTTCAATTTTCAGATTCTTCACTTTTTCCAAATTTCATTTCTTTAGGTTAGCTTATAGAAAGATGTGGCTTTCACTGTGACATCTTCATATATTATATCATTACACCCTATTAATTCCCCTCCCTTCCAATCCCCTCCCACCTGGTTTCTTTTCTTCCCTTGACAAGTTCTATGTTTTGTTTTCTGCATTTCCTCCATCACTTTTTCTATTTTCAATTTCCCTTAAGATCTTGTTCCACATTTTCATGATCCTGTTGTGTAAGAAAAAAGCTATCTTTTCTAACCTACAATCTTGCCATAACTGCTTATTAGTCCCAGAGAGGCTTTAGGTCAGTTCTTTCATATATATATTCTTACTATATAGGTGATTGTTCTAGTTCGTTTTTATTATTAACATGACACAACCAAGAAAAACTAGGGTGTATAGAACTTTAGCTGAAGAATTACTTTCTGTGGCCACATCTGAGTGAGTTTGTCCTGATTGATGACATATACAAGACAGCCCTGTCCACTGTGGGTGACACTGTACCTAGGAACATAGGCCTGCAATGTTTAAGAAATGTAGCTGGGTTTGAGTCAAGAACCAAGCCAGGGCAACAGCTAGTAAGCAGTGTTCCTTCATGGGTCTTGATTCATAGCTTCTTGTCTTAAGTTCTTGCTCTGACTTTCCTCAGTGATAACTAGTAAGACAAAATTTTAAAAAAAATGTCTTCCCTTAAGTTAATCCAGATCAAAGTGTTTGATCTAGAATAAAGCTAGAGCAATGTCACAACATTGTACCTAGACAGTTTTGTGTCTTGTCCCGACCCATGGGATCAGTCAACAGAGGGTCTGGAAGAGAGAGAGAGAGTGGGACAAAGAATGGGTGGAGACGCAAAGAATGCTGGAAAGTCTGCTCACGTCTCAGAAGAGTTCATTGTAATTTGGTACAGTAGATATATGTTTCAGGGAGGCAGGTCGTGCCCCCCCCCCACTGCACTACAAGGAAATAGTAACAGTAATGATAGTAACAGTAACCAAAAGCAAGGGGTTAGTGATTGTGCAGAAAGAACAAAGTGTGCATCATGGCATGGTGGCCAAGACCACAAGGAGCCACAAAATACATCACTCATGCCTGGGAGAGAACCTCCTGGTTCAGAGAACAGTTAACAGGCTGAGAAGAAGGAAGTGAAGTCTTTCCCACACTTGTGGGTCTCCACAGTGTCTTCTCTCTTATCCCTTTACAGTCTTAGGTATTAGCTGAGACTTCAGGGTATGGAGCTGAAAAGCAGTGGTGGGATGGGACATCTTCCTCCATTCCTAATCTTAGTGGAATGCTTGTATTCTCTTTCCATTGGTGCTATTTCTAATTTTATTGGTCAATACTCTTTACCTTAAGTTGAAGAATTTATTCTCAGTTCTTACTTTGCTAAGGACACTTTTTCTCATGAATAAAATAGTTTGGAAAGTTTTCTATTACAAATCTAAGAGAAAACTTTTTGTAATTTTTATTTTCTCCTTCTCTTACTCTCTTTTTCTTTATTCTTCATGGCCTTATAATATTCTATTGCAAGAATATAGCAGCTATTTTAAAAGAATCCCTGTTGACGGATATTTAGGTTGAGTATATTTCATTAGTAAAAATGATCATAAAAAGAATAATCTTACAACATATGTAGATCATCTTATATATATATGAAAATTTCTAAAAATTAAAATAAAATATATATTGTCTCCTTGATTCTTAAAGTATCTCCCATAAAATTTGTGCTAAATAAATCTTACACTGATAACATATATACACTTTTGGCTTTGTTTGTATCTATTCATCTATTTATTGTTGAGACAGTATTTCATGATATAGATTATATTAGCCTCAACTCATAAGCCTCCTGCCTCTGCTTTATCAGTGTTGAACTGATAAGCATGTATCACCATTTTCTGTGAACATACAATTTTTATTTATTTCTCTCATAATGAGTGACATCAAGTATATTTTCTAAATCTATGCTTGAGTCATTAAGCTATCCATCCCTCCCCCATCCCTTTCTTATTTTCCTGTTGGACTATTTGCCTTTTTGTTTGTGAGATATGATAGCTCTTTATCTATTATGGAGGGCTCTCATTTTTTGATATTCATTCTGGGAGTGTTCAAAGTATTCATTTACATTGTGCGGGCATGTGATTTCTCTAGACTGTCAACTTAACTGGATTTGTTAAATGGCTCAGGATTACTGAAGCACAATTCTGAATGTGTCTGAGGTGTTTTGTATACTGGATACAAACTAAGGGGTTATCTCTGAGCTGAATATAGGCAGTACCATCCGTGAGTGCTGGCAGGATGAAGCAAAAATGGGACGTAGAGGCTCACCAATTCATGGCTTCCATGAAATGAGCATTTCCATTTCACTATGACCTTCAGCTCTATTTTGCTTCACCATACAACCAGGAGCAATGTAGCGAATTGTCTATGGAATGCAACCTCATTACTCCCTTTATGTTTTTATATAATCTCTTCTGTGACAATGAAAAAATCCAACAGATTTTTAATTAATTAGGAAGACTAAGGTAGATCTCTGAGTAGTATAAATTTTAAACTAATTCTTTTTATTCAATTTTATAGCACATTGTTTTGAGTAATGCTTTATTTGAACCATACAACTGGGGAACCAAAAGTTCCTCCATTTTAGAGTCAGCAGCCATGTTAGCAAACAGGTCAAGCTCAGGCTAAATCCCCCTTCAGTTCCAAGAAACTTGCAAAGGATGTTATCTAAAAGGACATCTGGGCTGGGCCCTAGCCTAACTGCAGAATGTTCCCACCCTGCCCTGGGGCCAACCAATACAAATCCATATACCACCCTGACCCACTCTGACCATAGGCCAAGTTAGCTATCAACCTAAACCTATTTCCTCCTTTACCCCAGTTCATGGTTTTTGCCTAAAAAAAGTACAGGTATTCAACTGGGAACTCCTCCTGGCCTTGCTGTGCCAAGTGCTTGGATGAGTTCCCTACCTGGCTTGTATTGTGCACTCAATAAACCTTACATTTGCATTTTGGATTCCTGAGACTCTGGTGATCTCTCTGGGGGGTTGTTCTCTGGGCAGAAGGACAACCTAGTCTAGCCAACTATGATATTTTAACATAGTCTGCTCAACATCTTCTTGAAAGGCAGAGTTAAGCACTTTGCAATCAAACATCTGGTGAGTGTCCAGTGTCCCACATCTTTTCCCTAGAAAGGACATAGCTAGACCTATCACATTTGAATATCTTTGTCTATGGCTTGGCATCTTAGGAATTTATCAAGCATGTCTTTCAGAGGTATTCAGACCCATCAAGGAGAAGTCAAAGTCATGAAATAGAGCTGAGAATATTAAATATTTATGCCACTGTGTAATTTGGTTACAAGAAAGAAAGCCAATCTCTGACCAGCACTTATCAAGATGAAGTGTTGAATACAAAGATGCACATTTAAAGACAATTGCCAAGTCTGATATTTCGATCAAATCATCTGCACCACACTCACTCATAAAGACAGCTTGAAAACATTCTGCATGCCAGAAAGATAAAAGCCTTTGATAATTGCTTCATAAAAAAAAAAAAAAAAATCAAAGACCCAGGAGAGTTACGGATTTTTGTAAGTGCCAGAATAAAGTTCTGTATATAGTGCAAGTCACTCCTAGCTTCTGGAATGAGCAAGACCTCATTTGGGGTCTAGACACATTAGGAAAAAAGGGCAATAAAAGGCTGTCAACTCTGAGTACTTTTGCTCAAGTATTTTGTTTTTGAAGAGACACTAGCCCACTTGAGAACGGCTCTGTGGCTTTGCCCTCCCCCCCCCCCCCCCCCCCCCCCCCCCCCCCCCGCCTTACATTCCTTAAGCTAGTGACATATGCATGTAAGTTAGATTATTGATAGGTTTACTATATTTGGTCAGCTGTAGAGAATGCACTTAGCCACTCCACCTGTTACAGCAAGGCAGATAGTTGGCCTTTTTCTTTGTCAGCTGAAGAACTAACTGGAGAGATAAGAGTGAGAGAAGGAGGAGAAGAAGAGAGGAAATATTTAAAAATGTTCTTAGACACATATTTTACTGAAGTCACGTTGGATTCAGTGATGACAGGAAGAATGGCGTGAAGAGAAGTTTCAAGGGCATATCTTACCCCATGCATTACAAAGCTTGCACATGTGCAAACAAGACATTGACTGCAACTCTGGGTGATAGTGGAGTGTAGACACCTGGCTGAGATTATGCTTTTGCTGAGACCTGGCGAAACTCTCAGACTAATTTTAATTGAACCAAGATAAAATTTAAAGCATTTTGTTCCAGAGAGATCCAAGCAGAATACTGGCACATTCTGAAAGCTGGTGTTTTATTAGGGATACCCTGCCTTATCTAACAGATATCACTTCAAATCTGTTCCCAAGAGCTAGGTAACTAATCACCATGTGTTTGAAGTCTACTAAGAGCTGCTTCCTGCTGTGGCACATTTATAGTGTCCTCAAACACCATTGCAGATATTTGGTGCTTCAATAGTATCTGTCCCATTAACATCTTTAAATATTCAAATTCTCAAGTGTATTCAGATCTCTGACACTGCCATTTAAAATAGGACTTTTAAAAAATGTTTTATTGGCATATGCTAATGCTGTATAATAGTGGATTTAATTATGACATTTTCTTATATGTATGTAAAATACTGTGCTCATATTCACCTAAAGCTGTCTTCTCCACTCCCTTTGATCTTACTCCTCACAAACAGTTTTCTGTTTTTCTGTCATTGTGTGTGTGTATGTGTGGAGGGGTGCCAATCAGTTTATTAGAATTGCTTTAGAAACATGAGTGTGTTGTCTGAGGTTTCTGTCTCGGGACTTTTCGGCCTAGCTTCATGGCCTGGATTTTCCAGTCGACTAGCCTGGTGGCCCAGACTTTCCAGACTAGCCTGGTGGCCCAGACTTTCAGACCCACAGTCCCACAGAATAACACAGACAGTTGTATTAATTGTACAACGATTGACCCAGGGCCCAGGCGTATAACTTGCTAGCCCTTGTTCTTAAACTAACACATGACTCTTACCTTATTTAGCCATGAGGCTTGGTACCTTTTCTCAGAGCAGCATTTCATCCTCTGTATCTGCTGGCTTCTCATCATGGGGTCTCCATGGCTGCTCTGTGGCATTTCTGCTCTGTTATTCCTGTTTGCAGAGTTTTCTCAGTTTGGTAGCTCTGCCAACACTTCCTGTCTGCCTTCAGCCAATCAGCATTTTATATTAAACTAGTAGGTGGGACAATGAACAACATAATTCCAGAAGCAGGTAACATATTAATGGTTCCTTCACTAAAAAAAAAAATTCCTTTTTTTTCCCCTTTCTCAGAAACTATAAACTACCTATAGATCCTCAGGAAGAGGCAGGACTTTGTGAGCCCCTTATTCCTGAGGGCTTCCCTTTTAACCAGCAGGTTGTTAAATGTATTTACCAAAAAAGTCTAAAAATGTGATTAGGAAGAATTAATGATTTTATAATATTTCTTGGAAGCAAAAGATATTTTTGTTATTTTTAAAAAAGATAGCAGTATGTGTCTTGAAAAATGTATTTGTGAGAGATTTAAATTTGTGCTCTCTCTTGATTAGATGAAAATAGTTTTTTCTTCCCCATCTTTTGTACAGATGAAGGTATGTAATATAGATACATCAAGGATTATACATATGTTCAGCTTAGCTAGCAGTTCTAATGCCTCCCTCATCTGTCTTTAGGAGTCGAGTCACAAAATCATATGGTTTGGGGTATTTTTTAATAGGCATTTTGAAAGTAAACAGTCCTTTGAAATTTTGGAATTAAATGTTTCATGCCTTACAATACAGGAACTATATGTATTGTCAAATATTAGAACTGTGTATAATCTGAGAGTATAATATTTGAAAACCATTTGTCTTTTATTGCAAGAATTCTACTTGCTATTATAACTGTAATGATTCCTGGCACATAGAGGCCGTGTGGTAAATCCAACATGATGCAGGGTAAAATAAGAATTCCTGGCACATAGCCCACATGTGGTAAAACCAGCATGGCAGAACATTGCCAATGGAGGGTATCTGCTCACTCCCCCTGCCTCCTACCTCCCCCTCTCCCTCCCTCCCTCCCTCCCTCCCTCCCTCCCTCCCTCCCTCCCTCCCTCCCTCCCTCCCTCTCTGTATCTGTCTCTGTCTCTGTCTCTCTCTCTTACTGCTTCTCTCCCATGTACCTGCCTGGAACCCCCCTGAATAAACTCTGATGTGTCATCTGGTAGTGTGTGTGTGTGTGTGTGTGTGTGTGTGTGTGTGTGTGTGTGTGTGTGTGTGATCTCACACAAAAAACTAACAATAACAAATACCTGGAGCCAGATATTGGGAAAGAGAGAAATAAAGAAACAAACTATAGCCCCTTCTCACCTAGCAAACTCGTCAGTCCTGGTTCCACAATTTCACACCTCTGTCCTCAGCTGACCAGGGAAGTCATAGAGGAAGCTGAACTTCCCCTTCCTTCCCTCAACCTAGCTGTCTTGCTGCCTCCTACAACATTTCTAGACTAAGATTGAAGGTATGCGATACTACTGCCTGGCTGTTAAGCCTTGAATTTACAGAGATGCAGAGATATCTCTGCTTCCCAAGTGCTGGGATTAAAGGTGGGGTGACCACCCTCTGACCTTCAGGGCTTGGCTTTATGAATGTTTCTGCCCTCTGATATTCCAGACTATTTTTATTAAATATACAATGTATCACCACACTTCTGTCCTATCTAATTTATATACTGATGAGTAATTCAATGAACTCATACCATAAAATGTACACTTCAGGAATTTTTATTTAATCAATACCATTGAGTTCCAATTATTTTATTTTCTCACTAGTTAGTCGTTTTTAACATCAGGATCTACACAGGGCTGGGGGGATAGCCCCATTAGTAAGGTACCTGCATGAGTTCTCCCAAGACTTGCATAAGAATAATAACAGGACTCTGTGGCCACTGGATATTTCAGTGCTGGGAAAGTGGGAACTGTTTGATATTTAGGGCTTATTGGTGAGCAAACTTAGCCTACTTGGTGAGCTTCAGGACAATGAGGGATGAGATTCTGTCTTGAGAACTATGTGTGTTTGATCTGTTCAACTTCCCAGAGCTACAACCAATAGCAATAACCTGGCCTTCCCAGCACCCTGATGCAAACTTTCCACCTACACTGCTTCTCTTGTTCCTTCTCTCCCCCCTCCCCTGCCAGAAGTTGCAACACTCTCCTGACCTCTCTCTCTCTCTCTCCCTTCTTTCCTCCTCACTTTCTTATTATATAATAAAGCCCCTCTAAATGAGCCCATCCTGAGTGTCTCTTATATTTTATTAATTTTCCAATACTAACCATTGCTACCCCCTTCCTTCTTCTTAGTTCCCCCCCCCAGCTTTCCCCCACCCCATTCCTGCATTCATTCCTCAGAGAGGGTAACCTAAGCTAAGTCAATTCAGTCTGATATATCTAGTTGAGGTAAAACTGAGGCCCTCCCCCCAGTATCAAGGCTGAGTAAGGTGTTCCTCAGTAGGGAATGTAGGGAGTAGGATTTGGGAAGCCACTTCATGCACCAGAAACAAACTCTGGTCCAACTGCAAAAAGTTCCAGAGCTTGCCCATGCCTTTGGACTGTCATCTACATTTGGAGGGTTTTGTTCTTTTACATGAAGGTTCCTTAGCTGTCATTTCAGAGTTAGTGAGCTCCTAATAGCTCATGTCACCTGCCTTTGTAGGTTTCTTCATCATGATCTTGATCCCTTTGCTCATATAATATCTTCTTCCTTACTTCAACTGGAGTGTGAGGTCAACCCAGTACTTAGCTATGGATCTCTGCATCTGCTTCCATCAGTTGCTGGATAAAGGTTTCAGGAGATCGTCTCTATTTTCTCTTCCAAGCAGGATCCATCAAATGTCTCTCATAAGTTCCTCCTGTTATCAAGATGCTCGGGGATTGTGTATTGTAGCCTGGCTACTTTGTACTTTGTGTCTAAAATCCAATTATGAGTGGATTATTTTTATGGGTCTGTTTATTTTTCTGTGCCTGTGTTACCTCACACAGAATAATACTCCACAAATCCTTCCATTTGCCTGAAAATTTCAAGATGTCTTTTTTCTCTTTTTACTGTGGAGTAGTACTCTATTGTATACATGTACCACAATTTTTTAGTCGGTTTTCAATTGAGAGGCATTAGTTTATTTTCAGATTCTGGCTATTATGAATAATGCTGCTATAAATATAGTTGAGCTAATACCCTGAGGGTAAGAATGTGCATCCTTTGGGTATATGCTCAATAGTGGTGTTGCTGGCCAGACTGATTCCCAGTTTTCTGAGAAACATTGTACTGATTTCCAAAGTGGCTGTACAAGTTTACATTCCCACCAGCAATGGACGAGTGTTCCCCTTGCTCCACATCCACTCCAGCATAGGTTATCATCTGTGTTTTTTATCTTAATTTTAGTCATCTGACATGTGTAAGATGATATGTCAGAGTTGTTTTGATTTGCATTTCTCTGATGGCAAGGATGTTGAGCAATTCTTAAAGTGTCTTTCAGCCATTTGGAGTTTTTCTGTTGGGAATTCCCTATTGAACTCTGTAACCCATTTTAAAATAGGATTATTTGGGTTTTGACCTCTAGTTTCTTAAAGTTTTCTCTAATTTTAGAGATCAGTCCTCTGTAAAGTTGGTGAAGATATTTTCCCATTCTGTAGGCTGTTGTTTTTGTCTTATTGACTGTGTCTTTTGCCTTACAGAAGCTTCTCCATTCAAGGAAGTCCTATTTATTAATTGTTGCTCTCAGTGTCTGTGCTTGAACTGATGTTATATTTAGAAAGTTGTCTCTTGTGCAAATAGATTCCAGGTTATTTCCCAGTTTATTTTCTATCAGGTCCAGTGTAACTGGGTTTATGCTGGACTTGAGTTTTGTACAGGGTGATAGATATAGATGTATTTGTATTCTTCTACATACCACCATCCAGTTATGTGAGTATCATTTGTTGAAGATACTATCTTTTTTTCATTGTATATTTTTAGCCTCTGACAAAAATCAGGTGTGTATACGAGTGCAGATGAATGCCAGGGTCTTCAATTTGATTTTATTGATCCACAAGTCTGTTTTTATGGCAGTACTAACCTTTATCATCATCATCATACTATTATTATTATTATTATTATTATTATTATTATTATTATTATTATTACTGTGGCTCTATAGTAGAACTTGAAGTCATGGATGATGATGCCTCCTAAAGGTCTTTTATTGAAAAGACTGTTTTAGCAATCCTGGGTTTTTTGTCTTCCTATACAAAGTTGAGTATTATTCTTTTGAGGTTTGTGAAGAATTGTGTTGAGATTTTGCGGGATATTTCATTGAATGTTTAGATTGTTTTTGGCAAAATTGCTATTTTTACTAAATTGACCCTACCTATTCAAGAGCATGGAAGATGTTTCTATTTTCTGATATCTTCTTTAATTTCTTTCTTCATTGACTTAAAGTTTTTATCATAGAGGTCTTTTACTTCTTTGATTAGAGTTAACCCAAGATATTTGTTGTTATTGCAGCTAATGTAATGGATGATATTTTTCTGATTTTTTCAACTCTTTTATCATTTGTGTATAAGTGGGAAATTGATTTCTTTTAGTTAATCTTGTATTCTGCTCCATCACTGAAGGTCTTTATCACATGTAGGTCTTCCCTGGTAGAATTTTGGGGGTCATATATGTATACTATTATAACATCTACAAATAGTGATAGTTTGACTTCTTTCTTTTCAACTTGTATCCCCATGATCTCCTTTTGTCGTCTTATTGCTCTAGCTAAAACTTTTAGAACTATATTAAATAAATATGGGGAGAGAGGATACCCTTGTCTTGTTCCTGATTTTAGTGGGATTGCTTTGAGTTTCTCTCCATTTAGTTTTATGTTTGCTGTTGGTTTCCTGTATATTGCCTTTATTATGTTTAGTTAATTTTCCTGTTTCTGGTCTCTTCAGGACCTTTATCATGAAGGAGTGTTGGATTTTGTCAAAGCCTGTTTCAGCATCTAATGAGATGATCATGTGGTTTTTGCTTTCAGGTTGTTTATATGATGGATGACATTGACAGTTTTTCCTATGTTGGAATGTCTCTACATTTCTGGGATAAAGCCTGCTATATCACAGTGGATGATTTTTTTATAAGTTCTTGTATTTAGTCTGCTAGTATTTCAGTGAGTATTTTTACATCAATGGTTATAAAGGAGATTGGTTTATAATGCTTTGTTTTTGTTGCACATCTGTGTAGTTTGGGTATCAGGGTGATTGTAGCCCCATAAAAGACTTTGGCAAAGTCTCCTCTGCTTCTACTATGTGAAACAATTTAGAATCCTGCACTAAAACAATCTGGCCTTGGACTTTTTTTTTTCTTTGTTTGGGAGACTTTTAATAATTGCTTCTATTTCCTTAGACAATATAGGTCTACTTAGGTCAGTTTTGTGGTCTTGATTCAATTTTGATAAGTAATACCTGTCAATTTTAGTTTGTTTTTCCAATTTTGTGGAGTACAGGTTTTTGAAGTATGACCTAATGATTCTATTTCCTTGCTATGTCCCCCTTTTCTTTTCTAATTTTGTTAATTTGGATATTCTCTCTCTTTCTGCCTTTTGGTTAATTTTGATTAGTTTGTCTGTCTTGTTGACTTTCTCAAAGACCAACTCTTGTTTCATTGGTTCTTTGTATTGTTCTCTTTGTTTCAATTTTATTTATTTCAGCCCTGAGTTTGATTATTTTCTGCTGTCTAATCCTTCTGGGTGAGTTTGTTCTAGTGCTTTCAGCTGTGCTGCTAAGTCTCTTGTGTAAGATTTCTTCAAAATTTTTATGTAGACACCTCGTACTATGAACTTTACTCTTAGCCCTGCTTTCTGTGTGTCCCATATGTTTGGGTATGTCATTGATTCATTTTCATTAAGTGTAGGAAGTCATTTTTTTTTAACTTTTTTACTTGACCCAGAGGTGGTTCAATGACATATTTAGTTTCCATGAGTTTATGGGTTTTCTGTGGTTTGTATTTTTGTTGAACTCTAACTTTAGTCCATGGTGGTCTGATCAGATACAAGGTGTTATTTTCACTTTTTGTATCTATTGATATTTGCTTTATGATTGAGTTTGTGGTTAATTTTAGAGAAAGTTCCATGAAATGTTGAGAAGTTATGTTTTTTGGTGTTTTGGTGGAAGGTTCTGTATATAGGTTAAGTCCACTTGAATCATAATATCAGTTAGCTCTCTTATTTCTCTGTTTAATTTCTGTCTGGTAGACTTATCGACTGGTGAAAGTAGGGTACTGAAGTCTTCCACTATTAGTGTGTGGGGTTCAATCTGAGTTTTAAGCTTTAGTAATGTTTCTTTTACATATGTGGACATCCTTGTATTTGGGACATAAACATTCAAGATTGAGCCTTCATCTTGATGGATTTTTCATAAGATAAATAAGTAGTGTCCTTCCTCATCTCTTTTGATCAATTTTCATTGAAAGCCTATATTGTTAGATACTAGGATAGCTACACTGACATGTTTCTCAGTCCAATTGATTGCAAAGTTTTATTGCAACCCTTTACTCTGAGGCAGTGACCGTCTTTGAAATTGAGGTGTGCTTCTTGTAATCAGCAAAAGAATAGATCTTATTTTCATATCCATTCTGTTACCTGTTGTTGTTTTTTTTTAATCTATGAATTGAGTCCATTGATATTAAGGGATATTAATGACCAGTGATTGTTGATTGTTGTTATTTTTGGTAGTAGTGTGGATGTGTTTTTCTTCTTTTTAGTTTTCTTCTGTGGGGCTATCTATTACTATGGCTTCCTCAGGTTGGAGTTTTCCTTTCAAAGCTTTCTATAGGGCTGGATTAATGAATAGGAATTGTTTAAATCCTGTTTTGTTATGAAATATCTTGATTGCTTTATCTATGGTAATTGAAAATTTTGCTGGGTATAGTAGTCTGGGCTATAAACCATGTTCTCTTAGTATCTATATAACATCTGACCAGGACCATCTGGATTTCATTCTTTCCATTGAGTACTTGGGTGTTTTTCTTATGAGTCTGCCTTTATAAGTTACTTGGCCCTTTTCCTTTGGTGCTTTTAATATTCTTTCTTTATTCTATGAGTTTAGTGGCTTGATTATTATATGTGGTGAGCAGACTTTGTCGGGGAGTCTAGTCTAATGGTGTTCTGTAAACTTTTATCTTTATAGTCATTCTTTTCTTTAAATTGGAAAAGGTTTTTTTTTTTTCTGTGATTTTGTTGAATATATATTTTTCTTCCTTGGAGCAGATATTCTTCTTATATTACTTTTATTCTTATATTTAATCTTTTCATGTGGTCCCAAATGTCCTGAATATTTTGTGTTAATACTTGTTTGGCTTTAGTGTTTTCCTTGGCTGATGTATCTATTTTTACTATCAAATCTTCCACACCAGAAATTCCTTCTTTCACCTCTTGCATTCTGTTCGTTATGCTCTCATCTGTATTTCCTGTTCGTTTACTGAGACTTTCCATTACTCCCTCAGTTTGTATCTTCTTTATTACATCTATTTCAATTTTTAAATCTTGAACTGTTTTTTCACCTTTTTGATTCTTTTTCTTTAAGGAGTTTGTTGATCTCTTCCAGTTTTTTGTTTGTCTTTCTCTCCATTTCCCTAAGGGAGTTTTAATTTCTTCTTTTAAGGCTTCTATAATCTCCATGAAGTTATTTGTAAGGCCATTTCCTTCTGCTTCTTTTACATTGGCATATACAGGTCTTGCTGTTGTAGAACCACCAGATTTGGGCGGTGCTGTATTGTTTTATACGTTGTTATGTGTATTCTTGCACTGGCATCTGCCTATTGCTTTTTCAAATTAATGCAGGATTTGTCTGTATCTCAGGGAGTTGTTCTTGGTGAAATCTGCTTTGGTGAGGTCTATGTCTCAGGAATCCTTTCCTGGCCCTTTATGAGCTCCTGGTCCACTTGTGGTTGTCTTATTCTGTGTCTCAGTGAGCTTTCCTTGGTTCATTAGAAGCTGACTGTTTCTATGTCTTAGGAATCCAATCTATGCCCTATATGATCTATTGATCCTATATGAGCTCCTGATTCAATAAAGGGTCTTGGTCAAATAGGGACTGGCTAATGCTGGGTCTCAGGGAACTTCTGAAGTTACTGGATGATGAGATGGCTTGGGGGATGGGGTGGGATTTGTTGATGGGCTGTCCAACAAATTAGGGTGTTAATGGGGAGTTCCATCCTGCAGGAGTCTTCCTTGCTGGCCTTTTGATCTAATAAAGGCTGGTGAACACTGGGTCTCAAGGAGCCATTGAGGTCCCCAGGTGATATGATGGTATAGAGGATGTGGTGGGATTTGTAAGTGGAGGTATCTAACAAAGTGGGGTGTTAATGGAGCCTTCTGGCCTACAAGAATCTTCTCTGCTGGCCTGGGAATGAAATGGGTGGGAGTGGGGTTCCACAAATTGTGCCACTAAACCTAGGTCCTAGATACGTTGCATTCCAGCTTATTTGAGTAAAGTGTAAGTCACTTCTTGATCCAATAGGGCTCTCACACTGTGGGTTTACAGGGAGCTTCTGAGGTTACTGGTTGATGAGATGGTTTGAGGGATGGGGTGAGACTTGTAAATAGGAGTGGTCAACAAACTAGGATGTTAATGGGGAGTTCTGATCTGCAATTGTCTTCCCTGCTGGTCTGGGAATAGGGAAGCAATGAGTAGGAGTGGGGTTCCATGAATTGTGCCCTGAGGCCTAGGTTGGGGAGAAGAGGCTCTCTGACTAATCTGGGTAAAGTATCATTCACCTCTTGATACGTAGGGGCTGGCAAACTGGTTATCAGAGAACCATTGAGATCACAGAATGATGAGATGGTTGGGGGATGGGATGACACTCGTAGATGGGGGTAGCCAACAAACTGGGGTGTTAATGGGGAGTTCTGAGTCTTCCTTGCTCTCTTGGGATGGGGGAGCAATGGATGGGAGTGGGTTTCTATCCTGAGTGTTTCTTTCTGTGGGCCACACCCACACTGCCACCACAGAGTCGTCCAGCTACAAGGGGTCCCATCTACCAGCTCTAGGTACTTGTGGTTAGAAATCATAACATAACATTAGTTTTATGACTTAGATAACATAACATTGATGCCACGTGATTTATCAGGGAGTTCTCCCAGCACTTTGCCTTGCTGTCTACTGGCAGTCTGACATGCTAGGACTCTCTGTGAACCATTACTAGGTAAGCTTTTCCTCTGCCAATTATCAATGGGCCTGGCCACTCCTATTACTGAGATCTGTGTCTTGCTCAGATTCTCACAGTTTATATTCCTGGATTTCTCATCCTTTGGGCTTGCCAGCTGTGACCCCATGCATCACTGACTGATGGATCTTTGGACAGCCTGCATCATTATTTTCATATTTGATCCTCACTTACAGTAGAAGACATTCTAGGCTACAACTTTTGGATCACTTTTCCTTGGTCTCAGTAATGAAAAACAAGGCATACCTCACTTGCGCACCCAGACGAGGGCTTCCATTCACGTTTGGCCTCACCTCCACCACCTGTGCCACTACTCCAGCCTCTCCTGAAGGCTGCGGGGCAGCAGCTATACACACAGCACTGGGAAGGACTGCTCTCCTGTGGCAAAGGCTGGAGCTCTTGATCTCTTGTTCTTTGCTTGGTATCTTCTGCTCCCTTGTCTCTCAGTTCTTTACTGATTTTAAATACTTTAGCTTATACGGTCATTTGTCTTGAGAAAAAAAACCCACAAGGTCACATGGTCGGGTGCCATCTTCAGGGCAAAGGTCATGTGGTCAGGTTTCATCTTTATTTGGGGCAAAAGACAGACAGGTCATTTGGTAGTCAGGCACGGCATGATCTCACTCAATGTTTATATACTCCATGCTCTTGCTGCTAAGCTTTGTAATTTTAGAGTTACTCAGATGATAGCTATCATTTTTATATTGCAAAATGATATATGAGAGATTTTAAATATATTTAAGAACAATTTTTACACTTCTGGGCATCCAATGGTCAATCTATATTTATTAAAACAATAGTCATAATCAAAATTAAAAAGTCCTACTTTTCATAGGACATGGTGATAGAGATTATTTTTTCTTATTTCTGCCAAATACTTCACCATATTGGCACACGTCTATGAGGTTAAAATCTCCAAATCAGTTCATAAATTTTAACTTCTGTTTCTACTTTGAACTTGTCTCAGTATGTGCTTTTAGTGGGATTATGTTCTGTACATGGTAAATATTTGTCCCCCTTACTAGTTTAATAAAACACTGATTGGCCATAAGGTAGACAGGACATATGGGTGGGTCTACATGACTAAGAAAACTCTGGGAACAGGAAGAGCAAGGCAGAGACACCAACAGAGAGAAATGCCACCAGATGCAGAGAAATTAAGTTAAAATGCTGCTCTGAGAAAAGGTACAAAGCCACATGGCTAAGTGTTAATAGTTAGAAAGTTATATGTCGTATCCATATGCCAATTAACATGAAATTAATATAAGCTATAGTGTGATTATATGGGACTAAGCAGCAACAGGGTTGCCAGTGGGTCTGAATCCCAGAATTGTGTTGGAAAGGCTTGGCCAGAAACTTCATATTACAGGTGTTCACTCATCTGGCAGACACATCCAAACTTTATTCATTTCTGCAACCTGCTTTGGACGGTGAGGTCAGACCACTGTTTAAATTCTCCTTTGTCTTCGTCTTTTTTTTCAGCCTTTTTAAAAACCCTGATGATAATGATCCATTTCAGTTTGAAGCAGCTACAGAGAAAATGCATCACTCCCACTCCTGAGACAACTTAAGAGGCTAAGTCAAAGAAAACTTCCTGGGCCCAAAGTTGCCAATTAATAGATTTATAAAGTGAGAGTTTTTAATATATTAAATACCATTAAAAAACACAGGTTTGATACTCATACCCAAATAAACAAACAGTTCTCAAATGCTTAGAGGTCCATAGTATATGGCATTTAAAATGTTTAAATAAAAGGCTTTTGTGGTAGATACACATGCTGGCTCCTGAGAAGGATCCTGTACCTCCAAGAAGATCAATGGTCAAAGAACCTCCATCCAAAACTTTCTCTAGATTGGCAGTACCAGCCGCTATACAAAAGCTCCCCTTTTCCTCAAATAAGGTAAAGGCTGCCTTCAGGTGGTGAACAAGAGGACCCTGGGAAATCCATTGCCTCACTCTTGCCTAGACAAGGTAGGCTGTTTCTCCCCGTGGGTTTCTATACCACAATTGTAAGACCTTATAAGGTCTGGCAGCCTGGCAGCCAAAGAAAGCCAAAGACTGATTTTTTCTGATACCTCTGGCTTCAGTGACAATGGAGGCATTGATGCCTAGGTGGCCATTAAGTCACTTTCAATTGGTAACTCAGGTATAATTTATCCTTCTCAGATTTCTGGTGCCATTAGACAATTAGGCTTTGTTGGAGCTGCCCTCTCAGATGTCTATACAAAAGTCATGGTTTTCATTCTCTTAGAACTAATATTATATATGGACAAAGTTCAACTTGCTACCAAAATTTAACATCAGAGAGGTTATAAAAGCCTTTTTCCTTTACTCATTCAGCTACTTTCTTTCAGTAAGTTCTTTTAGATACAAATTTAAAAATATGTTTCATTGGGCTGAATCCAGGCCCTGGAAAATTGTTCATGCCTGCTAACACAAAGCCATAGCTTTTGCTATGACACATCAAAATGTAAATCTATTTCAGCGCTGTTTTTCAGATATGTGCAGGTTCCTGTACAGACCCAAGCCTCTTGCCAGACAGAAGAGAAACATTAGATGTGATGGCCCCCAACATTTCTAGAACATACCATTCCTCAATCTGCTGCGCCACCTCACCAAGCTTCTGAGACTTTACTGCTGGTACCACCTCTCCAGACTCAAGAAGGCACCTACCCAGAAACTAGAACCTTGTTTTTTAGGATGTCCCAGTGAAGAGCATATCTGTTCTTATGCCTTTTTTGTTAACCCTTGTCTGTTCTGTAAATCAGGGTACTTTTTCATTCCATGCTCTCTGGCAGTTATCACTTATTATTGCTAGTCCCATTCATAGGGCCAATGGTAATTATCTTTTTTTTTTTCTAGTATCCTGCCTTCTCAGCTTCCCCAAAGGAAAGATACATAAGGTCCCCAGGATGACACAAACTAAATGCGTGGCTTCTCGGCTCCTTTAAGAAACAGATGCCTGAGGTCTTCAAGATGACAACTAATTGAATGCCTCTTCACTCACATCTCCTACTGTGTATAACCCAGATCCCCTCACCAACGCATTGGAGAGTATTTCCTAATTTCTTTTCTATTAAGTTCAGTGTAGCTGGGTTTATGTTGAGGTCTTTGATCCACTTGGATTTGAGTTTTGTACAGGGTGAGAGGTTTGGATCTATTTTCATTCTTCTACATACTAACATCCAGTTATGCCAACACTATTTGCTGAAGATACTATCTTTTTTCCTTTGAATATTTTTGGGCTCTTTGTAAAAAATCAGGTGTTCATAGGTGTGTTGATTAATGTCTGGCTCTTTGATTTGATTATATTGGCCCACAAGTCTGTTTTTATGCCAGTACCAGGCTACTTTTATTATTATAGCTCTATAGTATAATTTGAAGTCAGGGATTGTATTTCCTCCTGAAGTTCTTTTATTGAGCAGGATTGTTTGGGCAATCCTGAGTTTCCTGTTATTCCATATGAAGTTGAGTATTGTTCTTTCAAGGTCTATAAAAAATATGTAGGGATTTTGATGGGGATTGCATTGAATCTGTAGATTGCTTTTGGCAAGATTATCCTTTTTACTATGTTGATCTTACCTATCCAGGAGCATGGAAGATCTTTCCATTTTCTGATATCCTCTTCAATTTTTTTCTTCAGTGACTTACAGTTTTTGTCAAACAGGTGGGTTACTTTTTTGGTTAGAGTTATACCAAGATATTTAATGCTATTTGCAGCTATTCTAAAGAGTGATGTTTCCCTTATTTTTCAGCCATTTTATTCTTACTGTATAGGAGAGCTATTGATTTTTTTTTGAGTTAATCTTGTACCCTGCTACATTGGGGAAGGTGTTTATCATCTGTAGAAGTTTCCTGGTAGAATTTTTGGGGTCACTTATGTATATGACCATATTATCTGCAAAGAGATAGTTTGACTTCTTCCTTTCCAATTTGTATTCCCTTAATCTTTTGTTCTCATTGTTTTAGATAAAACTTTGAGAACTATATTGAATGGATAAGGAGAGAACAAACTTGTATCTTTTTTTTGCTGACTTTAGTGGGATTACTTTGAGTGTTTCTCCATTTATTTTGATGTTGGCTGTCATTAATATATATTTTTGATGCTAAAGTGTGTTTCTCAGCTGCAGTAAATAAATGGATCCATCTTTAATGGGGGAATCGAGATCATTATTGTTGAGAGTTATCAATAACTAATGATTCTTTATTCCTGTTATATTTTTGTTTTTGGTGGTGGTGATGGTCATAGTTGTTGAGTATGTGTATGTGTGTGTGTGTGTGTGTGTGTGTGTGTGTGTGTGTGCTTCACTTTTAATTATGCTGGTCTGAGATTATTTCCCGTGGTTTTGCTTTGTTTGCAGCTAACCTGTTTAGGTTGAAATTTTTGTAAGGCTAGATTTATAGACAGATATTGCTTACATTTAGTTTTACCATAAAAATGTCCAATATAGTCATCTACGTTGATTATAAGTTTTTCTGACATAGTAGTATGGGTTGCCATCTATGGTCTCTTAGAGTTTTCAACACATATGTTCTGCCTTTTAAAAGTCTCAATTGAAAGTCTGGTATAATTCTAATAGGTCTGTCTTTATATGTTTCTTTGTATTTTACCATTTTGCTTTTAATATTTTTTCTTTGTTCTCCACATTTACATTTGGTGTTTTGATTATTTTGTGCCAAGGGAACTTTTTTTTTTTTCTGGTCTGGTCTACTTGTTATTTTGTATGCTTCTTGCACTGATCCTGTACCTTCTTTAGGTTATGGAATTTTTTTCTATGATCTTATTTTAACATATATATTGTTTTAGACCTGCGTTTCTTTCTTTCCTTTGTTTGTATTATTTTTAGATTTGGTTTTATCATTGTGTCCCAGATTTTGTGAATGTTCTGTGCCAGGAGTTTGAAGATGTAATATTTTTCGACTGATTTATCTGTGTCATCTAGCATGTCTTCAATGTCTGAGATTCTTTCATTTGTTGTATCCTGTTGGAGAAGATTCATTTTATGCTTATTATTTAAATTCTTAAATCTGGTTCCTAGGAGAGTGTGTTCCCCATAGGGAAATCTGAAATCCTGTTGGGTTTGGGCACTATGAAATGTGTTTTAGGGTATTGGTACCTGAGATTAAGTAATAAGGATGGACTATGAGTGGCACAGTCACTTTTTAAGAAGGAAAAAAAGCATGGAATTTCACATCTACTTAGTCCTCTTGGAACGGAGGCAGCGAGTTGAGGAGAAGGCACAGCAGAAAGTATGCAAGCAGATCTGGGAATGAGACTAGGTGATTAGACTCAGAGGAATGTATGGGGAGGTGAAAAATTTACCATTATTCTACCTACTTCTTTGCCCAGGTTGGTCTGTGTGTTCCCATGGGTGTGTTTGATAGAGTTGGAAGGTGGTACAAAGCCATGTTTGTGGGAAAAACTGTGGAATCTACCCGAGATGTGGTGTGGAGCAGCTGCTGTAGGTTTTCTGCTGCAGAGATAGGGATGAGACTAGAGGATTAATGCTGGAGGACTGAAGGTAGAAGTAAAGATTTGCAGTTATCCTACCTGATTCCCTGCTAGAGTGACCTATGTGTTACCAGGCAGTGCTTAGGAGTTAGGAGGTGGGATAAATCAAGTAAAGGAAGGGAAGTTAGGAGGTTTAAATCTGTGGGTTCCACTAGAGGTGTGGGCAGGGGGGAAAGGAAGCTTCAGCTGGTGCTATGCTGTAGAGTTAGGAATAAATGTAAGAAAGTGGGTTTGGAGGAATGCAGGGAGAGATGAAGATCTGGTATTAGCCTAGCTCTTTTCTGGATGAAGTGGCCTGTGGGTTCCCAGAAAGTGCCTACTGGAGCTTGGGACTAAGATAAAGCCATCAGTATGGGAGGGAGGTTAAGAGGGGGAGATCTGTGTGATTCACTAAAGATGAAGTCGGTGAATGTTGTAGTTTCAATTGTAGTTGCTGTGATGAAACACTATGACCCAAAAGGAAGTTGAGGAGGAAATGGTTTATTTGTCTTACACTTCTACATCACTGTTCATCATGAAAATAAGTCAGGACATGAACTCAGAAAAGGAAACAGGGCAAGAACATGGTGGCAGGAGCTGATGCAGAGGCCACGGCATGGAGCGGGGAGTTACTGCTTACTGGCTTGTTCTCCATAGCTTGCTCAGCCTGCTTTCTTATTAAAACCAGGACCACCAGCCCAGGGATGGCACCACTCACATTGTGGGTCTTCCCCCATCAATCACTAATTAAGAAAATGTCCTACAGCCAGATCTTATGGAAGCATTTTTTTTTCTGTTAAGGTTTCCTCCTTTCACATAACTCTAGATATGTCAAGTTGACAGAAGGCTGTTCAGCATGATGATTCCGCTGTATGTCTTCTGCTGCAGAGCTGGGCACAAGTCTGAAAAATGGATGCATAAATGAAAGGAGAGGCCTTGAAGATCTAAAGTTAGTATAGCTGTTTCTCTGGTCAGAATCATCTTCCTTTCTTTAGATTCTCAAGATCAATCTTGTTTTGATTCTTGAAGCTTCACTCATAGTGTGAAATAAAGGGACCCTCTCAGTGAATCGACAAGCTTTATGAAAATAGATATGTATCCCCCTGCCCCATTCTCCAAGTTTTAAAGAAAATATGATGAGTTTCTTTCCCATTACTCCAACCCAAACATCTTTAGACAAACCTTAGCATCTCCACAGGTAAATCAAAGACTTTGATTTCAATCTTCAATTGCCATACTCATCTTACCCTGGCTGGAGTTTTGACTAATTGCTCATACTTACCTTACTTCTGTTTCAGAGCAGTAGTCCATGCTCTAAGCATATTTGGAGTTTTGTTTTTTACTTCAGCAGAATAAAATCATTCTTCAGTCTTCTGAAAGAGCTCTTTAAAAATCCCCCACAAGCCTTTAATCTCAGTATTCAGAAGGCAGAGTCAGGTGGATCTCTATGAGTTTGAAACCAGACTACTCTACAGAGTGAGTTCCAGGACAGTCAGTGTGCTGTTACACAGAGAAACCCGGTCTGGAAAAACTAAAAACAAAAATAAATAAATAGATAGATAGATAGATAGATAGATAGATAGATAGATAGATAGATAGATAGATAGATAGAAATTCCAACTTGTTTTGCATAAACAGCTTTGGCTTATTTTTCCCCAGTTGCCATTTGCATAAGCAGTGCAAGTAGGTGAGACTTTTTCTTTGGATCTAAAGTTCAAGTTCAAGGTAGTCACTTTTTTTTTTTTTTAACTCGGGGAATTATTTCCATAACCTCGATACTGTCTGCATTAAATAAGCAGGGAGGAGTTGAAAGCAGGTAGAACACTAGTTCTCAGTCTTTCTAATGCTGCAAGCTCTTTAATCCAGTTCCTCATTTTGTGGTAACCTCCAACCACAAAATTATTTTGTTGTTATCTCATAACTAATTTTGCTACTGTTAGAATCTTAATGTACATTATCTGATATGTGACCCCTGTGGGAATCTCAAGCCACAAGTTCCGAATCACCGAGTTAGAGTATAAATTAAACTAAAGTAAACAAGACACAATGTAAACTTGTGGGACAGAGTTAACTAGAAGAAAGCAGATGACAGCATCTGCAACAAAAGTAACACCAGCGCCACATCTGAGACTTTCTGTTCCTATCATCTCAAAAGACATCTTGGAGTGTGGAAGGAAAACTGTGGTTGTAAAGATGAATGCAGTGGTATAGGAAAGTCTAGGGTTGTGGTGGTTGTTCTGGGACTCGGTGGGTTGGGTACTTTATGAGCATCATAATATAGACTTATTTGGTGTCCATTGGAAGCATAGCTAGTGCATGCATATAAAAATATAGAGAACAATATGGCATCACCAGTTTCTACAACAGCAAAACATAAATATTTTAGTGTAGAAGAAGCAGAAGAAAATGGTCTTAAAAACAAATTCATGAAGATAATGGAAGCCTTTAAAAAGAAAATAAAAATCTCTCTTAAAGAAATGGAGGAAAAGAGAAACAAAAATTGGAAGATATCAAATCAATAAATTTTAAAAATAAAACCAAGTAAAAGAAATCAAGCAGGTGATGGAAAGAGAGATTTAAAAATTAAATTAGAAGCAACAAAAAAGTCACAAACTGAGGGAATGCTGAAAATGAAAATCTGGGTAAAGAAACAAATACTACAGATTTCAATCATAACCAACAAAAAATGGAAGAGAGAATCTCTGATATGGAAAATTTAATAGTGGAAATAAATATGTCAGTGAAAGAAAAAACTAAAGCCAAAAAAGTCATAACACAAAATGTTCAGGAAATCTAGGATACCATAAAAAAAAAACCAAACCTAAGAATTATAGAAGTAACAAGAATAGCAGCTCAGAGACACAGAAAATATAATAAAAAAAATCATAGAACTTTCCTAATCTAAAGAAAATTCCTCTAAATATACAAGAAGCTTTCAGAACACCAAATAGACTAGACCCTCCCCCCAAAAAGTGTACTTGTCACATAATCTTCAAGCCACTAAACTTACAGAATAAAGAAAAAATATTACGAGCTGCAAAGCAAAAGGGCCAGGTATCTTACAATGCCAGACTCATTAGAATAGTACCCAATTCTCAATGAAAGCCAGAAAATCCTGGAAAGATGTTATATAAACTCTAAGAGACCACAGATGCCAGCCCAGAATTTTATACCCAGCAAAACTACCAATCACCTTAGATGGAGTAAACAAGACATTCCATGACGAAACCAGACTTAAACAATAATTAGTTACAAATACAGCCCCATAGAGAGCACTACAAAACATTCCAATTTAAAGAAGTTAGCTACACCCATGATACCACAAGCAATAGATAATCCCACAGAAGGCAACCTCAAAATAAACACACACACACACACACACACACACACACACACACACACACACACACACACACACACACCAAGTATCACCCAAAATAATAGGAATTAATAATCACTGGTCATTAATATCTCTTATGATCATAGGACTCAATTCACCTATAAAAGGACACAAGCTAATAGAATAGATATGAAAACAAGATGCATCCTTCTGCTGTATACAACAAATGCACCTCAACTTCAAAGACAGACACTACTTCAAAGTAAAAGATTAGAAGATGACTTTCTAACAGGCAAGTATAACTATCCCAATATCGAACAAGTTAGACTTCAAACTAAAATCAATCAAGAGACATTGGGAAGCATATTACATATTAATCTCAGTAAAAATTAATCAAGATGAAATCTCAATCCTGAGCATTTAGGCACCAATACAAGGGCACCCATATATGTAAAAGAACACTAATTAAGTTTAAATCACACATTATACCCCACACACTAATAGTGGGAGACTTTGATACCCTACTCTCATCAATGGATAGGTATACCAGACAGAATCCCAACAGAAAAATAAAGGATCTAATAAATACTATGACTCAAATGGACATAAAATACATATAAAAAGCATTCCACCCAAACTCCAAAGGATATAACTTCCTCCTAGCATCCCGTGGCAACTTATCTAAAACTTAAAACATACTTAGTCATAAGGCACATATAAATAGAGGGGAAAATAGTATCCTATAAGACTAAAGTGGACCAAAGGTAGAATTTAACAACTACACAAACCACAGAAACCTACATTTCATGGAAGCTAAACATCTCTCGATTGAACCACCTCTGGGTCAAGGAAGAAGTAAAGAAAGAAATTAAAGACTTTGTAGAATTTAATGGAAATGAATTCACAATGTACCCAAACATATGGACACAATGAAAGCAGTACTAAGAGGAAAGTTTATAGCACCAAGTACGTAAAAATTTGGAGAAATCTCACACAAGAGACTTAACAACACATTTGATGCTCTGGAACAAATAGAAGCAAACTCACCAAGGAGTAGATGGCAGGGAATAATGAAACTCAGCTGAAATCAATAAAACTGAAACAAAGGGAATAATACAAAGAATCAATAAAACAAAGGGTTGGTTCTTTGAGAAAGTCAACAAGACAGACAAACTCTTATTGAAACTAACCAGAAGGCAGAGAGAAAAATCCAAATTGGCAACATCAGAAAGGAAAAAGAGAAATATAACAACAAATACTGAGGAAATTCAGTGAATCATTAGAGATGCTCTGTACCCCATTAAAATGAAAACCTAAAAGAAATGAACATCTTTCTGGATAGATAATATTCACCAAAATTTAAAAAAGACCAGATAAATGACTTAAATAGACCTATAACACCTAAGGAAATAGAAGCAATTATTAAAAGTCTCCCAACCAAAAAAGACCAGAGCCATATGGTTTCAGAACAGAATTCTATCAAAATTTCAAAGAATACCAATACCCCTCAATTGTTTCACACAATAGAAACAGAAAGAGTATTGTCCAACTTTTTATACAGCTATAGTCACCATGATATCCAAACCACACAAAGCCACAATAAAGAAAGAAAATAACAGGCTAATCTCCCCAGTGAACATTGATGCAGAAGTACTCAATAAAATACTGGTGAAGAAATTCAAGAATATATTTTAAAAAATCCACTATGATCAAGTAGGCTTTATCCCAGAGTTGCATGGATGATTCTACATTACAAAAATCTGTCAATGCCATCCACCATATAAACAACCTGAAAGAAAAGAACCACATGATTATTTCAATAGATGCTGAAAATCCTTTGATAAAATTCAAACTTCTTTATGATAAAGGTCTTGGACAAATGAGAGATACAAGAAACAAACCTAAACATAATAAAAGCAATTTACATCAAGGCAACAGCCACCATCAAACCAAATGGAGAGAAACTCAAGCCAATCAAATAAGAAAGAAGACCAGACTAGCCACTCTCCCCATATCTATTGATATACTTCCTAAAGTTTTAGCTAGAGCAATAAGACAACTAAAGGAGACCAAGGAGATACAAATTGGATAGAAAGAAGTCAAACCATAACTATTTGCAGATGAGAAGATCAGATATATAAGTAACACCCAAAATTCTACCAGGGAACTCCAACAGCTGATGAGCACCTTCAGAAATGTGGCAAAGTACAACTTTAACTCAAAACGATCAATAGCTCTCCTATTCACAAGTGATAAAAGAGCTGAAAAAAATCAGGGCAACATCACTCTTTAGAATAGCTGCAAACAACATCAAATATATTGGGGTAACTCTAACCAAAGAGGTTAAATACTCGTGTGACAAGAACATTTGAAGAAAGAAAATGAAGAATAGCTCCCATGCTTCTGGATAGGTAGGATCACCATAGTAAAAATAGAAATCTTACCAAAAGAAATCTACAGATTCAATGCAATCTCCATCAAAATCCCAACACACATCTTCAGATATCTTGAAAGAACAATACTTAACTTCATATGTTAAAATAAAAAACCCTATATCACCAAAGCAGTCCTGTTTCCTAAAAGAACTTCAAGAGGCATCACCATCTCTGACTTCAAGCTTTACTATAGAGCTACAGTAATAAAACCAACTTGGTACTGGCATAAAAACACACTTATGGATCAAGGGAATCAAATTGAAGTCTCTGACATTAATCTACATACCTATGAATTGATTTTTGACAAAGAAGTAAAAAATATACAATGCAAAAGAAAGCATCGTCAATAAATGGTGCTTACATAACTGAACAGTGGCATGTAGAAAAATGCAAGTAGATTCATATCTATCACTATGTACAAAACTCAAGTCCAAGTGGATCAAATACCTTAATATAAACCCAGTTAAACTGAATCTGATAGAAAAGAAACTTGTAAGTAGTCTTGAGATCATTAGCATAGCATAGTTATTATATCTAAACATAATACAAGTAGCACAGACATTGAAGGAAACAATAAATGAGACCTCCTGAAATTGTGAAACTTCTGTAAGGCAAAAGATTTGTTCAATAGGACAAAAGTTTTTAGAATGGGGGAAAATGATGTGGGAATGCCTTTCTGTATGCTGTGAATCTCAATCTTTAAATAAAGGAGCTGTTTTGGGCCATGACCATAGAAGAAGTAGGAGGAGGAATCAGAATAGGTAGGAAAGGAAGGGTGGAGTGAGAGGCAGACCAAGCTGAAGCCCAAAAGAGCAACATGTAAGGAACACAGGTGAGTCATGGGCCATGTGGTAGACAGATTAATAGAAATGGGTTGATTTAAGATGTAAGAGCTAGCTAGCAATGTGCCTGAACCATAGACCAAACAGCATAAAGTTAATATAAGCATCTGAGTCATTTCTGGGGACCTGAGGGCGGGTGGCTAAGAGGTCTGGCATGATAGGGTCTGGGTCTCTGGCTGCCTGAGACCTAGAAAACTCCACCACTACAGGAAAAAACTTCACTAACCCTACATCTTACAAAGGACTGATCTCTAAAGCATGTAAAGAACTTAAGAAGCTAGAGGTCAATAAAACAAATAATCTAATTTAAACATGGGATAAAGAGCTGTCAAGTCTGTTAACAATTTACAAATTCAAAGAAAATGTTCAATTATTTACTCTATTTTGGTGAGTCCAAAGGATTGTACCTAGAGAACTCTCAACAGAAGAATCTCAAGGGGCCAAAAGGAACTTAAATAATTGTTTAAATTCCTTAGCCACCGAGAAATGCAAATAAAAACACCACTGAGATACCATCTTGTACCTGTCTGAATGGCTAAGAACAAAAATATTAATGATAGTCTATGCCACATGGGATATGGATTAAAGGGAACACTTCTCCCTTGCTGGTGGGGATGTAAATTTGTACAGTTATAGTGGGATTATGGTGTTACATTGTAAATAATAGTCCTGCCTACTGGTTTATTAAAAACACTGATTGGCTGAAGGCAGACAGGAAGTGTGAGTGGGGCTACCAGACTCAGAAAACTCTAGGAACAAGAAGAACAGATCAGAAATGCCACAGAGAAGCCACTGAGACACCATGGTGAGATACTAGCAGATGCAGAAGAAAGAAATTGAAATGCTGCTCTGAGCAAAGGTACCAAGCCTCATAGCTAAACAAGATAAGAATGGGTTAGTTTAAGAGCAAGAGTTAGCAAGTTATATGCTTGGGCCCCAGGTCAATCAGTGTACAATTAATGCAAGTGTCTGTATGTTTCAGTGGGACCATAGGACTGTGGGTCTGACAGTTTGGGCCACCAGGCTAGGCCAGAAAGTCTGGGCCATGAGACTAGACCAAAAAGTCTGGGCCAGGAGGCTAGGCCAGAAATACTGAGGCAGAAACCTATTACAACAAGTAGCCACTTTGGAAATCAGTATGGTGGTTCCTCAGAAACCTGGGAATCAAGCTACCCAATGACCTAGCAGTGATACTCTTAGGATACATATTATTTCCTCAAGGACACTAGTTCAACAATGTTTATAACCACATTATTCATAATAGTCAGAATCTGAAAATAACCTAAATGCCCCTCAATTGAAGAATACATTTAAAAATTGTGGTACATTTTCACAATGGAGTACTATTCAGCAGTAAAAAAAAATGACATCTTGAAACTTGTAGGTAAATGGCTGGAACCAGGAATATCACCCTGAGTGAGGTAACACAGACTCAGAAAGTTAAACATGGCATATAATCACTCGTAAGTGGATTTTAGATATAAAGCAAAAGATAACCATGCTACAATCCACAATCCCAGAACATCTAGATAACAAGGAGGAATCTAAGAGTGATATCCAAGCATCCCCCGGGGAAGTAGCAATAGATATGTTCTCCTGAGTAAGTTGTGACCATAGTGGGGAGGGGAAAAGAGGTGGCTGGAAGAAAATATTAGGGATTGTGATGGTTGAGTTGGGTAAGTGACAGAGATCCAGAATAACAAAATAGATATCTTGATACAGAGAGCCATTGTAAGGTTAGAGAGAAATCTGGTACTAGGAAAATACCCAGAAACTCACAAAGATGACCCCAGCTAAGACTCTAAGCAATAGGGGAGAGGATACCTAAACTGGCCTTTTCCTATAATCAAATTGATGACCACCCTAATTGTCATATTAAAACCTTCATCCAGCAACTATTGGAAGCATATGTAGAGAACCACAGCTAGGCACTGGGCCAAGCTCCCAGTCTAGTCAAAAAGAAGGAGGAGGTATTATATGAACAGAGTATCAAGATTATGATGAAGAAACCCACAGAGACAGATGACCTGAGTTATTTGGAGGTCATTGACTCTTAAATGACAGCTAGGGAACCAACATGAGGCTGAACTAGCCCCTCTGAATATTCATAACAGTCAAATGGCATAGGCAGTTAGTGGGGCCTCTGGCAGTGGAATTAAAATTTATTCCTAGTGCATTAACTGTTTTCTTGGAGCCCATTCCCTACAAAGAAAAAAAAGTTGCTCAGCCTTGATACTGGAAGATGGTTGGCCCTGACTCAACTGGATATGTCAGAATGCATATGATCACCCTGAGTGTCCTTGGGCTCTTTGAGGAATAAATGGTGTGGATGTGGTGGGGAAAGATTGAGAAGGACTGGGAAGAGGAAGGGAGGGGCAAAAGTGGTAAACATGTTTTAAAAAATTTAAATTAAAGAAAGGCCACTGGGCAAGAAACTGCTCTTGCTTTGACTGCTTGACAGTGTGCTTTATAAACTGGACATATAGGAACCATTGAAAAATGATCGCTGAACTTTACCAGAACAAGCCAAGATGGTCCTTCAAGTTTTTACTTCACAGAGACTGCCAGATATTCTGCAGGAAACAGAATTGACAAACAGATGAACTATGCCAATTTTTTTCCTTCACTGAAAAGTATGCTAGAGACTCTAGGACTGTAGAGAAATTGTAGGTGATTGCCAGGCAGCCAGATGCCTCTGTCATTTCTAGAAAATTGTTAGTTGCCTACAACGGCCTTCCTGTTTACTCAGGTAATGTTATACCTTTCTGGGGTTGTTGATAGAGTTGAAGTGTAAATAGCTATAATTATCATTTTCCTTAGTTATGATAAAAGGTAAATTAGATATAAATATTAAGCCTTATAAAAATAGGATAGGTGATAGAATATTTTCTTTATTTTGGCCTATGGCAAGGGAGTTTAGAGAAAGGCAAGGAATCTAAGCAGAGATAAAGACAAAGAAGAGTAGAGTGGAGAGATGCTGCAGACTACCACCCAGAAAGTAAAATGTAAAGCCATGGAGACAGTGCATAGATTAATAAAAAATGGGTTGAATTAAGTTGTGAGAGCTAGCTGTAATTAGCCTGAGTTGTATGCCAGTTTGTAATTAATATTATCCTCTGAGTAATTATTTTATAAATGGCTGTGGTACCATGGGTGAAAAATATTCCTCTGGACTATGGGCCCAGATGGGTCAGAAAACTTCTGGCTACAGAACAGTCTTGGGGTGCCTCCACAAGCAGAATGTCTGGATAAATATTGGGGTTGTTAATAAAGAAGCCCACAATAGGTACATAATAAAACAATAGGTTATGACATATATCCTGAAGAGATAAGATTGAAGGAGATAGACTGTCAGAAAGAGGCTTGAGTTTCAGAATCATTTGAAAAACACAGCCTATGATAAGAAGGGATATTTAAATCTCAGACACTCATGGAAAGGTATGCCAGTCTTTGAAAGGGAAGGTGAAAATGGTTGATCTGTGGGAGCATCAGATACAAAGACACTGAGCAAAGTATGTAGAGGAGCTGCAAGGAGACAGATTATGTGGCTGAAGTAGAGTTGTTCAGGACAGCTTGCACCTTCTTTGGGTCACATGACCATAGAATAGGTAAGGATATACATTCTCACTTACTTACTCCTTCCTTTCTGCCTACATCCCAGCAAACAGTGAAAGGAGGTAACAGGTAAGGGATGGCCTGATTAATTTACTTCATTCCAGTCACCACAAAGCTGCCTGTATTTAGGGCTACAAGGAGAATGACAGGGACTGAAGTGGTTAGTAGTGAAGTGTTGTGGGATTCAGGTGTCAGCTGATGGGGTCCAAGGAAGCTTATCCAGGGTCCCGGGCTCCTGGAGGGGGTGTGGCCAAACCCATTGATAAGGGGCTGCTGGGACACTGGGAGGCTCTTCCTGGTTCCTGGCTGCTGGAGGGAGGATCCCATCGTCCGTCCGTCTGCAGACTCCGGTTCCTGTTCAGGTGCTACTGTAATCTGTTGCCTGTACCGTGAGTGTTGGTTTATATTTTAATAAATATCTATCTGGTATTGGTGTCCTTGTGGGTAAACTCCGCCTACATCTGGCGCCCAACGTCCCGGGCCGGTGGACTCACGAGTCCGGGCCAGTAACCTCATACTACAAATGGCGCCCAACGTCGGGCAAATATACCCGAATAAAGCCATAGAAAGCTTAAGAAAATAGTCTAGAGCCCAAAGCAGCTTCTGAGTTGTGTCTCTCATGTTAGCCATGGTACAGAGACACCCTGGTGAAGCACATGGGCTTGAGCTACAATGGTGAGCTTTTGGAGTACAGCTTAAGGTATAAAGTGGCTGGTTCCTGAAGTCTCACAGGACCCTCAATATAAGCAATGTATTTAAGGTTTCTGTTGATAAGGACAAAAAGAGAATAGAGTCAAAGATGGCTTCTTAGTGTTGATGTTTTCATGGATCAGCTCTGTTTTCCTGCGGCAAACTGAGTCTTGGCTTTTTGAAGAGAAGCTTCCTGATTCAGCCTAGAGGAAAAACACTGGTGAGATTTTTTAAGAGGCCCTGCTGCCTAATACTTAAATGGAGTTAATGAGCAGCAGATGGCAAAGCTTTACTTGGTAATCATATGGACCCTAAAATTCCCCAGAGTACCTGGGTTAAAAAGATAAATTCTATGAAATTAAGCTAGGAGCTGGGTGGAGCCATCTACCCATCATACCAGCCTTGAATCCTGGCAGATTAAAGGTGTGTTCAGAAACAGAAAGAAATAGAAGAATCTGTGTGGAGTCAATCACCCTAGCCAAGCAAAGGTGTGGTCAGAGACAGAAAAAGTTAAAAAATAAATATACAGTAAAGACAGTTTTTTGTAAAAAGCCTAAGTGGTTTAGAGTGTGTTGAAAATATATATACATAGGCTTAGAGAAAGAAGAGAAAGGGAAAGAAAGCCCTTAAAAAAAGAAATAAAGTGAAATACATAGATTAAAAATAAATAAATAAGCCACGTGAAGATGGAAAGTACAAAGAATGTCTGGATACTGTATATTATTGTCTTATCTTTAAGCTTCTTGACTGAAAATGACTTAGTAAAAGCTGCTAAAAGACAGTTGATTATAAATGTTGTTGGAGTAATTCAACCTATATATTTTGTAAATGAGTTTACTTTAAAATTGAAATGCAAAGAAACGCTACTTTGGAGAAGATGTTTTCCTTTTATTTTCACAGAAAATGAAAGACTGTGGATTTCTTCCTGGATAAAGAACATAAAGTTTGATAGAGGAAGACCCCCTGAAAAATCTCCAATGGAAATGGATGGATCAGATGATTCAGCATTTCAGAACACCTCTGTTGAAGTTCCAGAGCTCTGAATCCAAAACAATTTCAAGGAGACTGGCTGAGATGACCCAGCCTTAGAGACTACTCCACTAAAGACTTGTCCATAATCCTACATTTTTCTTTAGATTCCCATGAGATTGCCAACGTCCCCATTCAGCAGGAAGTAGCCTAGAGAACAACGCCCACATTCCCAAAACATGGATTATGGATGTTTGTGTTTATTTATAGTGTTGCTTATAAGCTGTTATAGATAAGGGGGGGAAAGAATTTTAGAATTGGAGTTCTTTTTGTTGTAAAGAGAAAAGGGGATATGTAGGGGTATTGTGTTGTCTCATGGAAAATAACAGTCCCACCCACTGGTCTAATAAAAAGAGCTGATTGGCCAAAGGCAGGCAGGAAGTGTAGGTGGGGCTACCAGACTAAAAACTCTGAGAACAGAACACCAGAGAGAATTCCAGAGAGAGGCCCGGAAGAAGCAGAGGACAACCATGCAGCTCTAAAGAAAGGTACCGAGCCGCATGGCTGAAGAAGGGACATGGGTTAGATGAAGGGTAGAGAGCTAGCAAATGATATGCCTGGGCCTGAGGCCAATCAGCCTAAAACTATAGTAAGCCTCTGTGTGTCACTGTGGGACTGCAGGTCTGCGGGTCTGTGGGTCCACGGATCCGTGGCCCTAAACCTTGAGGCTAGGCCCGAAAGTCCGGGCCAGTAACCTCATACTACAGTGAAGGAGTGACTGCTGACTTGATTGGTGAATTCAAACTGAACAAACTTGTTTGCTTTGCTGTCTATAGTTTACTTCAATTTATGATTTAGCTGAAATTTTATCTATCTATCTACCTATCTATCTATCTATCTATCTATCTATCTATCTATTTATTTATTTATTTATTATTTTCATTTAAAAACTCCTCTCCATCAATGTATCCCCCTGCTCTCCCTTCCCAATCCCTCCCTGACAGCCCTTAGCCTTCTCCTCCCTATCTATCCATGCCCTCCCCAAAAGGGTGCGAAGTATAGTATAAACTAACATTACATTCCTATTATGCTTATTTAAGCACTCTCCTAGAGTTTTCAGATTTTTTCTCATATTAAACCATGATGCCATCTTTCATTCTTACCATCAGGGCTATAACTCAAATGGTTGCTAGTCTTTCTCATAAATCCAAAATAGAAAGGCATATCCTTAAAACTTAACCCATTATGGCAATGAGTCTTCAACAATGAAAGCCTTCATAATGCTGAATACGGTTGCATTAGATATAATTAGCAGTTGAAGTTTCTAAATTTTCCATTCTATACAGCAATTGCTCATTCCCAGATTTCACATCTTCCATCATGCTCACCATGACCTTAGAATGTGTGTTAGGTCATTTAATTTGAACCATAAAATATAGAAATAAACTTAAAAGTAGCAAGACTGAGGGATTGAAGCCCTTAAGAATATATTCATGCAAGAAATTCTCAATCACCACAGAAAAGTATGACTTGAAGTTGTGACTAGAACAATTTTTCAGCCATTACCTCAATCCAGTTGTAATGATGATGTTTGGCCAGCAGGTGTCACAGTAGTGTTCAATGAGATTCCCTGCATCCCATATGGCAGATGCAAGAAATCTCAGTAGCATGAGCCCACCACCGGCTCTATTTGGTCTTTGGAAGCCCCAACAGGCACACAAACTGAATAAGAATCTTAGCAAAGGCAAATTCTCACATGATTAGGACAATATGACAAAATCCACACCCTGCTAAATTGGCAGATAAGGTTAATTTTCTGGAAATTGGTTACAACAAACTTTGAGATACAGCTTCTTTGGACATGGATATTAAAACTGTGCAAGAAAAATGCAGACTTTACATTAATGATGAGAACAAGAAATGTGTTAATTATGAGACACGTTATTTATGTTAAAAATGACAATTGAAAAATTGCTGATTCTATGAGGTCATTGGAAGGATTGTTTCATCAGGAAAATCAAGTTCTAGAAAAATCAGTAGTGTTCAAGCTTCAGAAATGGTTGCAATGCTAGAAAAGGGTGTTGATACATTTTCTGTTGAACAATTCAGGTCAACTCCTGATGAAATTTTATGCTAATGAAGACACTCTACCTAAGGTGGTAAATATGACAGGGTTACTCCCTCCCCACCAGTATTGTTTCCAGTTACTGTTCAGTCAAAGAAAGTGTATGGGGAGTCCCAGGAATTGTAGAGTATAATTATGAGTCAATACATATAAAATATATCAAGGATTTCAAGGAAGCCATATTACTCCATGGGGTACACTCCACTTATGTAAAAAAAAAAAAAAAAAAAAAAAAAGCTAAATGCATGGTCAGCAAGAATTGGATAATTCCTAGTGATTGGATGCAGCTGACTGCCACCATATTGGACTATAACCAACGTTTGCATTGGAGAAATTGGTTTAGGGAGGAGGCTAGGGCCATAAAGCTCCAAGTAAAGATTAGATTAGGGGCTTTTGTATTTTTCAGGATCAAATCCTTGGTGAAGGTGTGTTTGCTGATGTAAAAGCTCAGACTACTTATAATGAACATACATTGTTGCTGTGCCATACTGCTGCATGAAATACTTGGGAAAAGATTTTAGGCCCTGGTCAAAAAATTGATTCATATACCAAGGTCAAACAAAGCTTAAAGGAGCCTTTCTATAGAGGCTTACCAAGGCTGTACATAGAGCAGTATCAGATCCAGAATTTAGGAAGCAGTTAATACTTTCTCTGGCCTTTGACCATGCTAATCTAGAATGTAAGAGAATGCTTATGCCTCTAAAGATCAGATCTGCACCCATAGAGGAATAGATTCAGTATGTAATCAATGCTGGATCTCTCCATTGCAATGAAGAGAATTAGGTAAGCCAAGCTATTGCCAATGTTAGGGTGAGGAATCAAGGCATTATTTGCTTTAACTTTGGTAAACCAGGCCATATAAGACAGAATTGTCCACAAAGTACTTTTGGAAATAATATCCATTTTAGGTATGATTTAAACAGAAGGCCATTGTCTTCTGGGTTATGCAGAATGTGTGGAAAAGGCTGACATTTGACCAACAAATGTAGATCTACTAGGGATAAAGAAGGCAACCATTTCTACCATTGGGAAACACCTCTCAGAGCTTCCCCTGGGAAGTCCCCAGAAATCAGATTTCAAAGACAAAAAAAGGTCCAATCACAGTGGAGGAACAGCACTCTCAGGACAAGTAAGAAGTCCAGTGCCTACTCTAGAAGACCAAATGGCTTTGGATGGTAGAATAAATTCAAAGGAGAAATTGACAGTTCCAAGAAAAAACACGAAACGAATATTTTGGTAGACTTCCATAAATGAGCAAAGAACAAAATTGAAAGTATGCATAGATAATATTTATATTCAAGGCTTAGTCAACATGGGAGCAGATGTTTCAATCATAACCCCAAAATCATGCATCCAAGATGATCTTTACAGGCAATGGATATTCAATTTCTGGGTATTGGAAAAATATTTCAAGTGAAACAGTATGTAAGATATTTAAAATGCATAGGACCAGAAGGTCAGAAAGGATGATTGAAGCCATATATGGCTGACATAGTAGTAAATCATAAAGCTGTGACCAGCTACAACAATGGAATACCCATATAAAAATCCCTCCAGGTTCAGATATCAACCAGAGATTCAATTATGTTTCTGAAAGCAATGTTTTAAGGTTCCACAAAAAAAAAATCATCAGTTATTCAGGTTGTGCAAAAGAATTGTCCAATAGCCGTTGAACCTGTAAATACACTCATCAGCTACCTTTGAGATAATTGACAGAAAAGCCTATTTGGGTTCAGCAATGGCCCTTGATGAATGAGAAACTGCAGTCTTTAGAACAGCCAGTACAGGAGCAGTTACAAGCTCAGGATATTGAAGAATCAACCAGTCCATGAAATTCTCCCATATTTCTTTTCAAGAAGAAATCTGGACAGCTGAGGATGATGACAGAGCTGAGAGTGATTAATAAAGTGATTCAACCCATGGGTTCTTTACAGTCTGGTATTCCCCTGCCTTCCCTGTTACCTAAGGGATGGAATATTATAGTTATTGATTTGAAGGACTGTTTTTTTCTTTTTTAACCATACCTCTTCAAGAATAGACCAAAGAAAAATTTGCTTTCACAGTGCCTACTTTTAATAATTCATGTCCCATTAATAGATACCAATGGAGGGTTCTTCCACAGGGTATGTTGATTAGTCCCACCTTAGGCCAATATTTTGTACGACAGCCACTAGGAGTGATATGCAAACAATTCCCACAAATACATCATTTACCATTATATGGATGACATTTTGTTGGCAAACCCAAATGTAGATACATTAGAAACATTATTTAAAGAACTAAAGAAAATATTACCTGGTTGGGGACTAAAAACTGCCCTAGAGAAAATACAAGGAGGAGATTCTATCAATTATTTAGGATACAAAATAGATTTAAAGAAAATTAGGTCCTGAAAGGTAAAACTAAATAGAGATAAATTGAGGACTCTTAACAATTTCCAAAACTGCTAGGAAATATTGCTCATCTACAACCCATCATTGGTATAAAAAACTATGAACTAGTTAAGTTATTCAAGACTTTAGATGGTGACAAGGACTTAAATAGTCCCAGAGAATTCTCTGAGGAAACTGAGAATTAGCTTTGGTAGAAAAGAAACTACAAAAAGCACATATGAATCGTATGGATCCAGACCTAGACTGCATACGGATAATTTTACCCTCTAAACATTCTCCTACAGGAGTCATAATGCAAAGAGAAAATACTATATTAGAATGGATATTTCTGCCACACAGGTCGAGTAAGAAACTGAAAATTTATATTGAAAAGATTTCTGACCTGATTTTTAAAGGTAAATTTAGACTTTGCCATTGATTGGAAAGGGCCCTGCAGAAATTGTACCTTTGACTAATGAAAAAATTGATCGATTCTGAGCAGACAGAAAACCTTGGCAAAAAGCCTGTAGTAATTTTTTATGAGAAATTAATAACAAATATCCCCAATGCAAAAGGGTTCAATTTATAAAGGAAAATAATTGGGTCTTCCCTGCTGTGGTACAAGATAAACCCATTTCTGGAGCTCCTACATTTTATCCTGATGCAAACAAATTAGAAAAAGCTGGATATAAATTGGAAAACTTAATTAATATGGCTCAAAGCCCTTATAATTCTGTTCAGAAGTTGGGACTATATGCAGTTATTACGGTATTGATAGATTTTACAGAGCCTCTTAATGTAATAACTGGCTCTCAGTATGTATAAGGAGTTGTTTTCCATATTAAAACTGCTGATTTAATTCCTATGATATGGACTTAACATTACTGTTCATATAACTACAGGATATTATCAGAAATAGAATACACACCATGTACATAACACGTCAGGGAACACACAGGTCTCCTGGGCCCTTTAGCACAAGGTAATGATGAAATTGGCTGGTTATTAGTAGTAAACATGATGGAAACCACAGAATTTCATGAGAAATATCACATTAATAGTAAAGAACTAAAGAAGAGTTTTCCCATCACTTAGCATCAGGCAAAAGAAATTCTACAAAATTGTACCACTTGTTCCTTTTTATAACCAACCATCTTTACCTTCTGGAAGTAATCCTAAGGGTAAGCAGAGAAATGAGATCTGGCAAATGGATGTGCTTCACTTCCCAGAATTTAGAAAGATGAAATATGTACATCATACCATTGACACTCAGGAGTGCAATGGGTGACTGCTCTGAGTTCTGAAAAAGCTGATGCTATATTTACTCTCCTTTTGGAAGTCATGGCAATAATGGGAATTCCCATTCAGATTAAGACTGACAATGTTCCAGCTTACATTTCCCCCAAAAAATGAAGCTGATTTTTGGATATTATAATATAAAGCATATTACAGGGATACCATACAATCTTTCAGGACAGGCAGTTGTAGAGAGATCTCACCACACCTTGAAAGAGATGCTTCATAAACAGAAAAGAGAAATGGGAAAACCCAGGGAGAAGTTGCATAATGCTTTACTGACCTCAAATTTTCTTAATGCTGAAGAAAAAGGAACAATAGCTGCTGAGAGACACTGGGTAATGTAGGGGATTGTGTTGTTCCCTTGTAAATAATTGTCCTATCCACTGGTTTAATAAAAAGCGCTGATTGGCCAAAGGCAGGCAGGAAGTGTGGATGGGGCTACCAGACTAAGAAAACTCTGAGAACAGGAGGAACAAAGCAGAATCCCAGAGAGAAGCCGGAAGAAGCAGAGGACAACTATGCTGCTCTGAGAAAAGGTACTGAGCCACATGGCTGAACAAGATAAGAGACATGGGTTAGTTTAAGGGCAAAGAGTTAGCAAGTTATATGCCTGGGCCTTAGATCAATCAGCCTAAAACTATTGAAAGCATCTATGTATCACTGTGGGACTGTGGGTCTGTGGGTCCTAAACCTTGAGGTTAGGCCCAAAAGTCCAGAAGAGAAACCTCCCACCACAGGGTAATAGAGAAATCTTGTGAGATAAACCAACCCATCTTCTTCAAGGATATGTTTACTTCAGAATGGAAACTGGGATATGTGCTTCAGTGGGGTAGGGGTTTTGCTTTTATTTCCACAGGAGAAGAAAAGATATGGGTACAGACAAAATTAATAAAGTTCTGCCTTCAAAAGGAGATACCTCCTGAGGAGAAGTAATTACTCATCCATGATATGACAGATGATTACATGGTAAGGAAAACACACTTAACAAGACTGGGGCAGACTTTTAATCTTGTCATTACAGAGGAATGGATACAACCACCTTTAAGACATTGACTGGATGTTGAATGGTTGAACACCTTCAATGGAAGGGAGATCGCTCATAAAAGGATTATAAACAAAGAGAACAACTGGTATCAATGTGCACTACTGGGTAATTTCTCAGTTCTCACTGCTTTACGTCTTACATCTATATCTCTAAATAAATAAATAAATAAATAAATAAATAAATAAATAAATAAATAAATAAATAAATAAATAAATAAACGAGGTCTTGGTTTGACTGTAAATAAAGCTGGATTTGGAGTTGGAGTAAGTGGCTTTCTCCCTCTCTAAACCCAAGCATATTAGTAATGAAAATTTGAGAGATTCTATCTCATATTAGAAAAGCCACCTGGTGTGGGACAGAAGACAGAATATTCAGGGACCAATATTATTGTAATTTCATCTTTAATCTTATTTCTCTGTTTATCTACTCCTTCCTAACCTTAAAATCCTTTCTGCATACGATCTTCTCCTGAAGTCCTAAAGGATGTAAATATTTTCATTGGGTATCAATAATGCTTAAGTTTCCCATTGTAAACAACACTTTTCTCCTACCAGCTATCTACAAAGCATCTGCAACTAAGATGGGGCCCCCACTGCAAGGATTCCTATTGGTGAAAAAAGAGAGAGGGAGAGAGAGGGAAAGAGAGAGACAAACAGGCTGTCAGAGACAGAGATAGAGAAATAAAGAACCTGGTGCACACCACTCAATGACTGCTTTTAGAAATTAAACTATTCAAAAAGAGTTTCAAGATAGCTCTTTATGATTATCCTTCATGTCACATCTCTAATATGAATTACAAATGGATTTACCCAGTGCTCTGAGAATGGTTATAGATGTTTATAGTCAGTCCATTAGGATCTAACCATTGTCTTAGCTTTTACAGAATCCCAAAGAGATGCCACCACCCTCAAGTCAGCAGGAAGCAACCTTATGAAAAACTATGCCCCTGTACTGACAAATTTTGTCCACTGAGGGTTATGAATAGTTATTATTCTGATAGAATAGTTATAAGCTAAAATTGGGTTAAGGACAGAATAATAATATAGACTCATAGATCTCTTTTAAAGAAGAGAGAGGGGAATAGATAGGATAGATAAAGGTAGATTGTTCTACCTACCTATAAATAATTATTAGCCAAATATATGAGATAAGCTAATGACAATTTGCAATGGTATAGATATTTGTATATTAATAGAAATGTGAAATCATTTTATATGCTTGATTGAGATAATTTGTATATTGATACAAATTTAAATCTGAAATTGTTTTATATGTCTGAGGCAACTTATACATTGATATAAAATTGAATCTGTAACTACCATATTCTACATATGCTTCTACCTTTGTTTAAAATATTTGCACATTATTGTCATTTCCACTATGCAATTACTACCTCCATTTAACTATACTAGACATAATATGTAATTATACTAGTCATAATCATGAGATGTACACACAATGTTTTGTATACCTCTGTTTGGATAATTTGTATATTATATATATGTATATTTATATCTAGAATAGTATTATAATTTTGTGTGGTATATGAACCTCTGGCTAATGTTTGATAGTCATACTGGAAGTCATTATTCAGAGATTGTACACTCCCTTATAGCTAGCTAAATTTTACAATGTAAGCTTCAGTCCTTAGGATGATAAGAACTACAGTCAATATTATTTAAGTATGCCATGTAACAATCATGTTACCTAGGCTTCCCAGATACATGCTAGAATATATTGGATAGACAGGATTCTTCAACCATTTCTTAGACCCAGAGAATATGGCATTTAAGGTCTTGCTATTCAGAATTTGGCTGTGAGAGACGCGATGACTCCTGGCATCACTGTTCCTTTCCTGAGATGGTATTGAGTATCAGGGAAACTCCTTTGGAGTTTGTCCTTTTGGCATAGAATGGCCGGTTGGGCAAAGAACTTCCCTTGCCTCAACTGCTGACAGTATACGATGTCCAATCTGGATGAACAGGATGACAGATGGAGACTGACGAAACCTGCCTGGATAGGATAAGACAGTCCCTCCAAAATGCCCTGCTTCTGAAAAGATCTGTCAGATATTATAGGTCTGCATCCAAAATGATGGATGCTCCAACGGTGAAGAAAACCATACATGATTGTCAAGGTAGCTGAATGTCGCTGTCCTCTCCCTAATTTTGGAAGCTACTCTCATGTGCTTCTGAATTTCAGAAATATATTTTCCTTTCAGGTCTTGATGAGGTTGAAGAATAGGTAGTTAAGGTTACTATCCTATCATCTCTTAGCAAGGAACATTCAGGTGCTGGATTTTTACTATTCTAGATGAACAGTTTTGAAGTAATTTATATACCTCAGCATTTACCAATATTCTAGAAATGTGTAATGTACCTTTTATGTGGTGGGTTTTAGTTGTAGTTTGACCATGTTGTGTTTTGCCTTTTCTTCCCCCAGTCATTACCTTATAATAATTCCTATTGTATATAGTCTTAGTTTAGAACCTTCTTACTTAGACAGAAGGGGGAGATGTGGTGGAATTCAGGTGTTAGCTGACAAGGTTGGGTGATGTGGGAATGTCTTTCTGTATGCTGTGAATATCAATCTTTAAATAAAGGAATTGTTTTGGCCCATGATAAGCACCATAGAAAAAGTAGGAGGAAAATCAGAGCATAGGTAGGAGAAGCAGGGCCCAGTTAGACAGACCGAGCCATAAGCCCAAAGGAGGAACATGTAAGGAACACAGGTGAGCCATGGGCCACGTGGCAGACAGATTAATGGAAATGGGTTGAGTTAAGATGTAAGAGCTAGCTAGCAATGTGCCTGAGCCATAGGCCAAACAGCATGAAGTAAATATAAGCATCTGAATCATTTCTGGGGGCCTGAGCAGCTGCGGGTGGCTAAGGGGTCTGGGGCTGCAGGTCTGTGGGTCTAGAACTGTGGCTGCCCGGGACCAAGAAACCTCATTGCAACAGTTGGGAGATGTGTCTCTGGAGTTCTGGGAGCTTGAACGGGATGTGGTCACCCCCATTGAAAAAGGGCTACCGGGATCTTTAGCAGCCTGTTTGGTTCCTACATTCTTGGAGATTGGATCAACATCCATTGCTGGGACCATCCTAACTTCAAGAATCACCCTAATGTTTTATTTGTATCTGTGAGTGTTAAAATACCCTCTAATAAATATTAATACTGTATATAGTATATTGCAAGTGAGATTTACTCCAATATGCTATAACTGGTCCTTGCACATATTGGGTGAGAAATCCTCTCCCAGGTTAGATAGCGCAAGGTTCAATTTTCATTTATTCCTCTCTCTGAGTGATTGAAACAGACATGGAAGGTGTGATGGCTATTTTTGGTTGCCAACTTGACTATCTCTGGAATTAACTAAAAGCAAAAAATGAAGAGCATATCTATGGTTATGTTTTGCTTAGTTTAAGGTAGGAAGACCCACTTTTAATCCAGATCTATGATTATAGGGTGCTGATGTGCTGCAGGTCTGGAGTCCAATTGCTATCTTTAATCATCAAACAGCTGCTTATTGCTCACCTCTGTGTTTGATCTAACTTCTTGTTTATGGATTTTGAGCTTCCATCAACCTAGAGCTAAGACCATTATAAGACATTATATAAAGCCTACAGTAAATATTTTCATGTTTTACTCTGGTCTATGGGCCTGGGTCCTAAAGACATTTAAAAACACCAAAATTTATGACTTTTTGTTTTATTCTAGAAAAATCTTATAAAGTTGTTATCACATTGAAACACTGTATTTGGGAAAAACAAAATTTGTGTTCTATGTCTATGGTCACTAACAATTTGTGTTCTGTGTCTGTGAGCACTAACATTTGGCTACTGAATAAACTTTATGGTAATCACTTTACATTTAGCATTGTGGTTTTGTATCAACATAACCTAAAAGTATCCTCTGTCTCTGTCTCTCTGTCTTCCTCTCTCTCCTGTCTCTCTCTAGTCTTTCCCTTGTCAACATGACTTTTGGCCATCAACTTTTACTTATTGACTGGCCTTTTTTTTGTATGCATTGGGATAACAAATAATCTCAGTTGTGGTTATAATTGCCAAATCATGTTATGGAAGAAAGTTTCCTTTGAATATAAATTGCAGATTAGATTAAGCTAATTTTGATTTAATAAACATTGTATTGATTGCTTTTTTTAAAGATCTGATGTTTACCTCTTCATGAATTATTTTATTTATTTCATTGTCCTTTGCTATTTTGAAGATATAAATAATGTTTACTTTTCTCAGACAAATATATGTTTGAAAGGCAAATTACATATTTGAAAATTGAAGATATAGTCTCCTGTCATCAGATTGAAGAACAATTGATATCTGTATTTGTTTGACTATTAAGGCTAACTCATAAGACTACTGTAAGACTATTAAGACTACTAGACAATTATGGATAATTGAGAAATGCTGAGAACATAGTTTATTAAAGCATCAGAATAAAATCTGGTTATTTTTCATTTTGTTAGCATATGGCATGAAGGAAGAAAAAATAAGAAAACTACACTTTTTTTTTATTCCCATGCTCATCACATATCACTTCAGGGTATCCAAACTGTGCTTTCTATAAGGCTTAACTTTTACTTACAAAGAAGAAATGTAGTTAAATGGATTTATTCAAAGTTATATTGTTATTTTATTGGGAGTAAATAAAAATAAGAAGAAAGCAGTTTAGGACTTCATTAGGAAGAGAAGGATAAATTCAGGTGATGCAGAGGTTGGCTTTGCAGGAAAAGGCTCTTCGAAAGGATTAATTGGCACATTCCAAACCACGAGCAATTCATTAGGAAGTATGCTTGAGAATATACTTAGCAATAAATTTGACAGAAAGCATGGTTTCTTTGCATGTTGGTTTTATCCGGGATTCTGGAAGAAGGAAACCAAATTTGCCTTTATCACGGAGCTCAAAGGCAAATGTATGTTTGATGCCCATGTCATAAGCCCAGTCTAAAGAAGAACCTGATGTCGGGTCTGCAAAACAGAATCAGTAAATATTTTATTAGAGGCAAATACTGTTTATTTTTTGTTTACTTGCTTGTTTGTTTGTTTGTGGTTTTTTGGGTTTTGGGTTTTTTTTTTTTTTTTTTTTTTTTTTAAGACATGGGGATTGCTGGTATAGAAGAGACAGCTAAGTGGGTAAAGTACTTGAAATGCAAAGATGAAGTCCTGAGCTTGGAATCTCAGCACCCATAATAAAGCCAAACATTGTGGCTTATGCCTGTAATAGCAGTGTTCATATGACCCCAAGACTTGTTTACCACCCAGTTTAAACAGCTAGTGAGTTTCAGTTTCCATGACTGGCCTTGTCTCAAAGAAAGAAACAGAGAAAGAAACCAAATGCTGGCATCTGGCCTCCATGTTCAACACACACACACACACTCAAAATTTCATGTGTAAAATTAACAATAAAAGTAATTATATGTATAGTTAATTGCAGCAATTACAAGATAGTGTCAATGGTATGGCATACATTTGTAATCTACAATACTTTTTAAATATGTACTATCTTCAAAATTTTTATTTTTTTCTTTTAAAATTTTCTGTTTAATTTTAAAAATTAGCATACAGAATTATTTTATTATGACATTTTAATATGTATCTGTTTTTATGCTTTTTTCACACTTTTGATATCTTGTCATTTATATTGTCAAGAAAATTGTTTATAGTTGTAAAACCAAGAAAATTCAAGTTAGATATTTTAAGAATATATTTAATACTCTACTCCAAACTTAATATCAACTTTTTTGTGAGGATTTACTAAAGATATCATTATTTAGTTAAAAATGCTTAACAATATAAACATCTATAGAGGATGTTTGTATGTGTGAATATATGTATATATTTACACCATGTGTGACTAGACATGGTAAATATATAGGTGTATACGCATATTATACAACATACTATAGTATGCACACTTGCTTTTCTTTATATAATGGAGTAGAACTTCTGTGTGTAAAATCATTGATATTTTAGAGTCCACCTAATTGTTACCATTATCTTAAGTTTCAAAAATAAGAATTTAAAGCTTTTATGAATAAAGATGGGGTATTTGAGTGGGAAGAGACAGTTCAATTATTCAACAGATACGTATGAAATCTCTCATATGCCCAATAGATTTTACATGGGCTGAGCACAGTAGTGGACCTATCTAGTCCCAGTAGTACACAGCCTTAGAAAGGGCTATAGTGTGAGGTCAGTGCAGGCTACATTGTGAGACCTTATCTCAAACAGAATAATAGACACAACCGAAACCAAACTTAAAACAAAACACACTACCCACTCAAAACAAGCCCCAGAGCAATATGTTTACTTGGTCTTAGAGAGGGCAGGAAATACAAGGTTAAAAGATGACTTGTGGTTTCAGGATCTTTCCATTCAGAGGAGAGACAAACGTGAAAAAAACCTTGTTGATGAATAAAGCCACTTCTCATTATTAATGTTTCTTCGATTAGGTTCTGGAATTTACTTTATCTGATATTTAACATAACTTATTTCTTCATTTTTCTTAGTTTGTACTCTTTTAATTTCAACCTGTCTGTGTAGTTAGACTAGAAATAAGTGTTTTGCAAATGGCGCATTAATAAATACCAATGAGTTACCTTGAGTCTTTATATACATTGAATGTCAGATAAACGGATAGTTTTTATTTGATCATGAGGACAAATTATTATATTGTGTCTGAAAGTATGCACATAACTATCATCTACCGTCTCCATTCCTAGTCCACTGCTCTTTCTCTCTGAACTTCTCAGCCTTTTGCTGTTTCACTTTGTAGTTGAAAGTATTTCTTTAGAAATTACCTAAAGGAAGACCTACAGGTAATAAGTTCTTTGCCTCCTGTGTCTATTTCCTCCTTTGCTTATGTTTAGAACTTAAGCTTACTAGGTTTATTTTTCAGCATCTGAAATGATATGATTCTTCTTTTATCTCCATGATTACAATTGAAAACAATTAAATGGTTTTGGATAAGTCAGAACACACACATTTATTAAAATCTTTATAAGAATAAATTCTACTTTTGTTCCATGTATTGAATTATGGTAAGTGTTAGGGGCTCTGAGGAGCTGACTAACTTGTAATAATCTATATCTCTTTTATATTTTTTACTTTTATTAAGAACAGATTTTTTTACATAATAGTTATGATTACATTTTCCCCTCTCTCTACTCTTCACAGGTCCTCCACAACAACTCCCATCCCATTTGGGTCTGCTCCCATTCTCTCTCTCACTAAAAAACAAACAAACTACTTAGGGATGATAATAATAAAATAAAATAAAAGAAAACAAATTTAATACATTGAAAATGAACAAGATTGAGGAAAAATCCCAAGAGAAGGCAGAAGACACAGAGTTTACACACTCACTAATTCCATAAAATCATTAAACTGGAAGCTGTAATGTATACATGGCGGACCTGGTGAAGACCCAAGCAGGTCCAGCACATGCTGCCTCAAGCTCCATGAGTTCGTATGAGCTATCCTTATATTGATTTAGAGGACCTTGTTTTCTTGGTGTTCTTCATTTCTTCTGGCTCTTATACTTTTCTTGCCCTTTCTTCCACTGTGTTCCCTGAGCCCTAACGGAAGCAGTTTGATGGAGACATTATGATAACTATAACTCTTGATATAAAGAAGAAATGATTTTAATCCACATAGTCTGTTCTTTAGGAAAAATCAAATTATGTTTTTGTTATTGTTGATTTTAGTTTTTGAAAATAGAAAGGCTTGATTAGTGACAAAAACCAAGTAACTACAGTTATATGTACAGCAGTGAGTGCTTTTTTTATTACAACTTTGTAATTCTTTTGCTAGTCCCTATAACTGGGGGGAGAGCAGTGTTATCCTGTGGCTTGGGGTGCTTCGTGAGGTTTAATTTAGATCATGGTAATCAAGTGCTGAGCCCAGTGACCAGCTTATGAGCCAGTGAACAACTACAGATAATACTTAGAACACTGTCTCAGGTTTGGTAAATTATTTTCTCTTGTTTTTGAGAATGGGGGTTTATATGAACATAGCCATGCTAATTTTAATTTATTTGTGGCTTTTTTTGAATTATAATGCCCCAGTTGTATAGTCACAACAGAGGCATTATAGAAAAAAAAAAAACGTAACTGAAATTGTAGAAAGTTTGCTGATTCTATGTAGAAAGAATAGGAGATAAGAATGTTCCTTAGGGCTAAGCACACTAAGTAAAAATCCACCAACAATGAAAATCTGTCATATAGAAGAATTAGAAATTGTGGTGAGACTATAAACAAAATAAGAGAACTCAAATATTACATTCTTCTTTCCTACAGTATCTCAGATATTCATTTGCCTATAACAGGATGAACTGATCACAGTGACAAGAGACTATAAGTCAACACACCTACTCACCATAGATTAATGGGAAGACACTACTAGAATAGAGATGAGACCAAAGAAGAAAATGTTCAATTCAAGTTAAATGAATAAAAGTAGGTGTGGCCTCTGCATGAACTTAATTTTTGTTCTGCTGACGATAAAACATTGGTGTTGGAGAACAAGAACCTAGATAAAGTAAGTTATAAATTTCTATTGATTTAATAGTTTATCTTAATTGTATAACCTTGTAAATGTTTATTGTAATTTGTTTCAAAAGTTGCCCTATCTCAGGAGACAGACACATCTTTTAGGTTCACATATAATGCAGACTCTCTTGTAACAGCTGGAGTTTAAAATCTACAAATTTGATAATTTCTTTTACTATTCTCATAGACATAGAGAAACAGTAATAGTAAATGGCAGGAAAAACTTACAAATTGTTGATGCTATTGGACCATAGATGTAACGGGTTTCATATCTAGTTGAGAGAACATCAGTGGCAACCCTTGCAGCCTTTAACTAGAGAGGAAAGTGAGAAGGAATTAGAGAATACTATATGAATCCATTTTCTAGGAGTTAAAACCAATTTTACAGATTATTTAGCATTTACCATTTGAAGATCAAAATAAAATAAAAAGGCGAGGTAACAACATTGTCTAAGTGCAATCAATCACATATATAAAATTATGTTATGCTTTTAATCTCTCTGTGTTTTCTTTTTTAAAAGTTTGAGGATTTATTTATATAAGCATATGAAAATTTTGCATATATGTATATATGAGTATTACATGGGTACTTGGTGCCCATAGAGGTCAGAAGAGGGTAACAGATTGCTTATAACTACAAATACAGATGGTTGTAAGATACCATATGGGTTCTGGGATTCAAACCCTGGTCCTCAGCAAGAACAAATGCTTTACACAGATTAACCACCTCCTATCCTGGTGTGTCCTTTATTTCAGACTCTTTGTTTTTAGATATTTCACACTTTTAAAATCATTTTCTCCCATCCTTTTCTCTGTAATAAATCCATCATTAATACATTACTTTTTTCTACTTGCATTAGAAGAAATGTAGTTGATTAATTTTTGTTTTTATTTTTATTGATGGGACTCGGGTGTGTGTGTGTGTGTGTGTGTGTGTGTGTGTGTGTGTGTGTGTGTGTGTGTGTGTGTGTATGTGTGTGTGTACTACTTGGAACACTGGATGCTAGTCAAACACTTGACCACTGAACTACATCTCCAGTATAATTTGTTCATCGTTAAAGTGGTCCTGTTTTATTTGTTTTTGTTTTTTTTCTAGCATGGAATTTCATCATATTTAATCAAATGTTTATGATAGGAGAGTAATTGTTGAGAAGAACACTAATGAATATAGTTTCTAATATATTTGAACTGCAAATAAATGTCTTTCCATTGTTGTGTATAAATGTATATAATTAGTATATAATATATAAATCATATAGCTACTGTGTGAAAAGAGACTTACTGTGTATATCTGTGTTCATTCTCATCCCTATAATGTTTTCTCTCATAGTATGCAACTGCCTTACTGTGTCTGCATACATTAATGAATTCATGGGTTCAAATTCTTAAAGCTATTGTGTGGTCACAGAATATTCATATGTTTTCTTCATTTATAGTTGAAATTAATGGCTGCTTGAAGTTTCAGATTTAGCTATCATTAAATATCACCGCATGAATACAACTGAATGAGTTAAAATAAAAATCATGACCCAATTTTTTCTTGATCTTAATTGTCTGAACTACAGCATTCTGGACACACTGTTTCTACTAGCTACTGTGTGATTTGGGACACCAGATCCTGTATGCTACCCATCTTTTCTTCTACAGTAATTCAAGGTTACCTATCTGTGCATAATGTTCTTTCTGAGGCTTATATGATCAAATCAGTTTGAAGAGAAAGAAAAATGATGTTCAGTGAATCACAGATTTAAAATAATACCATATTTTTACTGACAGAGCTCTGTGATAATTTTAGTTTTCTTTAGATAGTGGAAGAGTTAATATTTTTAGATTAATAATAGAATAATATATCATGGATTTCCCTCAGTCTGACATTCAGAGGTTAGAACCAGCTACTGTCTCTGCTACTCAATTTGGCTTTTGTCCTGCATGGTTTTAAAGTATGACCCAAAGATAGTATTAAACACTATTATATTAGAGTTAGACTTTACTGTATATATTAGAATTCTATATCTAGGACATTCAATATTAGAATTCTGTCCTGGATGGTTTAGCCATTTCTTCCTTGTAATTTATTTTTAGAATCACATCATATTTAAAGGTTTTACTGTGTTTAAAATTATCAAATAAAAAAATCTAAGGATCATTATTTTATCTACAAAGTAAACTTTATTAGTCTTTAATCTGATATTTAAAGCTTGTGGCCTTGGTGTGGTGGCAAAACTGTATTTTTAGGATTGGAGAATCTGAAACAAGGTGATATAGGGAAGCTGAGGCAAGGTAAGTGTAAGATGAGGCTGGTTCACATAGTGAGTTCAAGGTTAGCCTGAGTTACATAGTAAAATCATGTCTCAAAACAACCAACCCAACAAAGTGATTTCAAGAATATCTCAAAGTTGAAAAACAGACTCAATGTTAATGATAATGATACTATAAATTTTCACACCACAGATATATTTAGCTTTTACATACCAGGTCATTGTGGTTGGGTGGCAGCTTGTATGTATAGCCATAAGGAAATAATAGCATTTGGGAGTAGGAGTGGAAAGTGATATAAGCCTTGATTGAGTTCAGATGGCTTCGAATGAAGTTAGTGACAGCTTTTGTCTCTTTCTCAGACTCGGGTGCACTGCCTCTGTAGACATCCTGGCATGGGTTTTTGGTGTTTGGAAAAGCTACAGAAGAAATGTGAATGAGATCACAATATGGTCTCTACTAGCACCACCCCTATTTCTTCCGATATGGGTTCATTCAATGCTTAAAACCTCAGACCTGGTCATTAGAGGTTCTGTACCCACATGTCCCAAGACTATGGAAGCATTGTTGGCCTTATTTGCCTTCCTTTCACAGGTTATAGTAAAAACACAAGTATCCCAAGGATTAGAGACCAAATCCACAGCAGTTCTTATTCAGCCCCAACTCCGACTCTTGGAGAACTAGTTTAAATCACCTGTCAGTTTCTTTGAGGAAAATTCTCCTGTTTGAGGATAATTGCTGCTCTTTCAATATTCATTATTGAAGAATAGAATAGAGTTAAAAACAGTAGAATAGAGTTAAAAGGTATAGTGAACTTTTAAAAACCAAACAAGTGAAAGAAAAATTACACAAATTGGGGGATAGGTACAGTCTCTCTTAAAGTCTGTAATGATAAAGTTGCAGTTGTGTAGAAATAAATGCATCATCTGCAGTAGTGGGTCTAACTGGTCACTGTACTCCTATTATACTTTTTAAGTGCTCCCATTTCAGAGAGTTCATTCTTAAGTATCATAAGAATCATTACTTGTGTGTTGATTTTAACCGCTGGTATTTATCAACTTCTATCAACTTGTAACAGATTACAAAGTGGTTAGGGCCCCAGATCGGCCAAAATTACGTAACTTTTGTAGCCTAGTCTCCCCCCCACCCCGTGTTTAATGTTCAGTAAGAGGTGGCTTGATAGATGCATCTTTCCCCGCTTTCTCCCATAGAAAACTTTCAAAATCTCCCTATGGTTCTGATAATTTTCTTCCATTTAACAGATAAGAAATTTAGAATTCACTCAAGAGGTATCTATTATTGTTCAAATAAGTAGATGGTTTATTTAAACTCAAGGTCTAAACACAAACTCATTTTCTTGACAATAAATGTGCAACTCACAGTCCCATGAAACATCAAAGTTCCTGTTGAGATCAGTGCCAATACACGTGGAATTCTGGTTCTTGGAACGGTTTTTTCTCCACATTCGGTTCTGTCAGAAGGGGCATCAGAGTGTTTTTTAATCTCTCTCTCTTTCTGTATCCTTTTTAAAAGGATGGTCATATATGGTCAGGTGAACTTTTCAATGTTAACATCTAAGATATATCCTGTAGGTGTCTACAAGTTTATTTGAAATCCCTACAGTTAATTTGAGCTCCTTTATTAAAAAGAAATGTTTTCTTGCAATTTTTAATAGTTTCAGATACATAATTTTTAATTGTAACATTATAAGCATGGATGAAATTTTCCATAAGTTTAAAAATGTTTGATTAGTTTTCTGCATTAGAAAATTAGCATTACTTGTCTTAGGAAGCAGCCAAATGTTAGTATTATTTTAAATAATACCTGTGAAACCAAACCATCAGAATTGATCAATGGACACAGCATAAGAAACATGGGCATATTTAGCCCTAAATGGGACTCCCCTAAAGGGAATATCTGTATTACACCTTTCCCTTTAAAGTTGAAAAACCTATGGGGGAAAAAGACTGGGAAGATTGTGAAGAGCCAGAATTGGTAGACAATGTCAAGGAAACTCTTTTTTTAGATACAGCAGGGTAGATACACATGTGAACTCATAGTAACATGACTGCATTCACAGGATTTTATCTAGCTCAAGCTAAACAAAATTTCAGCATGGAGTGGGTGAGATGGGCAGAAATTCCTACCCTAGCTGAGGCACTGTTGACATTTGATTGCTGCTTGGAGATTCAGTTTTTAAATATATCAAGCATTCCAGGGCGAACCCCATGTTCCAGAGTAGCTGACTAACATGAACTGAGTTCAATAGTCTTTCTTTCTTTCTTTCTTCCTTTCTTTCTTTCTTTCTTTCTTTCTTTCTTTCTTTCTTTCTTTCTTTCTTTCTTTCTTTCTTTCTTTCTTTCTTTCACTTTCTTTCTTTCTTTCACTTTCTTTCTTTCTTTCTTTCACTTTCTTTCTTTCTTTCTCTCTCTCTCTCTTTCTTTCTTTCTCTTTTTTTTAAAAAGGGCAGAAAACTTGAAGTCAGATGAGTAGGGAGTAAGGAAGAGGTAAGAGAAGGGAATAAATAAGACTACATTATATGAAATTCTCAAAGATTAAATAAAAACATTACTTACAAATAAAAATATATATTTCTTTAAATTGGAATGAAATAGCTACCCAGACCTTAAACATAATAAGCAACAACAAATGGGCATTAAAACCAATGACTAAGACATCACTTAAATGCAACAAGAATATATAGAGCAGTACCTGTGTCCATGACCAAATATATCCATCTACATTGAATACGGGTAAAACGTAAAAAGTCATCCGGTCCAAGAGTTTGGTCATGATTCTATTTTTTCCATAACTCTTAGTTGCCTAGAGGGGATATGAAGTTATATTGATACCAAGAAAGTGGATCATATTAACCATAGCTAATAGGATCTTTGAGTTGTTTTCCAAGGTTAGATGATTTAAACATTTGAAAAAGTAAAGATAAATGAATCATATAGCTTATAGGAAAGAACACTTTTTTAAATGCAGAGACATGAACTGAAGGTTCACTTAATTATCTATAATGGAAGCTGCCAGATGTAGCCTGTATAAGCACAGCAGAAATACAGTCAGGTGGAAGTTAATAGCATCAGGTATTTTATAGGGTCATTTCCTCAATCCTCAACTAAATATAGTTCAAGTCTGTGAGCACAGGAAAGTAGGAATATTGGAGAAGGTTCATAAATATTTTAGATATGGCTGAAGATAAAACCTTTTTAGTGATGAGGATTCAACCCAAGTTCTTGTGCACATCAAGCATGTGCTCTACCAACCAAAGAAATGTACACTTGCAAGTGTGTGTTGGTGTGCCTATGCACCTGTGAATGAAGGCCGAGGTTGACAGATTCAGGTGACTGTCTTAATTTCTTTTTATTCCCACTGAAATTAGACCTTGACAATTTATTTAGAGTGGCTGCTAGAATGCCCCAAGGATCCTTTGTCTTTGCCCAATTCAAGTCCTCTCACTCAGTGCTAGGATTGTAGGCATATGCTTTCTTCATCATTTTTACATATATGCTGAGTGTTGAATCCTGGGCCTCATGCTTGAGTAGTTAGCACTTTAGTGACTCAGACATCTCTCCAGCCTCAGAAAATTAATAAAATTAATAAAAATCTCTGGCAATTGTATATGCTGCCTAGAAATCCCAAAACATAGGGTTCAATTTTTAGCAATAAAATTTAAATGTCATCAATTTAGATAACCTGGCAGTGTTTTTATTTTCTGACATAAATTCCTCCAATTATCTGAGCATTCTGTGGCTATCAAAATTCTCAAAAATAAAGCCAAACAAAACCCTTTCCATTATTGAAAAATTCCTCTCAGAATACGTGTGTGTGTGTGTGTGTGGGGGGTCATTATGTAGCTCAGAATGGCCTTAATCTAGTAGTCATCCTCCTGCCACAGCTGTTCCAGTGTTGAGATTGCCAGGATACCGGAGATTTCTTGCAGTCCTAATGCTTTGTGCTCTTTTGTAGGTTAAAAGGAGATCCTTGGCCTTTAGTTGTGAAGGTCAAAGTACTATGCAGCATCTTTCCTAGTGAACATATCTGTGGCCCAAGAGCCATTGCTGAGGGTGTTCGAAAGTGTTATGTAAAATAGTTGATGGAGAATGTTAAAGATAGAAGGTGTCACAATACATTTTCAGTAGATATTCAGAAGCTTACAAACTAGGTCTATTTTTACAAAACAAGCCATTTCAAAATTGAAAAGAAGTTAAGTAAGAAAACTCCAGGTTCTTGTATAACCAATGAAATACATAAAGCTAAACTAAAGATTTGTGTTCTGCGTTTATTAAAGAAAATTAAAATTTCAGTTCATAACATAAAATTTGTATCAGATTTTTACACAACTGCAGAATAAACGTCAGTACTAAGTCTCTTTCACTATCAGACTTTCAGGTGTAGTCTAAGGAGTTTGAAGGAGAATAGAATGCTTTAAAAACTGCAATAATGAAGAAAACCCAGACCTTATGTGTGCTGGCAGAGGCCAAGGGAGATTTCCCTGATTAGGTGAAGAACCAGACTTTTGGCAAGGGATGTTGCCAGTCAGTAAAGCATTGCAGACTAGTCAGAGAGATGCTTATTGTGATTAGTTAATTAGTTAACTTGCCTGATAGACAAACCACTGACAGAAAGCTGGAGAGACCCATTCTCGTGCATGAATGCCACAGTCCATGAAGATAGACTTTCTTTCTCTGTCCCTTTTCCCAATCTATTAAATAAAGGATTATTTTGTATTAGCTCACATATTAGTACCTTGTCATTCAGTAGTTCATTTTCTCAAATAATTATTTTCCTTGTCTATTGTTGGACATGAACCATGCTTATGCACGCTGTTCCCAGTGAAGATGATGGCTGCGGTTCTGTCCATACATAATTAATTCATCACCTGTTTCAGGACAATTTTTTTTTCCAAAAAACCTTTCCAAGGTTCAGAGCTGCTTTTATGGTTTTAAAAATCAATCAAAAGAAAACACAGTCAGGGCCTTGAAAGACAGAACCGCAGTTAAAGTACTTGCCGCTCTCACAGAGAGCCTGAATTCTGTTCCCAGCATTTGTATTTAGTGGCTCACAACTGTCTGGACCTACAGGTACAAGACAACTGATTTCCTACTTTGCTCCCTTGGATACCACACTCACATGTCCATATTCATATGCAGATATCCAAACAAATATATCCTTAATAAATAAAACACATCTTCAGAAAATGAAATTTAGTGTCGGTGAGAAGGCTAGGTAGATAAAGGCACTTGAGTTCAGCCTTTAGAATCCATATGATAAAAGGAAGAAACTGTCTATAAAAGTTGTCCTCTGTTTTCCACATGTGCCATGACATTTATGCAACCACACACACACACACACACACACACACGCACACGCACACGCACACGCACACACACACACACACACACACACACACACACAAGACAAAAAATAAAATCCCACCACCTCTTTTTGGACGGGACGCTACAGGTAACTTAGAATCCCAGCACTCCTGAGTTTCAGGTCAGCCTGGAGAATGCAGCAGACTAAACCTTGTGTCAAAAAAAAAAAAAATCCACGTTCCTTCATAAATGAAATAGCAACCACAGCATATATTACGTTTCTTACTCCATTGTTAATGTTCTGTGCTGAGAAACGGACTGTAAAAGTAGTTCATAAACTGGATTATGGCCTCATATTGTATGTAGAGTGGGGTACAGACCACTACCTGATATTTGTAGGGCTTCCATTTTAAATGGAGTTCAGATATGGTTTGGGTGGTGAGAAACACAGAATGAATGGAGATATAGGTTGTGAATGCCTTCCTAGTTATAAATGAGCTGCTCAAGAAGCAGAATCTTTGAATTTACCGAGTGTGGCACTGGTTGAGTGGTAGTTTCTGCATTAAACCTTAGCTCTTATGCCTTAACTACTGTTATGGTGTCACAATACACTATATTTAATGTTTTCATCATGGCATTCATTCACCAGTTTCATTCCATTTTAATGGACTGAGATGGAGTCTGTAGACAATGGTCTTGAAAAACATTGTAACAGCTATCCTGTGAAATATTTCTTGGTTTTCTCATGGAATTTCTAGCAGGTATATGCTCTTTTGTGTGTGTGTGTGTGTGTGTGTGTGTGTGTGTGTGTGTGTGTGTGTGTGTGTGTGTATGATTGCATGAAAGATTGCAATATATGTTCTTAAATTGACAGAGTTTAGAATATTCAAAATGACATGTTTTCCATTTTAAATTTATCTCATCTTCCACAAAGTGACTTTTGTGCCTATTTTTTTAAAGAATAGCAAACTAATTAACAGTTCTTAAATTATTTTTTACCTTGAGAACATATAATGGATTATTTTCAACAGTTGATCCAATTTTAATTCTTGAGACCATTTCAGGGTGTTTCTCTACCATTTTTTCAGTCCAAGAAACAATCTTAAGAACAAAATCAAATTTAAATAATTAAGAAAAACTGCATAAGAGCAAAAGAAGACAGTCATTTAAAAGACTATAATGAGCACTGCACACCGTACCTTATTCCAGTCATTGTATTTTGCATAACTATGCCTTCCTGAGACTTCATCTTTCACATCAAACTGTTTCTCTATCTCTTCCTGTAGATCATGCATCAGAATTCTGTTTGACAGTAGAATGATAAAACACACTTATCATATGAACATATTATCATAAGAAAGAGAACATTTTATCTTTGGTTTGCAAGAATGCCTCTTCTTCTCCTATTCAGCCCACTTCCTCATTGCTCTGCCCTAACCATCTCCTTTGCACGTGCTGTTGAGTAGCTTCTGATCCCCCATCAATCTGAGCCATGCTGAACTTTATGAAAGTTCTGGTCTTATGTTGCTATCCAGAAAGAAGGTAAAGCAGCCTGGCCCAGAAGTAGAGATTGTAGTAAATATATATTATGCATAACATTTTGAAGAATTTGTATGTAAAATATTTCACTATAATTTTAATATTGCTTATATGCATAATAATAATATTTGGCATATATTTAGTTAAATAAGATTAATTATACCTATTGCTTTTTTCCTTACAATAAAATTCTGGCATGTTTGAAATCATACACTTGACACACACTTGTTGTAGTGTAGTTTCTTGGTCCCAGGCAGCCACAGATCTAGACCCACAGACCTGCAGCCCCAGACCTCTTAGCCACCCGCAGCTGCTCAGGCCCCCAGAAATGATTCAGATGCCTGTATTTACTTCATGCTGTTTGGCCTATGGCTCAGGCACATTGCTAGCTAGCTCTTACATCTTAACTCAACCCATTTCCATTAATATGTCTGCCACATGGCCATGGCTCACCTGTGTTCCTTACATATTGCTCCTTGGGCGTCTTGCTTGTTCTGCCTCTGACTCCGCCCTTCCTTTCCTACCTATTCTGATTCCTCTTCCTACTTTTTCTAAGGTGCCTGTCATGCCCAAAACAGCTCCTTTATTTAAAGATTGAGATTCACAGCATACAGAAAGACATTCCCACATCACATACTGTACCATCATAATGCTCCTAGCCTCCATAGTTCATACAGACACACCTATATTTCAATGGCAGCAGTGCGTATTCTAATGCATAAATCTATAGAACAGATTTTATTGCTTTAGCTTTTCAAACTTGGGGAGAAACTCGAATAACAATGAGGATAATATAACTGGGGGCTTAGCACTTAGCATAAGCCAATTATTTCTCTAAATTTTTATGTTCATTAAGTCGCATCATCTTCACAAGGAATTTTTAACTTTATTTCACTGATGAAATACCCAAGGCTCAAATGTGTTGTCTAATGATAGAGCCAAAATATGGGCAGATGGGGTACTTTTGAGGGGCTAAGAGTCAGAAAATGTCATAAGAAAGGGTGACACTGTTGGGGTCAAAAGGTTTATGACTTCAATTTTAATTTGTATCTCCTCTTGTGTCATCTCATATTACTGCTCCAAGATCTAATAGATTGGAGAATTACTGGCCACTCAAGTTCTGCTTGTATTTAATTTTCAGGTCTGCCCTTCCTCCTTCTTTAAACAAAACAAATACCCTACCCTTATTTTTTCTCTTGTGCTCTGTCCTAAATGTGTTTAACATGGATCAGATTCTACTTTACATACATTAATTTATCCTGTCAATATAATATTATCACCATTTAAATAACAAGGAAGTTATTGCTCAGAAATATTATACAGTTATAATTTGTAACTTTATATACATTTAATTGCTTATTTAGTGTGTGTGTGTGTGTGTGTGTGTGTGTGTGTGTGTGTGTGTGTGTGTGTGTGTGCAGGTCAAAGGATATTTGTAGACATCAGTTCTCTGCCATGTGGGTATCTGGGACAAAACTCAGACAGACTCATTAACAAACTCATTTACTCACTGAACCATGTTGCCAGTCCTCTCTAGTTAAAATGTTTGTGTATTTGGAGTTGGAATTTAGAAAGTAAAATACTTCAGCTTTATTTCAAAAGTGCTATTTTCATTATTCAGACAAATATTTTGGGGTTTTTTTTTGTTTGTGAATTTACTATCCATGTTCATTAACTTGTTTAGAATTCATGCCATAGGAAATTTCACATATACGTATATATTATATATAGTATATACATATATAATAAAATTTAATGCTGAGTAAAGTACCTCCTTACTCTGACTTTTGAAAAATCTTTCAAAAGAATAGTCTTTTATTTTACATTTTCCAGACAGGGTTTCTCTGTGTAATAGACCTGGCTGTCCTGGAACTCACTCTGTAGACCAGGCTGTCGAACTCATAGAGATTTTCCTGACTCTGCCTCCCAAGTACTGGGATTAAAGGAGTGCACCACTACCTCCGAGCTTTGCTAGAGTTAATTTTAGAAAATAAAATCATCAGAAAAGTGATTTCTTGGTTATAAAAATCTTGATATTAAATTATGGATAAGTTTGAGAAGAATTTTGCTAAATCGGACTTTTGGATATTTCAGCAAAATGTATATTTTGATTATCTTTTAATGCATTTTAAAACTAGTCTTATAAGTGGCATTTTCTCCAGTACACTTTAAAATTGGTTATTATTCATATTAAAACATATTTGATTTGGTTACACTTAAGTATTTTACATTTTATTGGCTTTAAACTTTTAATGACCTTTTACTTCTAAATTTTGTTATGTATTAAAATTTTTCTATATAATTATTCTTTCTGTGAGTAACTGCATTTCTGGTCTTTACTTTTCCCACTACATTTTTAAATTTATATTGTGTTGGTTAAAACATAGAAAAATAGTACGATTGGAAGAGGGCACTTATTCTTCAAAAAAATTCTGTTTTTGATGTGGAAAATCTATCTATCTTTCACCATTAAGTGTGGTGTTGAATGCTACTTGGGATTAATATTGTAGTGTATACTTGGACAATCTTTGTATTGTAACTCTCTATGACAAAGTTGCATTGATGCTTATTACAGATTCCCAACTGTATTAACACTGTGTTACAGCTGCAGATTTACAAGCATCCTATTTTGCTTCTTTTACATACAGTTTTAAAATTCATGTTTAACCTAGAAGGAACAGATAAAATAAGCCATATCAGGGGACATAGAAAAGTAAAGGTACCTGACCACAGGACACAGTGAGCACAGAGACTCCTTAATATTGGTCCAAATGGTCCAATGCCTCTTGGTAGCTCCTGTATCCTCTAAGGATACTCTTGTAACACAGTATAAAAATCATGATTATAATGCCAGTCTTCTACGTAACACTGAACTATAGTCAATATATTCTAATTTGATGTAGTGAAAGCTGTAGATTATGATAGAAATATTTTAAAAATATGTAAAAGATAGACTATTTGTGTTTTTTGTGTCTGAATTATATAATTTCTTATTGAATCTATACAAAGGTAGTGTCCTGTTTTTGTTCATGAGATGACATTTTCTGTTTGTTAGCAGCAAATCCTTAATTTAAGAAGGCAGTGAATCCTCACTTGGTTCAGAGAAGTGGACAGATGAACCCTGCTACCTCAGTTTCATGGCTACTTTTAGAGAATATCAAAAAAATATGAGATAAATATGGGCCAGTGTCTAACTGTCATGTGCACGCGAGAGACAGAGAGAGAGAGAGAGAGAGAGAGAGAGAGAGAGAGAGAGAGAGAGAGAGAGAGAGAATCATTGTTAGATTGTTTTCTACCTAACATGGGCTCCCTTGATTCTAAAAGCAGAGCTCTTTTAAAAATATGTTTTTGTTTTATAAAATTGAACTTGGCGACTTTCTAATTGGTTTACTATGCACATTAAGCTCTGGATTTGCTGATATAATTTTCTAATGTCTGAGGCATGTTATACATTGAAAAATAAACTTTATAGTGTATACGTGCTCTCTAGAGAAATGAAAAGCATCTGATAGGAGCCTTCAGTTCTCCATTGCGTTGAATGTATTTATGTGTGTGAGCTCATGTACACATGCATCTAAATGGCCTTTCTTCCTCTTGAGCTAATAGAAACCAGACATATAGAATCAGTCCCTCCTCATGAAACTCTGTGAAGTAGCCATCGAGGATTAAAAAGAAACCTATGAACACCCAAGAACCCAGAAGATGAGCCCAGCCAGGATTTCAAGCAGTTGTGGTACCTAAACTGGCCTTTCCCTCCTATTATAAAAATGACCACCCTAATTGTCATTTTATAACTTTCATCCAGCAGCTGATGGAAGCAGACGCAGAGATCCATAGCTAAGCCCCGGGGTGAGCTACTTCTGCTCCAGTTGAAAAGAGGGAGGAGAGATTGCATGAGCAGAGGGCTCTGGATCATAATGGAGAGACCCATGGAGTAGTCTGTCTTGCTGTAGGGAGCTTGCAGACTCTGGAATGCCAGCTGATGAACCGTCACAGAACAGATCTGGACCCTCTGAATGTAGATGACTGTCGAAATGCTTGAGTAGTTTGTGGAGTTTCTTGCACTTGAACCAGAGTATATTCTGGGTGCACAAACTGGCTTCTCAAAGCCCATGCCTAGCAGGGAACACCCTTCTCCTCCATGATATTTGGGAGGTATGTAGAGGACTTGGTTCTACCTCACTGGATATGCCAAACTGAACGGACTCACCTTGGGATTCCTTGCCCTGTCTTGGGAGAAAGCAGGGGTGGGGTGAGGTGGGGACAGGGGAGAGGCTGAGGGAGGACTGAGGGGAGGGGAGGGAGGGGTATCAGTGGTGGGTACAGAAAATTTTTAAAAAATAAATTTAAAAGGAAGACTACAGCAGTTATTATTTCAATGAGAAAAATTCATAAAAAAACTATTAGAGTTTAATTTTAGATTAAAATATGGTATCTGCCTCTGACACCCAATCCACTATGTGCATTTTCCAATCAACAATCATTTGCCAGTCTGCTCGATCTTCTCAGCATACATACTGATTATTGGTACTTTGTATTTGGCCTTTCATTAGTTTGTAATAGTGTAAATTAAAATAAACTAAGCATGCTACTTTAAAATCAAATGTCTTAGTAGCTGAATTTTCTGAAAATTAAAAAATATATATTGCATAGGTGCTTTAAACTGAAAAATGATTTTATGCACTGCTTAATAAAAAGTGAATCAGTGTCCAACCAATTTCTGTGATTCCAGTCAAACCGGCATTTTCGCTCTTAGAACTCTCCTGTGTTGCTGACGGGCACATGATTCTTATCAAATAAAATTATAGAGTCATATACAGAGCTTTAAATGGTTTTTGTTTTTATAGATCACTTTCCATATTTGCATTTAGGAGGGACATACTTGATTTTGTGGCTTTCCCATGTCTGAAACTAAATTGAGACACTTTCTAGAAACTCTGTTGTAGATTGATAACATTTAATTTTATTAAGTAGTCTAGCATTTTGATTCTTAATGCAGGAAGCAAGAAACTATCTGGGTCCGAGTTGAGGTGATACTTATGGGGATCTCATTTACGACTTGAAGGGTTAGGACCACCTCAGATAAGAGAATCTGAAGGACTCAAGAGGGGAAGGACAAGTATTTGATTAGATGCATGGTATCAGCCCCTTGCCTTCACTTCACCATCCCCAGTGAATCTACAGTGATGTCAACATCTCTCTTTTGTCTATATTAGAAATGTAATAAGGAAAAAAGAACTCTTTTTTTTTTTTTTTTTGATCCTGCTGTTCAAGCCAGTTTACATAGAATCTGGCTGAGTACTACTGTATTCTAGTTTAGGGTCCAGCTTTGTGAGAATTAAGTAATACTAGGAATTGATATCAGGCCTCTATTAATTGTGTAAAACAAAGTATACTCAGTGAAGCACAAATCATAAATGAGAAGCCTAGTTATGAAGTGAATGTATAGAGAGGGTGTGAGGTCTTCATGCTCATAGAAAGCACTAGAGAAAGCTTGCAGGCTTTTCTCTTTAACAGAAGGATTTAAATCTGTTTTCTGCCCCATAAATCTGGGATTGAATATAGTTAATAATCTGAGGAACTTTTTCTATCTGTAGAGTCAGGCCTCATCCAGATCCCCAGAGATGTTTTTTTAGCATTATTTCTCAGTCAGTAGAGTCCCATGAACTTTGCAAAAGAGTCTACTATTATGTTTGTTCCAGATCCTTCCTCCCTAGACTCATATTCTAATCACTGTTTCTTAGTCAACAGAGCCTATTCTTATGGAAGAGGTCTCAGGTACTTTGCGAAAGAGTTTTGATATAACCATGCCTTAAGCTTTCTTGTGTAATTGTTACAGGAAACTTTTTTCCAAAGTGGTACTATACTTAAATATGTCAAAAATAAACTTCTCAGGGTCGCACTCTAAAGTTTGAAGCCAGATAACTAACTCATGTTGAACCGGATGTCATTTCTCTGCTTTTTTCAATGTTTGCAGGTACCTCCACAAATCTAGAGACACAGTGACCTGTATTATCTAGGGTGGAGGAGCCGATTCTTTCAGATGAAAAGATCAAGGTGACAGTCAAATTTAGTGTAATAGGACAACTAGAATACCCTGGGGGTTTCTGCAATCTTAGGAAGGAATCTCAAAATTCTACAAGGTATGTGTTTCTAACTTTAATGGTTCTATTTATAAAATTTATAAAAATTTAGAAAAGCACATACAAACATGTTAATCGAAAAGTTTGAACATTTAAGTTTTTGTATTTGCATCATGGGCTTGGAACAACAGCAAAAAAATTAGCGGTCAATAATTAATACATTAATACCTGCTATTTTATAAACTAGAAACAAGAATGTTTTCCTACTTGATTCATAAATATATTTTCTTAACATTTTAAGTAATAGTATGTTTGTTTGTGATACTGTAAAATTAAATTTCCTCTCACTGCTCCACAGGCAGAATAGTTTACTCTTGTAACTTTGGTTTTGTAAAATTTTCTCTTTCGCAGCTTAGGTCTTGTTCTATTGCTTTGATTTTGTGAGGTCAATTTTCTCTTCTAAAGAATATATCGACTCATTATATTCTCTCTCTCTTTCTCTCTCTCTCTCTCTCTCTCTCTCTCTCTCTCTCTCTCTCTCTCTTCTCTCCCCCCCCCCCGTGTGTATGTGCAAATAATTTTTCCAATATATTAGGGACAATTAAAAAAGAAGACAGTGCTGGTATGTACCCTTAGCTCATGAACCCTGGGCTAAGTACTACTCTGTCACGATGAGGCACCACTGCTTAGGATGTCCTGCTGTCCATGTCTGCGCTCTGTCTTTATAGAGCTAGAAGATGTAGGCTACTGCCATTTATTCAGAACAGCATGAATGTAAGATGCGTAAGATGGAGAGTGAACTAACCCTATTACCTCTACAGATACTCTACAGATATACTCTAATAGTCAGAAAGAAACGGGGAATTTTTATCTTCTATACAAAGTACTTTAGTGTTTGGCAGGCCCAATTTAAAAATAGTTTCATTGTATGGATATAACTGTAAAATACTTTACTGAATGAGGTAACCCAGACCCAGGAAGACAAATGCCATATGTTCTCTTCTCTTTGTGGAATCTATTTCCAACTCTAGATGTGAGTGGAAACTTGGAATAAATGCAGAGACCAGGTGAGTAGAGAAGGAGATGAAGACAGGGGGAAGAGCTTAACCTGAGAACGGTGGGGAGAGAAAGCAGAGAAAAATAACACTAAGAATATTTGGGAAAAATGTAGAAAAGAACATTGTTTTATAAACTTATTTAAACCTACTCACAGAGTTAATGAAGAATCAATGAAGTTCTACCACATATGGTGACAATGGTCCCCCATTGAGGCACAGACTAACAAAACCTCCAGTTCCAGACAAGGAAAACCTCCCTTCATGCTGTTGGTCAAGGGGTCCCACTCATGCTCCCTGAAACAATATAGGCTATTGCCCTTTTCCTTGGTTGTCTCCAAAACCTTAAAAGTAAGACCTATTGCTGAAGACACCACACACTTTCGACACAGGGCATGCTGGAACCGACCTGAAAGCCTTCTCTCTAAGCATTGCTTTTACAGTATTAGAAGATGTATGCAAGCTGCCAAGGAAGAGAAGCAGTCAATAATCCTACCTGTTTGAAAAAAACAAAAAAAAAAAACAAAAAAAAACAAAAAAAAAAACAAAACCCTATGAACCATAACAACAGGCATTTGGCAAGGCAAGATACCCTCTGGTGACACTTTTATCTTTCTTCCTCTATATAGACTAGGGTGTCTCTATGTAGACTAGGCTATCCTTCAACTAACAGAGATCCCCTGCTTCTTCTTTCAGAATGTTGGAATTAAAGGCATGTGCCACCAGGCCAGGTTACCAGCACTTTTATATTAAGGGTAAACAATAGCTGTCTGCGGACTTAAGACCTGTTCAGTAGGAAGGGATTCATGACTGTTACTGTAGACCTAATCCACAAACTCCCCATGACTGGAGAAGTCACAGAGCCTAGAACAGTGGTTTTACAATCTTTCTTATGACCCTTTAACACAGTTCTTCATGTTGTGGTGTCCCCAAACATAAAATTGTTTCCATTGCTGAATCATAAGTGTAATTTTGCTACTGTTGTGCATCATAAAGTAAATAATTTTGGAGACAGATGTTTGCCCAAGGATCATTGATGTACAGGTTGGGAACCACTGTCCTAGAAGAAAACCTATTATTGCCATTTCCCTAAATCAACATAGTTGTTACCTATATTCTAAATACTTATCCATATACCCATAGACTTAGCTCTCAACCTTTACCGAAGAAGCATAAATTTTTTTTTTTTTTATCAAGGATACAATCTTTCTACCTAAGTCTTGAGGCAAACCTTGGGAGAAAGGGCAGAAGGATGGCAAGAGCCAGAGGGTCAGTATTCCTGATAAGAGATAGTGACTTACGGACAACAAATATTTTGCACCTAGGAGATTCTGACAATACAGTTGCCTACACAAGATCTACATAATGACCACAGCAGTCAACACATCAACACAGATGGGATACATTTCACAAGACCCACTGCTAGGTGAAGAACTTCAGAAAGTCTAAAACTGCTGAAGGAAAGATAATCAGTTTCCTTCAGTGATGAGGCACATGTAGTTCCATGTGGCATGTGGTCAGCCCTAAATACCTGTACCTATGAGCAACACTAAGCGGTCCTAGTAAAGGGGTGTGTGTGTGTGTGTGTGTGTGTGTGTGTGTGTGTGTGTGTGTGTGTGTGTGTGTGTGTGTAAATAATTATAGAAGATGAAACGATGAATTCCAGAGGGTGTGGATGGAAGGACACAGAAAAAGTTGGAGGATGAAGTGGGTTGGAAATGATGAAAGTACAGTGTACTCACATTTTAAATTCCCTCCCCAAACCTCAAAGATTTAAAAAATATTCTTAAAGATTTCAAAGTTACCCAAACTCTGACTCTAAAACATAAATGGATATTTGTTCAGGACTTACTCGTAGTTCATTTTATGTTGCTCCAAGGTAGACTGGATAGTTTGAGATTCTTTTTCACTAACTCGGAAATCCACTGTCATATTAACAGTGACATCATGAGTAGCATCTGGATACCATAAATCAAGCTGCAAAGATAAGTGCACTGTTAGTTGTGGCTTGACTATTTGCCAAACATGTGTGTGTGTGTGTGTGTGTGTGTGTGTGTGTGTGTGTGTGTGTGTGTGTGTGTGTGTGTTTAAAAAGCTGAGTGTGGCCATGCACATCTGTAACTTCAGAACTGTGGGTAATAAAAATATGAGGATTTCTGAGTCTTGTTGGTTGCTGGGTTCAGAGAGAAATCCCTTCTCAGAGGAAAAAGGCAAAGAGATAAAGACATTTAAAGATTACTACTGGCCTCTCTTTTCAAATCATATATGCTTTCCTCACATGGCAGGGTATGTACTATAGCACACACCTGTCACATACATACACTAACCATGTTTATGTACCATAAAAGAGTGTAGAGTTCTGTGTAACTAATTAAATAATAATAATAAACTTGACAAATGTATTTAAGAGCTGTTGAATATCAAGGATCAGGAAAGAAAATTATTTATACTAACTAGTATTTTAGTACAATACATTTATCAAAGCAAATAGAAGAGAAAATTCCTTTGGTTAACCTTTATTTGCTTTTATTATTTTTGATGTGAACAGGATTATTTCATAATTGATTTAACCATAGCTGGCTTCAATCAGCTTTTATAACTTCCTGGATCCTCCCATGGATTTCTCTGTGAATTCTGAAGTTATTGGAAGGTGTCTATTTGTCAGGAAGGTGTACCTTATAAGCCTCTTTTAATTGTACTACTTTAGTAATACATCCCAGATGAAATCATTAGAGCTGAATATTTTCAGCATTCCTTAATGAAAACAAATATATCCAATAAAACTCCCTCCCAGTGAGTACTGTGAATGTATTGAGATGAATATATATACTTAGACAATCTGAGATTTCATAAATTCTGGTTTCCTCTTTGCTATGTTCCCATAGCTGAAAATTTCAGCAATTTGGTGAATAAGCACATAAGTACATCATTCCAGTTAAAATAGAGAAGATTCTAGTTCCTGGGTTTCTTTAAAATTATATTCACTTTTGAAGCCAAGTGAAATATAAATTTTGAGTCTGGGGGGGATAGGAGAAAGATGCCTACCATCTGCCTAAGAGATGTAAAGGAGAGATTCAGTCTTGACCATCATACCCTACCCGGAAGATGTGGAAATGCCCAATCTTTAACACCCCACCTGGGAGATGTGAAAGAGATGCCCAGTCTCCATAATCACACCCTACTTAGGAAATGTGAAAGAGATGCTCAGTGTCTACCATCACACCAAGATTGAGACATGGTCCAAGTCACCTTTGATGTCTCTGAGTTATATCACATATTAACTCTTGGACAGTCTATTATGAGACAACATAAGGCTTTTCTGAACCAGCCAACACATTTGTTTACTTTGAAATATCAGCATAAGTTGGACATATCAGAGGTTAGTTTATAGGCTATATATCATTATACAATAACAATATCTGTGTTAAAGGAAAATAACAATGTGAATGAAGAATTTCAAGCTCAAAGAACCATTGTGAGCTTTTATTAAGTAGCAGACACACAGATGGATGCCACAGAAGTGTCTTACAGGGAAGGTATAAGAGGAGATTTTGTGTGGTAGACAAAACTGAATTTAGTCTTCTATTATTATGTTAGCCAACAGCAGAATGAGCAAGATGTCCTAACACTGCAGGAAGACAACTTCTTACGGGATATATTGCCCAATCTGAGTCTTGTAGAAATAAGAAGACTTAGCCAGATAAGAAAATTAGAAAATAATATTTCTTGTGAAAAAAGGAATACAAGGTTGGTGAAATTTTGAAGTCTGTGTATCTCTAGGGACAAGAAACAGAGAGGAGGGGCTTGGAAATAAAGAAGGTAGTCATGTGGCAAATGATGGAGGACACCAGCCACATCAAAACCCACAGAAAATCTTCAGTAGTTTTTTGTTTTCTTTTTTAAAAAACAAAACCAGAAGCCTGTGGTAACCATTGCTTTGCCTCATTGCTGCTGCTGCTGGAAAACATCAGCTGCATGATACAAAAGAGGTGAATGCCTTGAAACCATCTGTAACCTACCTGAGAGCACAAAGCCAGTCCGGAACTAGAATTTAGACCCCCATCCCCAATTTGGCTCAGTAGAACATGCTGACCTAGTGGGCATTCTCAGATTATGGAGCATAGTTGTCAAGCCTTAAGACTGCAGTGAAGGCTTGGCTTTGTGGGAGGGAGGACTAAACTCTGGATGCTGGTATGTAAAGAAGGGATATCAGAAATGCTCCAGTAAGAGGCAGGGTAGACTTGTCATTCAGATCCCGTGTTTTAAAGGTTCTACACTGTAAATCTGCTGGTAAATAAGAAACAGAAGGAGGGTCACTAGGACAAATTGCCTTTTGTAAAAGGAGTGGCTGAACCAATGATAGATTTTTTTTTCCTTTTGGAGCTTAAGGAACTGCTTTACAGTTTAGAATCTTCTTTGAAAGTATACCTACTCTTGGCAAAGCTAGCATCAGCCAGTACTTTATTCTCCTCAGCTTGTACCTGAACTGAAGTCACCAAGAGAAATTGTAGCAGATGTCAGGGGTGGACAGAATACAGACAGGAGGGAAAGGGGGAAGTAATAAAGGTGCCAAAAAGTAAATGTTCCCTGTTTTTCTTTCTTTCTTTCTTTCTTTCTTTCTTTCTTTCTTTCTTTCTTTCTTTCTTTCTTTCTTTCTTTCTTTCTTTCTTTCTTTCTTTCTTTCTTTCTTTCCTTCCTTCCTTCCTTCCTTCCTTCTTTCTTTCTTTCTTTCTTTCTTTCTTTCTTTCTTTCTTTCCTTCTTTCTTTCTTTCAGAGAAGCTTTTATTTTTGAAACTGGAAGGAAAAGACACCAGCTATGGAAACAAAACTAAATGAGGTGTTATGTGTTATCCCAATGGTTGCTGTCAGCAACCACTGTTGGTCATTGGTAGCCTTGTGAGAATTGAAGATAAAGTAAAAAAGAATATCTCTTAGAGAATAGAAAAAAAAGATATAAAATCCTCTGAACACTTTACCTCAATGGTTTCTGTCAAGTCCTTCAAGATGCTTGCTTGCTTTTCATCCTGGGGCTTCACACGGAATACTTTCTCTCTTCAAAGAGGCAAAAGACAAAAATCAAAGAAGCTAAAACCCCAAACCAAACCAAACAAAAACAAAATCATGTGAATTGTAAAGACATATTTCTTCCTTCTCTTCTCATCCATAGACTGGACCAAAGGAAGGGAAACTTACCTGTCAAAGCGGACAGGAGCAATTGCAAGTGTGGTGGAGACGACAATCATAAGCAAAAGGAACTTCATGGTTCTTCTTTGCTTGACCTGACTCCCTCCAACAGTTTTATACCTCAGCTTTTATCTCATTCAGCAGCTGATTTCCTCTGGGGTTTTGAGGGATGAGCTGTTTTTCCACCTATTTTTTTTTTTTTTTTTTTTTTTTTTTTTTTTTTTTTTTTTTTTTACAGTTGGAGGATGGGCAGGCACGTGAATATCTAGGCTTCTCTCTACTTTCTTAATTTCTTAATGATAAGAAATATACACTTCTCAATAAAAGAATAAGAAGAAAATTACTTTAGCAGGTAACTTGCCCAAAGTGATAGAATGGAGCTATTCACAGAGCTGGGTCAGGGACTTATTTCTGTTTGTTCTAAAACAGTAGGCTTGAATTGAACAGCAAATAAAATCCATTCATATGTTTTAAACACAAACTGTGAGGAGGTGTAGGCAGGAGGGGACAGGGGGTGGGAACACAAGAATTCGAGAAGGCTGAGTTGGGGGAGGGCAGAGAAATGAGCAATGAAAGAGATATTTTGACACAGTGAATTATCATGGGTTTAGGAAGAAATCTGATGCTAGAAAAATCCACAGGACCCCACAAGGAGGTGTCAGCTATGGCTCCTAGCATGAACAGGGTACCAATTAGCTTTCTTTCCCTTGTAGCCTGATTGGTGACTACCTTAATTGTCATCATAAAACTTACATCCAATGGCTGATGCAATAGATACAGACACCCACCGCCAAGCACTTGGCTAAATTCCTGGAGTTCAGGTGAAGAGTGGGAGGAGCAACTAGAGGAGCAAGGGGGTGGGCGGGTGGGTCAAGAGCACAATGGGGAAAGCCAAAGGGACAGTTGACCAGAACTAAACTAATGGGAACTCATGGACTCTTGACTGACAGCTGAAGAGCCTGCAAGGGACCAAACTAGGCCCTCTGAATGAGGATTACAGTTACATTGATAAAGTTGTGAACAGGCCCCTAGCTATAGGACCAAGAGTTATCCCGGATTCATGAACTGGATTTTTAGAGTTTACTCCGCACTCCTTGCTCAGTTTTGATAGAGGGAAAGAGATACAGTTCCTGCCTCAACTTCGTATATTAGCCTGCGTTGACTACTCAAATGAAGCCTTACCTCCTTTGAGGAATGGATGAAAGGTGAAGTTGGGGAGAGGGAGGGGAGGAAGAATAAGGAGAAGGGGAGGAAGGGGGAACAGTGAAGGGTATGTAAATTTTTTATTGATAAATAAATATTAAAAAATAAAATGTCTTTCAAAAATATTATTATAGGCTTTTTGTGTGGATGTGTATATGTGTGAAGTTTGTGCTATGACATGTGTGTGGATACCAGAAGACAATTTACATAGAAAATAGATTCTATCCTTCCATCATGTGGGTCCCTGGGGACCGGACTCAGGCCATGGTATTTGGTAGAAAGTGTCTTTACTCATTGAGCCATTGAGCTGGCTGCAGGTGTCTATAAATGCAGGGGCCTCACCGGGAACAGGGTGGAGCTGTGTCTATGTAGAAGGTAACCTCATAAAGGTACTCTGGGGATAAACTAAGTGCATCTTTGGATTTGTAATATCTATTGTCTATCTATAATTTTCTGTTTCTGAGTATATCTTAACGTATCATTCATTCAGCATTACCACCCCAATCCATTTATCCTATGAAGCAAAGAACAATAGATTTCAGGAATATTAAGGAAACTTTTATTGAGAATGTATTATTCCTTGCAGACAGAGTTCAATATGGACTCCTATCACACTATCAATGTTTATAAATGGACTTGTCCATGTGAGAAGCAGGACGAATAGCTCTGAGACATCCCACCTTTTCAGGATAGACTGTCAGGCTAGAGTATTTCACAGGATAAACAATTATCTTCAGATTAAAAGTTTAACACTTCCGACAGTAATAAGCCTTTATCCTTTAGCGCCTCAGACTCCCAGGACTGTTATGGCCATGCTAATCTAAGCACAAGTTAAGATGCTGTTTCATTTTTAGCTCAGCTTTTTAGCTCTCTAACATTATTACCATCAAAAGAATGTCATAGAAAAATGGAAATGAAAGTTTCTTATGAGTTTGTAGCATCTTTCTAATGGTTCTTTTTAAAGTTTAATCCAATGAACTGCTAGAATATTTTGCTATCTCACTGAAGGGTGCGCCGAGAGGGAAAAATGCCGAATTTAGTTATTGATGTTACACTTATATTTTCTCCTATGGGGCTGGGGATTTGACAAAGGTATTGAATTCTGTAATTAAAAGATAATATTGATAGATTGTATGTGTGTGCATTAATGCCATGCATGGAGGTCAAGAATATAACTTGTGGAGTTGATTTGCGTCTTCTACCATGTGAGTTCCAAGCCTTTGTGTTAGGATTTTGTGCAGATTTGGCATGGCACAAATTCAAACTACCTGGTTAGCTGGCTGCAGGTGTCTGTAAATGCAGGGGCCTCATGGGAATGGGGTGGAGCTGTGTCTATGTGAAAGGGCTTTAATCTTAGAGAGATACGGTTATGATTAACAGAGGCTGTGATAACAGAGAAGGTTATAATATCAGAGAAGGGGGAGAACAGAGAAAGAGAGAGGAAGGAAGAGGAAGAGAGAAAGATAGAGAAGAGCTCTGCCAAGAGAAATAAAAGCAAGAGAGAGATTCAGTGGGGGGAACTCCTCTTTAAAAGGACTCAGAGGAGGGTGAGGCCTTAGAGACTAACATTTTGTAGCAAGTGTTCTTACCTGCTAAGACATCTCAATGGTTCAGAATGGGTTGGATTTTTAAAATCAAAGCAAAATATTGTGTAAATGCTATAGAGAAGTTTGTCTGAGTTAGTTTCAGACAAAGGCAGCATTTTTCTAAACAAATATGCAAGCATGTGATGCAGGAGTGACTATGGTGTGCTCCAATGAAACAGCAGCACATCAAAATTCCATGTGGCCCCCAAATTCATTTGTTAGTATTTCATTTTTTTTCTTACCTAGAAATCTGTCTTCGATCAATTCATATGGTTTATTTACATAAACAGAAGACTATATAGTACTGGCTGTTTGATATGTGGAAATTTATATAAGGGGAACTAGAAAATGCACTGCAATTTTTTTTTCAAACTAAATCGACAATTCCGCACAGCCAGTAATGGTTGTTAAGAGAAATTGGAACTTCAGTAAGGGCTCTGTGGTGAAACTGAACTTACTTAGGGGAAGAGGCTAAATGATAAGAAGAAGCTCTCTTGTGAGCGGAGAGTGTGTGTTCTTGCATGGCAAAAATTCGAAGGGGACAGTCAGCTGGGCAGGTGCTCTCAGGAATCACGTGTTGGGAAGGAGTAAATCATACTTCTGCATATTCACTTTTATTCATTTTTATTGATATATCTTAAATTTACAGAATGCTTAGCCAACTACCAGTTAGTTTTCATTAGAAAGGAAATTATCACAAAGAATGTTTTGAGTGTTGAAACTCGCAAATACCCAGACTCCTGGTAATATTTGAATGCTTCCTTTCCTATTCCTTACTATCCTTAAATTATCTCTCCAAGTTTTAGAAAAATCTACATGTATTCTTTGACATTTCAAAACCATTAAGTTTGGGACTTTTGAGGGTTCTTATTTATTTGTATGATTTGAATATTTTATATTATTTCAGCAGAATTTCGCTTAGAATTCACAGCTGAATTAGCTCTTCAATTTATAGTAGCAAACTATAACTGAAAAAGATGAGGGGGAGCTACATATACTCACAGGAACATACATAACATATATATGCAAATAAATATATTCACAGAAATTTTCTTTTTGCACTTAAGGATCTCTCAATTTAAATGATGGATTTCTAACTAGGATGATAGATGAGTTTTAACAGTTATGCTGCTGCCATCTTGTGGGAAGTCAGGGCATTAGTTTCTTGTCTTAACATCTTTTCCCCAATTCCAAAGGCTGACTTAAAACAAATTTTGTATTAGAACACTGCTAAGTTTTAACATATTATGTTTATATTATGATAGAATAAATTTATATTGTTGACACTACATACTTTTTCTATAAGACACTCCTAATTATAAAATAGGTATACTATTCTATTTTTAAAAATGAACTAGGTTTTTTGTTTTTGTTTGTTTGTTTGTTTTTGGCCTTCTTTAAGACAGACAGCTGTGGAGATTTCATGGGACAAGACTAGGCCCTCTACATATGGGAGATCGTTGTGCAGCTTGGTCTGTTTATGGAGCTCCTGGCAATAGGATCAGGATCTATCCCTGGTGCATGAGCTGACTTTTTTTTTGGAAGCCCATTACTTATGGAGAGACACTTGGCACAGCTTTGACACGGGGTGCTTGGACCTGCCTCAGATGAATGTACCTAACTTTGATGACTACCCATGGGAGGCCTTAACTTTTCAGGAGGTGTTGGGGGGTGGAGGGGGGAAGCCTGGGAGGGAGCAAGATGAAAGATGAGAAAGATGTGGTTGGTATGTAAATAGAAGAGTATTTAAAAATTGAACTTGGCATGATATATTAGCTCACTTTCTCCTAATTCCAGAAAATATAATTCATGTGTGATGTATAAGTCATGAAGTGGCTTTTGCCTCTTTTGTTGGTCCCTTCTTGTCCAGCCAGCATCTCTTGTCATTTCCATCTGCCGGCCACAATCAGCTGTTCCAAGAAGACTATGGTAATGTGATGTGGGAATGTCTTTCTGTATGATGTAAATATCAATCTTTAAATAAAGGTACTGTTTTGGCTCATGACAGGCACCATAAAAGAAGTATGTGGGGAATCAGAATATGTAGGAAAGGAAGGGCAGAGTCAGAAATCGATCTAACCAGATGCCCAAAGAAGAAACATGTAAGGAACACAGGTGAGCCACAGGCCACGTGACAGGACAGATTAATGGAAATGGGTTGAGTTAAGATGAAGGAGCTAGTTAGCAATGTGCCTGAGCCATAGGCCAAACAGCATGAAGTTAATATAAGAGTTTGAATCATTTTGGGGGGACTAAGCAGCAGCAGGCGGCTAGCAGTCTGGCACTGCAAGTCTGTGGGTCTAGACCTCTGGCAGCCCAGAGCCAAGAGAGTCATATCGTAACAGTAATGTCATTCAAAACATACCTCTTCCATGCTTTCCCATAGTTCTAAGACCAGTGCCTCAAGTTTAAACTTGAGTCTTGGCTCTGTCTGATGTGATCCTCTCCCATCCCAGGCCTACCTATGCCCTTTCCACCAACTCTCCCAATTCCTTACTCACTGATTTTCTTCCATTACCTTTAGAGTGGTCACAGAAAGTTCCATAACTTTGTACAGCTTATGGTAACTCATTTACTCATGTTATAACATCTCTTAAGAGCCTTTTCTCTATGATAGGAAGCACACATCTTGCAAGTTCTTTTTGAGCAGTCTAGATGCATGCATTTATTATAACTCAAGTAAATAATTATTTTTATTAGTTTTTGTGATTTTATCAATTAAAATAACTAGTTACTTTAACTGATTACTTGCTAAATGTCTGTTTTATCTAATGGCCCACATATATACACTAGAAAGATGTGAAATCATTCTCTTTCATTGTTCTGTCTTTAATTGCTTAGCAAAGCTCTTGGCATGCTGCACACACTTCATTATGTCACTTGAATGAGCTGAGATAAAACTTAAGCTAAGATGTTACCTTTTTTAACTGTACTAAGTTTTATAATCTTCCATTTCTCTTTGTATTTCTTCTTACTCATGAGCATCCCATTATACCTAGGATTCTCTGCCAGTGTAGGGCAGCTCCCAAATAACTACTTTCTCCATAGCTAATCATACCAGCACCAGCACAGAGCTGTCTTGCTCATTATTCAGTCACCCTCCCTCCCAAAGCAGGCAATCTGCTTTGTTTTCCAATGAAGATGATTTTATTAGGATGAGTTTTAGAGGTTAAAAATAGGTCAATATACCCAGAAAATTAAAGATTAGGATTTGCAATTCCACTAAACAGCAAAAATGTCAAGACAGGCAAGAAATCAACAGTGAACACTTTGAAATAAGCTGCATTGTGATCTTCACTAATACAGATGTTCTCGGACATAATTGGCTATGTACTTGACAGCAAGCATTGTCTCCTCACAAGTTTGGCGAATCTGAGACTCAGGAAGAAGAAAACCATAGATGCCTGTATCCCGGAGTTCAAAAGTGAAGGAATATTTGATTCCTTGATCATAGGCCCAGTCATCAGAGCCTCCAGCAGCAGGATCTGAAATGAGAAAACAGCAGGGGAAAGAAATAAGCAGCCTCTCCCTCTAACTACAAATTCTTCACTGTGAAAAATATTATGGGTAGGCTAGTTATCTTGTCAACAGAAACACAAAATATTTTGAAAAATCAATCCCACTTTGCCCCAGAGTTATTTTGTGAGAATAATATTTAAAAATATTTTTTGGTAATGTGAAATTCTCAGTGCATGTACGTGTGGTGGGAGAATGCATTATAAAATGCATTATTAAATGCTCAGTAAATAATGGATGTCTACCAGGAAAGCAAAGAAAACTGAGTGATAAGAGGATAACACCATAAGTTTGTAGAAACTTCAGAATCATGAAACTTGGTGACATGAGGTCAAGGATGTCTCTCTTCTCTTTCACTACTAGAGATTGAACCTGGGGCCTTGTTCATGTTAGGCAAGGCCTTTAATACCAGGTCATGCTACCCTTATCCCCTAGCTTTTTATATTTGGTGTCTGACAATTGGCCTGGCATAGTAATTCATTCAATTATAATTAAAGTATAATTTTGTTGCCACTAATGTATTTGTTTATTATTGTTTAAAGATTTAAATCAAGACCTGAGCATCTCCCACTGAGCTGGAAGGCATGTTCTCATCTTTAAAGATCTTGAAACAAAGGAGAAACATTGCCCATGCCCCTTACTGGCTTGCAGACTGTGGCAAGATAAATCTAATTTAACTCATCCGAATAAATGAATGGCTAAAAACAGGTCAACATGTAAACCATCTCTGTCAGAACCACCTTAAAAAGACACCTTACAAAAAGAGGCCCCAGGAAGCATTACTTTAATGACATCAGTTTGAACAACCTCAACAGCTCGGACTGGAGCCTCCTCAGCTGTAGTGGAGGATCCTTGATGACAGGGCTGAATATCCTTCCTTGTTTCTATTTCTAATCCTTTTAGAACTTGAGCAAAAAGAAATCACTGGAGGGCAGAGGAAAGTAGAGACAGAAACTGAAGATTGGTTCTGTAGACTGTGCCTTTTAGGATAATTTCAAAATCATGCGGTGACTACAATGCTGGGGTCTATCTCATCCTACCTCTTTCTGTTTTGGTGTGTGTGTGTGTGTGTGTGTGTGTGTGTGTGTGAGAGAGAGAGAGAGAGAGAGAGAGAGAGAGTGTGCATGTAGGTATAAGAGAGGGAGAGAGAAGATAAAGACAGAGAGGGAGAGAGAGTGTGTGCATGCTACATGTGTGCAGAGAATGATATTGATTCCTTGAAACTAGAGCTGCAGGGGGTTGTGACTCAACCATGAGGGTACAGAGGCACTGAGAATTGAACCCAGGTTCTTTGTAAGAGCAGTTTTGTTCTCATGTCATGTGTTCAAGTTCCCCCATTTATTCTTCCCTTTGAAACCACCTCCCTGCCCCACTTCTCTGGCCACTTCTGTAGTTTCCTGGCATGCATTACGCTAACTCTGGAACAAATACACACATTTGTAAAGCCAAGATCTACATATGAGTGAGAGCACGTGATCTTTGTCTTTTTAGCCCGGGTGACCCTACTCTATGTGACATGTTCCAGTTCTACATCTCTTCTTCATATTGTATGATTTCATTTTTCTTTATAGCTAAATAAAATTCCACTGTATCCATTTGTTTTGCTTTGTGTGTGTGTTGCTTGTTTGCACACGTGGAAGAATTGGGCTCCTCTGAAGAGTAGCTCATTCCTCAAGCAAACTTCTTGTCTATCCGTAGTCTTTTAATAGAGCAATTACTTCCTACTGTGTTTTCATCCTGCAAGGATCCTTCAGCTAAACATCTGAGTCACCACCTTAGGAATAAGATACTTATTATGCAAGGCCCTTTTGGGGTGTGTTCTTACTTTGTAATTCTAATGTCATACCCTTTAGTATGTGTGTCTTTTCATATTTCCCTATAATGGTTACTTCAAAGATTACCTTGATCTACTTGCTTGCTCCCTCTTTTTTTGTCTGCTTCCCTTCTCTGCATCCTTCCTTTCTTTTTATTTTAGCACATACTGAGAGCTTGGAACACAGTGAACGCCCAAGAGATGCATACAGAAAGCAGATGCTACTGTTATTTGATATATATTGGGTAGAAAACTGCATATTTCATTTAAAAATTACTGTGGGGCAAAGTTATATATTTTAAGCAGTGAGAAAATAAAGTAGTTGGAAGCATTTGTTCCTTTTTAGATATGTGGTTTCTTTGCATAGTTCTGAATGAAAGACTCACAGATTGTTGTTGCTCCTGGGCCGTACGTGTACTTGGTGCCATACAGAGTAGCAAGCTCCTTGGCTGCACCTTTAACCAGGGAATTCTGAAGGAGAATCGGGAAGTGAGTAAATAAAAGCAACCATACCAAACCAACACACATCCTGTATACTTGTTTCAAAGAGTCAAAGACATTTATGTCACATTTGGGTTAATATCTTATACGTTTTCAATGCCTGCTTCAAATTTCCAGCTAAGTAATACTAAAATTCACAACTAAATCTTGCGAAAGGATGTCTTCTCCAATGCAAAGCAAAAACCAGGAAGTCTTTATGCTGTGAAAAAGGATGTTGGTGTCATTGTACTGGAACAAAATGTACCTAAAAACAATTTGACTTGACAATGGTAGGTAGGAAGCCTTCACTGAGTCATTACAGGATAGTGTGGTTTAAGGCTGGAGTATTAAGAGCTGAGCACACAATGATCGCATTAAAATTGCACATTTCTTTTGGAGTTAATTCCTTTGTCGGAGACTGACAATAACTTCAAGGGCTGTCACTATTTAAAAAAAAAAAAATCATTGCGTTTGTGCCTCAGCGTCTGCTGTCCCAGTCCTCAGCTGTTCTCTCATATAGACATTTATCTCGTCACAACCGCCTTTAGGATTACCTCATCATGAGTCTTCAATGGCTACAACTTCTCCTTTTGACAAAAAGACTCATTGTGAGCCCACTCTGGGCATCTGGCTCAAGTCTCATATTCTTTCTGAGGTAGGATTTCCTAAATGGCCCCCTACACCCCTTCACTTCCTCTGGTTATCGCTGTATTTCTTATTCCTCCACTGGGATGTTCTTCCCTCTCTTTGCTTAAAAAGATACCTTCTACCATCTCTAAGGTTTACTTCCATGTTACCTTCTTTGTGAACTGGTTCCCCACTTACTCACTTTAAGAACAATGGTCTCTCTGTGCAACAACTCCATCTCTTAGAGCTCCTTCATCTTTTACTTATATTTATATTAGTGCTCTGCAGGTTTTGTGACTAGTCTTTTTAGGTTTTGTTTTGTTTTTCTTCTTTCTATATAACTCAGATTGACTTTGAACTTAGGAGTCCCATGCCTTGGTTAGGGTACTTATCTCTATCCTCAGCACATTACAGATTGGTTGAATGAGTTTTGTGCTGGTGTTCAGAGTTATTCTATATGGGGGCCAGATCTGGATTGGGTTCATAGTGCTGAGTTTTTCAAGTTGGATTGTGGCCTACTGAGCAGAGACTAAAGATGATGTGGGAGTGGGCAGTGACATTGTGTATTTATGGTTAATGGACTGTCATATTTAGATGCTGACATAAACTACAGAGGAAGAAGTCTATTAATCCTTTCTATAATCCCATTCAAAGCCAAGAGACAGAAAAAGTCAGAATAAACAGCTAAATAAACAGCTAAACAGAAAATTAGCTAAAATATAATATTTAAATTCTGACTATCTTAACAAAATTCTCTACAATTAGTATAGGTCTTTTCTTTAGGAAAGTCCAAATAATTTTACCAATATTACTCATTTATTTCCCCAATATAATCTTTCCACATTATACCACCACAACATTTTTCTGCAGAATGGAATGTCATGTGGAACAGAATACTCAGTGGGAATGTTCCAAGTAAGCTGAGTGGTCCCTGGAACCATGCATGGAAGTGTGATTCTAGCATTTGCCACATTGTCAGGTAACTCCTTGCTATATATGTGGTGTGTGTGTGTGTGTGTGTGTGTGTGTGTGTGTGGTGTGTGTGTGTGTGTGTGTGTGTGTGTGGTGTGTGTGTGTGTGTGTGTGTGTGGTGTGTGTGTGGTGTGTGTGTGTGTGGTGTGTGTGTGTGTGGTGTGTGTGTGTGTGTGTGGTGTGTGTGGGGGGTGTGTGTGGTGGTGTGTGTGTGTGTGTGTGTGTGTGTGTGTGTGTGTGTGTGTGTGTGTGTGTGTGTGTGTGTGGTGTATGGTGCTAGGATGCCAGAAGAGCAAAGAAACATTACTGCAGATTTTGAGTACTCAGCTCAAAACTCTGGTTAATGACATTTTCATTGGAACTTGACATTTGGAGAACAAGGATGAGAACAATGACTTATGCGACATAAATCTTACACTTCATAAAGAGTTTTTCTTAAGAACTAGAAGCAAAATGCAGAGAGACTAAAAGAACAGGCCCAAGGTTATGTAGCGGTTGTTGCCAGCTTGAGCTATGACATTCTTTCAACCTACTCCAAAAGAAATGTTGTTGGATCTGATTGACTAATTGCCAAAAACAAGAGGAAGTTAAATATAAATGAGCCTAAATAAAGCTTTTCTGTTAGTCACAGCCAAACATGGCCTATATTCATTCTTAGCTATGAATTTTCTACCATGCCTTATGCATGGTTCACCTTTGCTCTCTTAAGGTAAGAAGGCTTAGAGCAAAAGACAGAGTGTAAAATGCCATATGTATCTTAAAACCTGAGAGGTAAAGACAAAAGCACTACACTACTCACTGGACCCTCGGCTGTTGGGGTCTGGTAGGATGAATAAGCAGATGGAGCTCTTCTGCAATGACCTGTGCTCCAGGGAACTCAGGCTGGAACAGCTCCTGCACTGACCCTCACTCCAGTCTCCTGCACATAGCCAGAGTTGGGCTAATTGTCCAGAGTCCATTATTACAGTGGAGAAAACCAAGAGCCCCCCACCAGGCCCAAGGTATAAAATAATTCTAAGAAATTTAACTTGAACAAAGTTCAGTTGTCCTTGTCGGCAAACACATGTGATAATGGGAGCCTCAAATTATCTCTAAATCTGGTTTCCTTCCTCCTGTCCTATATATGTAATCTTAACGTTATATCAAGGAACCAATAGGAAGTGTTGCTTTTAACAGTTTTGGCGCTTAACAAGATGTTAAGCTTTAAGACGGCACAAAGGAGAGAGCATTTGGAACTGGGAAATTGCTAATTTGGAGAAACAGGAGGATCCTGATAGCAATGAAGAAAGGAGTCAGGGAAACAACTGGTGCAGGAGCCCCAGGCTGCTGCTGCCTTTGACGTGAAGCAACTTCTCTTTTTGCTTAACCTGCTGGCCTGTTCCTCAGTCTATAATATTCAAGGAAAACACAAAGCCCGAGTTAGATGGATCACTGTGTGTGAGTGTGTGTGTGTGGGGGGGGCAGGCAGGTTTCCTGGTTCACTGTAATGTGTTTATTACTATTCTCTGTCCTCTACAGTGAGATGTCAGCAAATTCGCATAGTATGTCGATCAAAATATCGCACAAACATTACCTAATGTCTTCTCTGGGTATAAGTGGGTAGAAAAATTAGTTCAAAATGAGGTAAAGATGCAGTTATGGCTGATGAAAGCTAAGAAGAAAAGTTAAAAAGGAAGTCAGGTTTTGAAGGTGTCTCTGCTGATGACATTACAGATATGCCTTAAGCACCTTAGCACTCCAAATTATCATTTTGCCCGCAGGATCGATAGATTTTGCAAAATATAGACTCCCAGGTAAATGTAAATTTCAAATAAATGAGGGACCTTGTTCCAGTATGTCTACCTCATGAAGAATTTGAGCCACGATTATAGTACAAATTAATTATTTTATGGAAATCCAAAATAAATGAACGGCTCACTGTTACATAAGCTTCCATTTTTGACATTTATGGCCTTCCACAAGCTGTTCAACTTCACCACTCAGCTTTCTCTATCAAGAACATTCTTTATTCCTGTTTTTAAGTCTGACTGTTGTTGGTTTTAATGCTTTCAATGCCCATTCCTGTCCTGCCCATCTGAATCATGACCATTCTTTAACTCTCAGAATAAACATTAAATTTCCCTCTTTCTCCTTCTCCTCATACTCCTTCCTTTTTGGACAGGGTTTCTCTACTTAGCTCTGGCTTTCATTTTGTAGATCAGGCTGACTTTAAATTCACAGAAATCAGCCTTCCTCCACTGCCTTAGTGCTTGGATTTAAGGCATGTGCTTCTGCTATATCTCCTTTGTCACTGAATGAATAACATTTGTTGACATTTCCATCTCATGAAGCCCTACAACTGTCCACAATTAAACTCTTGGTTAGATACTTTATGATTTCCTGCCTCTGAATTTCAGTAAGAGCCTAAGTTGTCAAATGGCAGACGCCTTAATTTATGGAAACATACTATGCACTCAATGCATTTCTGTTAAATCATGTCCTATCATCCCAGGAGAAGCGTTTTTATCAAGATAAGAAGTTTCCTGACTTTGTAATGGTATACTAGCAACACAGTTGTTTTTTTTATTATTATTAAAAAGACATTTTATGGTTTAATTTAAAACATTTTGGGTATCATTTTGGTTTTTTTTTTTTTTTTTGAAATGAGAGATTTTGCAAAAAACATTAAGTAGATCCTTTCTTCCCCAACCTCTTCATCTTAGTAGTCAGTAATCTCTTAACTATGGGTTTATGACCTTGCTAGTCTAGTTATTAGGCAAGGATATTATGTCAGCTGTGATGGGCATGTGCATATTACTGAAGTTGTCTACTTTCTAATTAATATTCATTCCCCCTTTACCTTTACACTTATCTATAAATGTGCCCTTACACTGTATTCACATGCTTGAGTAAAGTAACAAGATTTCTTGTTTTTGTTTTTGAGACAAAGTCTCATTATATAGCCCTGGTTGTCCTGAAACTTGCTATGTAAAACAAAGTGGCCTTGAACTCATAGGGGTCTGCTGGCTTCTGCCTCCTGAGTTCTGGGATTAAAGGTATGTGCTATCACACTCAGCTTGAGAGGACTCTATTTTTGTAGTTCATTAATTAAAAATTTAATAAAGAAGCAGTGAAAAATATTTTTAATCTATGATCACACTTACTAGCTTTTCAGAGGATTGTTATATTTTTTGGTTATTCTCTTCTTGTATCATAAATATATTCTCACCAAAAGAATGGTCCAGGATCCAAGATTGTACCCTGAGAGTGATATCAGGCAATCTAAGTAAACACTGTGTAATATCCAGGATTTGAGGTAATTACAGGTAGGATATAACACTTTTCTCATGGATTTCCTCAAAAAAGTTGATGGGGCACCATAGTAGAATGCACAGAAATATGTGAGTCTTAAATTAATCAGTTGAATTAAATTGAAAACCAATATATAAATCTACACGTGGTTCACTTAATTTTTTATAGAGAATCCAGAAATATACGAGGGTAAAACCTATTCGACAAATAGTGCTGGTCAAACAGGGTGGATGCATGTAGGAAAATATAAATAGATCCATACTTACCACCCTGCACAAAGCACAATTCCAAACGCACCAAAGATATAAAGAGATGTGGAAAAGGAGACAATTGAGGGGCTATAGGAAGAGACAGCTAAGATAAAGGGCCATTTGAGAGATAATATGGAAAGACCTAATACAGTAGACAGTCCTTATAATATATATATGAAGGCGATCTAACTGAAAATCCAAATAATGGCAGACAGTATACCAACTGGCCATCTGTTATCACCAAGCAATGCTTCTAGAACTGGAATTGGGCTATATATAACTGAGTTGTTAGGTTCTATGGTTTGTTGGTTTGAGTGAAAATGGCCCCCATAATCTCATAGAGAGTGGAGTTAATTGGCAGTTAGGAAATATGGTTTCTTGGGGTAGGTATGATCTTGTTGGGAAAAGTGTCTTGTTAGGGTGGGCATTGGGATTTCAAATGTTCTAACTAGAACACATGGGAATTCTAAAGTCACTCAGGCTTTTGGAAAGTCAAGAGGTTGCTCTCTACAAGTTGAAAACAGATTCCCATTTCTGAAAACAACACCTGCATAACTCATTGAATATTGAGAAGTTGAGCTGATGACTACAAAGAACCTTTAGCATCTTTTATACAGGAAGATACTCTGCACATTACCAAAAGAGAAATGTAAACACCAAGGTAGCCTATAAACCCTTTGATCTAAAATGGTGCCTTACTTACAAGAAACACTAGGGAAATGTTGGATAACCAACTAATATCTAATTTTACTTAGTTCCACTTTATAAAGATAAAACCAATACCCAATACTGCTTGGAAAATCCAGAACTAGAGACTAGATAGCCCAGGGACCTAGGGAAAAACCAAATGCTACTGTTATATATTTAAAAAGGAGTAGCAATAAAACCATTCCTAACAATATCCTGCTATATTCATGGATGAGATTTGCTCAGCTATCATCAGAGAAGATTCCTCTTGCAGAAGATGGAAACAAGCACAGAGACCAACAGATAGGCATAACTTAGAGAGTGAGAGACCTTAAAATTTTAGCTCTACATGAGATATCTCCTTCAACATCCCCCAACCCCCTGGAGTTCAGAGAACTCTGAGAAAGAGGACGAAGAAGGAGCCAAGTATGTAGAGAACACCAAGAAACAAAGGCCTCTAAATTAAAATGATCAAAACTCAAATGAACAAGCATCATGTACAGAGCCAGCACAGGAATGTATCAGGCCCTTTGTACACACTATGTCTTCCAGTTTAATATTTGTATGGAAGTCCTGGAGGTCTATGATTCTTGTGTTATCTTTTGGGCTCTTTTCCTTTCTTTGTCTTGTCTACCTTTTATATGATAACTTTTTATTGTATTTTAATTTGTTGTATTTTAATTATCCTTAGAAGTTTTATTTCTAATTAGAGGCAGAAAGAAAGTGAATTTGGATAAGGGTAAAAATAGAGGGAGATAAACTTAAATCAGGATATGTTATGTGAAAAATGTTACTTTTGATAGAAGGGGAAAATGTCTTTGGAAATTGTGGCAAACCAAGAAATTTTTCAGTAGCCGCTATCTCTAGACTCAGAGCTACCCCTACTATTAGTGTCAGCTTATCTAAGCCTTCATGTCTGTGCTAGAAAATGAGAAGTAGGACCAGAGAATCTCTAAGATTATTTTATAGTTTCTAGTGCAGGAAGGTTCTTGTATTCTAGATTGGTGGTGCTGGATTCACTCTGCTTCCTTCTGGCTCAGTATGTGGGTGGAGCAAAGTACTTAGCTGGCGTTCTTCTAGCTTCCTGCTTTTCACTTTGAATTAGTGTATTGTTTTCATTACTGTTGTTCAATAGCCTATGTATGTCAACCAAAAATTGATATATTTTTTCACATCTGGTATGGCTAGGACTGAAGTGATTTTTTTACTTTGTCTTACATTTTTAAATTTCCTACGAACATAAATAAATCTAATTTCAAAATTCCTTGTCTTTTAAGATTTTGACAATCCAAGTATCAGTTTTTGAACCTCCAAAAAAACATTTGAAAATAAAATAGCTTATAATAGGAAGTCTACACTGTGGATGGTTTATGAAGCCAGTGGAAATTCATGACCATTTTGTGTTCTTCCCTTAAATTATATAAAATTTCTAAAAGCAAATTGCACTCCACGTTAGTATTCCTGAATTTTTACTGTTCTTCTGAAAATGTATTTTTATAAGCCTATTTAAAATTGATAGGGCTGCTTTTGTTTTAATGTGTGTGTGTGTGTTTTCCCAATTCAAATGCTCACAATCCTGTCTTGCTCTTTCAGGGCACTGGTCTCAAATTCTGATAGCCAGAAGCTTAAAATATATATATTGTTTGAAGGACTCAAACATGCCTTTAAAATATTTATACATTGATGTATGATATTTATTAACATGTCTTCAATGATTTCATAATAGTTAATTGCTCACATGATTTTTATCTTGATCATTGAACAATACTGATAATATTTTGAATCAGAGATACTTAAATTTTTAAAAATTGCTTCCTGTATTTAGAAAGCCCCAAAGCACTGTTAGATAACTGAATAATTTATTGCTGTTTTATCTGATCAAACAATGAAACAATTTTAGGACCTCCCCCAAAAGCTGTTACCTACTAAATGTTCCAACTTTTTAATGCCATTTGCCCATGTCCTGTTCGTGTCAAATCTAGATCAATCAAGTTGGAAAAATAGACAATGACAAAAATAAGGTGTGCCATCAAGGACTTTGTTGATTATCTCCAGTGCAACTAAAATAATCCTTTGACCAGAGCTGTGGTTTGAAATGGAAACTTCCTCCATATGAGCACGTGTGTGAGCTCTCTGTCCAGCTGGTGATGCTGTTGGATCTTTAGGAGTTGGAGTCTTACTGGATGAAACATCTCACTAGGCACAGGTATTGCGGTTGTGTAGCCTGGACCCTCTTCTATTCTTTTTCTGCTTTCTATGCGTGGATGAAATGCGACCTCTCTGCTTCCTGACTGCCAGACTGGCCTCACGCTTCTGTCTTGCCTTCCCTGCCATGATGGACTTTATCTTTCCTGAAACCATAAGGCGAAATAAATCTCTTTTCTCTTAGCTTGCTTTTTGTCAGAGTATTTTGTCACAGCAACAGAAAAAGAACTAATAGAATCACTATTGAAGAGAAGCTAAAGGGAGTTACTATCATTTTGATTAGTAAATAAGTCATAGTCAAAGGAGATTGTTCTTTCTATCAAAATTCCATTTCCTTCATTCAGTTTATTCAGAAAATTCAACCCCTTAATATATAATATACACATACGCACTACACACACACACACACACACACACACACACACACACACACACACACACAAATTTTTAACTCCTGAAACTAATGAAAGAACTTTCAGACATTGTTTTGACTTTTTCAGAGTCGGAAAACAAGTTGTAAAACTGAAACATGGTCTTCCTCCCACTGCACCACTCACCAGTTCCTCATAGTTCCCGGGCAGTTTATAGTCGTAGGAGTAAGGGTAAAGCATCATCTGGGAGTAGGAGTGAACTGTCAAATAGGCCTTGATAGAGGAGCGGTTCTTGCGGATGAAATCTGCCAGGGCCTTTGTCTCCTTTTCAGATTCTGCAGCTGGCCCACAGTACGTGTCAGAGCAGGGACTTCGAGAAGCTCCCACTTCTGCAAAAATGTATATTCCTGTGAGTGGTCATGATTACCTACTGAAGTTCTTACAGCAGATGCTAGGTGTTTCAGATTTTTAAATTAGGAAACTAAACAATATAAAGAATTTTCTCGGGAGTCTTAACAACAGTTCTTCATGGTTTCTCTCCTGTCTGCCATCTGTCTATCATCTATCTATTTATGCATGTTCTTAAGATGTTATAATAAGAAATTACACATGAAATCACTAATATCTTTTTGTTATAGACATTTTTTAACATCAATATTTATGATGAAAAATACTATCCCTGTTTTCTGACTATACTTCAGTCTGTACTGTGTATATATGTAAGCACAATGAGATCAAGAGAGTATAGGAGAATTAATAAACTAAAATGCTTATTAATAATATTCATGAAAAAAATCCGGTCACTATTATCACTTAGTTGCATCACAATTTTCTTTAAGTGATTATTTTAATACCTGTGTCTAAATGGTCACTGGATTAGATATTATAAACAGCTATCACATGTTGGTTGTGTCAGGTATGCAATTGTGCCCCTCCAGAATTTAACATTGTTGGGAACACAGTGCAAAACTGTGCTCCACATATTTTCATTAAATAAATCACTAAATTATTTTCTGTGCTTTGAGAAAGTTAAAATTCAAAAATGTAAAACTTTGTAGTTTTTCTTGCTTTAAATTTTGACCTTATTTTTTAAAAATGAAATGAAAAAAATATTTAAAAATTGAACTATTTTTTTCTGCTACTTTACCTCTTACATTTTTTAATACTGTCTACAAAATGGTTCACCAGACAGATACTCACCACACCAACCAGCATTAAAATTTCTGTTAGGGTCTACACCTATGCAGGAACTTCCAGCCTTAGTAGAGCGGGTCTTTCTCCACATTCGGTTCTGGAAGTAGAATGTATAGTTAGATCGAATACCACAAAAAGTAGCTGGTGTGAATTTTGTAAGTCCTTATAAGTTCATGTACCTTAGTCCAAGTGTAGATATAGCCGTCAATGTTGAGCACAGGCAGAACATAAAAGTCCAATTCATCAAGAAGCTGTGTCATGTGGATCTCTCGTCCATAGGTGCGGATAGCCTATACATGAATGACAGTGTGGGAATTCGTGGGGTGGAAGGGATGATGCTGTCAAAATTTACATAACCTGGATGCATGTTGAATTTGATAATAGTACAGGATTCTCTGCTTCATTGCCAGCCTACATTTAAATTACACTTTTCCTGGGCTTTCTTGGGTAAGGCATTACAAATTAATTCAGAAGTTCTTTGAACAAAAAAAATAAATTTCACTTATAAATTCTTATATTTTAAAGCATATCAATGTAAGATTTTAGATTTAGAGAAGAGTTACAGTGTAGGGAGTCCCAACAAATTCTTTATCTAGATTTCCCTATTGTATTTCTTTACAGTTTTATACACTAATTTTCATACTCTTCAGAGGGTCTACTGAAATCATTATTATGATATTTTAAAGGCTATTTTGTCTATTATTTATGCATATATTGTTTGGAAATCTGTAAATATGGTTATTTCTTCTTCATTTATGAAGTATATATTTGTACCAATATCATTGTATGGATATTTGATAACTTCAGCATTTTTGCTTATCAGAAAATAATGGTTAAGCTGTTGATTTATCCACACTGATCAATTTTTAAAGGACAAATCACTATTTTATCTGTCAGCTAGTCTACCAATGGCAGGTGAGAAAGCACAACTTAGTAACATTAAAATAAACGTGTCTTTCTAACTTAAACATTTTATACCTTCTAAAAAGATCTGTTGACACATGTCAAAACTAATTTTCTTCAACGGGAACTGAAAATTGTGGCTTTTGTGTATGTTTATATATGTTTATGTTCTCATGTTATTAGGTTGTAAAAGAATTAATTGAAAAATTACATTCTATCTCTTCCATCAAAAATCATCCTGTGGACTCACCTCTCTTACAAACCACTGACAGAATGCGGGAGAAATCCACTCTCTTGCATGGAAACCACAATCAATGAAGATGGCAGGTTTATTTGGCTTAGCTTTGCCAACCTATGGTGAAGAAAAAGAAAAGGAAAATTGTGATTGCCTACATGACACTCAGGGGTTGACATCCACTCCCTTTGACCTCAAAGGGTAAGTCCTAACATTCAAACTGCTTTTGTCTCTGAACAGCCACCGTATATAAGCTGAGAGTTTGCATCATTATTAAGCTTATTAAGCATACATTGCCACCACAGGCTTGGTTATCCTGCTCAACTATATTCTCCAAACACTTGTTATCAGTTACTGTTATTAGGTGTGTGACTATGACAACCAGATGACTAATTATAAGTAATTATGATTGTTGCTAATTTTATGAAAAGTTCTTCTGCTCCCTTATTTCTCATCTTTTCGTTTTGCCACTGGATTTGCAGGACAAAAGTGGCATTGAGGATGGTGGAAACAAGTTGTTGATGTCATTATAATGTGGTCTGTTAAATGAGAATAGCCTGACAGACGACTTCCAATAACAGTTTGCAACTTGCAAACAAGTATGGAAACCACTTCTGGGAGAAAAGAATTTCATCAGTTAGATTTTGTACAGGGAAGGGGTAAATTTATAAGACTTATTTTACTAGTTTTCTTCTGGATCAAGCAAAAGTAATTATGTAAAAATGCACATAGAATAAAAAAACCAAAGGAATCTGAGTTCTCTCTGTCATTTTTTTCCCTTTCATATCTATGAAACAGATGCCAGTGAATCAGAATTCATTGATTTAAACCACTGAGGTTATGTTTAAAAATTGTTACCTTAAGAAGATGCATCTTACGTCCTTCAAATGTGGTTCCAATGGTGCTCTGAGAGATGAGGTCTGGATTCTCACTGGCAACTTGTTGAATCCAAGCCTCTATCTATCAAAAGTCAAAGGAAATCATTCTTGGATTAATGCAATATTTTTGGTTCAACCCCCAAGCCCCAGAAAAAGTATCAGAATCAGAGGCATCTCATACCGTTTCCCACTTGTTGTACTTGGTGTAACTGTGTCCACTTGCGCGGGTGTGGCTATCAAACTGGGCTTCCATAACATTTTTCACGTTGCTTATCAATATCCTGTATGAGTCAAAGTGAGTGTTTCTGAGTATATTATCTCCCAGGGAATACACAGGGAGGTAAGAGCCACAGCTTCAGTAAATGCTGCAGCGCCTCCTATTGACTCACATACTCCCTTCTGACTGTTATCTTCAAACTGACTTGCTTAAGAAAGATTCTAATATCAATCCCAAAAAGTGAGACACGGAGGACACCGAGGAGCATGAGTACGATGAAAGCTTTCAGGGCCCATACTTTAAATATTTCAGAAAACCTAAACACAGAAATAGTTTTCTTTGATACTCAGTCAGATATTTGCCTCGGGGTTGTGGGCATGCGCACAATATATTATCTGAGTCATGTTTGTTTTATTTTTTCAACCTCAAGTATTTTTCTGATTTTAGCACTGGAAGCCCCACATCCCTGAAACATACTCCTTCCTACCAATGTAAGAGTTGAATGAAGGCCAGTCTTCAGGATTTTAGGAAAACTACTTACTGTTGAAAAGTATTAACATTACTAAATATTTATTTATAAGGTAAAATGAAACTGGCTTTAAAGAATTAAGTTGGTCGAGTTGGGGTAAGGACAGGGAGTGAGAGCACGGACAGAGCTATCTTGAAAGAGGTTGCTGTTATGGGGATAGGGAGAAATCTGGTGCTGGAAAATTTCCCAGGAATCCACAAAGAGGACCTCAGCTAAGACCCCTGGCAATAGTAGAGACTATGCCTGAACTGGCCTGTCCTTGTAATCAGACTGATGACTACCCTAATTGTCATCATAGAACCTCGTAACTAATGAAAGCAGATGCCAAGTTCCGCAGTTAAGAACTGGGCAGAGCTTCTGGAGTCCAGTCAAAGTGACTGAAGCCGGATTATATGAGCAACGCAGGGGGCTGGTCAAAATCAGGATTGGGAAACCACTACATGGGAGGTTCAGAGGATGCACCTAATAGGTGACCTTGAGTCCAATGTTTGTGAAGACTTTTGATGTGTGTCTGCAATTCTCTCATGTCATGGGAGCTTATGAACTCTGAATAGACACCTGGGGAGCCTACTTGGGACCAAACTAGGCCTTCTGAATGAGGGTGATAGTTGTGTGGCTTGTTTTTTGGGGGAGTTCTTGGCAGTGGGACCAAGAGGATTTACCCCTAGTGCATGAATTGACTTTTTGGAGCCCATTCACTATAGAGGGATACCTTTCTCAGCCTTGGTGTGTGTGTGTGTGTGTGTGTGTGTGTGTGTGTGTGTGTGTGTGTGTGTGTGTGTGCTCGCGCGCACTCGCAGGGGGTCTTGTTCCTGTCTGAGCTTGATATACCAGATTATGTTGACTCTCCATTGTTGGCCTTACCCTCTCTGAGGAGAGACTACAGGTCAGGTGGGGGCATGTAGGGGGTCAAGCGGGGAGGAAGAAAGGGAGGGGGAACTGTAGTTGGGATGTAAACTATTTTTTTTAAATAAATAAAAAAGAGCTAGTGTTTTCTGTTCTATATGGCTGACCTGATAATCTAATAACAGTTCTATAGCAAGGAAATACTAAAACCTGGAGAGGCAGAACCCTAAAGGCCTGCCTCTTTCTATAAATTCAGTTGAAAATGCCTACATTAGGGACACATGGATACCCCTAATGTGAGGTGCGCATGTGTATTTATTTTTATCTCCTATTAATACTTTGAATGGAAAGTATGCTTGGACGGGAGAAATGCCTGAGCGTGGATGTCCCTGATCTCTGAATATTCCAGAACAAGGTCAGTTTGCAAAACTTCTATCACTCACAGTTAAGCTTTTGAGAGGTTTTTATCTGACATGAGAGAATTGCAGACACACATCAAAAGTCTTCACAAACATTGGACTCAAGGTCACCTATTAGGTGCATCCTCTGAACCTCCCATGTAGTCCCCCTCCATTTGATGAATTTTGGTATACTTATGTGTCTGTTTGTAGAAAATACAATGAATTAGTGCTAAGTGACTTACTTGAGTTCTTAGCAAATTCTTTCTTACAACTTTATATTTAAAAAAGGAAAAGGAGCAAATCTTAGAGATAATCTCAGCAAATAATTTTTCTTTGGAATAGTCATAAAAACTTGGCTAGTGAATTAATATTTTGTGATTCATTCCCAACAGAGTAGCTTAAAGTAGCATAGGTTTATCAATTATAGTTCTGGAGGTTAAGAGTGTCACACAAGTCTCACTGGGCTGAGAGAAACATATCAATGTGGATATGTCCTTGTCTGAGGTCCTAGAAAAGGAATGATCCATTGCAGCTCTGGGAGGCTGCCTAAGTTCCTTGTCTACAGTTGCTTACTTCATCTCCAAGGCCAGGTATGACAAACTGACTTCTTACTTGTAATCATTTGGGGATGAGGATGAAGACATTTGAGGGATTACAACTAAAAGTGCTTTATTTGTATTCAACATCTTAACTAGAAGAGCAAAAATTTTAAGAGAAAGTAGAAGGAATCTTGAGTTGAAAATACAAAAGATCAAGGTAATGGTCTGGCTCAATTTATGTATTGTCATCAGGAAAATTATGCACTTGCTGGGCCTTAATATTATGATTTGAGAATGGGACTTCTGATTCGAGGATACTTACTTAATACTTTTTTTAAATTCTGAGATGAAATAAAACACATTGTCCTTGGTCATTTACATATTTTCTTCAAAAGTAATGACTTTTTATTTAAAGCCTTTATTAACTAAGAAAACAGAGATACTAGACCTTCATCTAGAAAAAAGATTGAGAAAATGATCTTTGGGGATAATTAATAATGAAAAAGTAGTCAAACACAAAAAATGGAAAATAAAAATCTGAAAACTCAAAACAACCAACTGAGAGAAATTTTTAAGAAAACAATTCTATTTCTGTATCATCCAAGAAAGAACAAATCTTGTCAAAACAGATGAAATTTTGGAATAGAAGAATGATCCAGTAGAAACGGCAGGTGATATATACTTTAACTTTTTACTTTTTTAGTGCTTGTGCCTAACCCCAGGGCCTTGCACATGCAAGGCAAACATACACTTGAGCTATATTCCTAGTTCTTTATATACTAAGATATGCTACAAAATACGTTACACTACATTGTTTTTTGTTGGGTATCCAAGAAAAACGCATCCTAAATTAATTGCTCCTTGATACTTCACAGCCTTAAGACTTGCAGTAGACATCTCTTATTTAAAGCTATACTCATGGCCATTGCTGATATTCAGCAATCAATGCCGAGTGGAGGAAATACCATAAAAGCTCGCAAAACACATAGCAATCCTTTTAATACAGACCAACTCAAGTTCAAGTGATTGAAAGAAGACTTATCAACTATGAAAAACTGCTGTTGGTATCTTGTAGAAAGAGAGATTCTTTTAGAATTCTTACTGTGTTAGTCCACATTTTTATCATTAATGCATACAACAAAGCCCTCTTATAAAGTTTCCACTATCTGGGACCTGGAAATCAGAAGCCCAGTTCTCTCCAAGAATATCAAGTGCTCTCAAGCCCTACACAATTTTTCAATATGTAGATATAAATGATGGTACTGGCAGTGGCAACATTCAGCCTCACTCTGACCTGAATTAGGGGAGAGACAACTTTTTGGAATCTTTAGGATGGGGTCTTGCAGAATACTGTCCACCAAAGGTTTCTGTCAACTTGTTGGTACTATCCAATCCCCAGTCTTTCTACATTTAGGGTTACAATCTTGGCATTTGAAACTACAGTTTATCTTTTTTTAATGTACACATTATGCAATTTGTCCTGTGATATCTTCAGACCTGAAATTGCTGAAGGAGAAAAGCCATAGTGATGATTATGTACTCCACTGAATAGAAATGAACCACATTTTGATGGAAGTTGTTCAGTTAATGGTCTCTGTATATACAAAAATTCTTAACTGTTAAGTTATTGCCAGTGAGAAACTGGCTGATACAAACTAGTTACCCACTTAACTAATAACAGGGTATGTAAGGACTATTGTGACTCCCATAGTTATTGCTGGAGTGATCTTCCAGAACTCCTAGGGATTTATTTACTATTCAGAAAATCATATGCTTCACTATTCTCAGCAGAGATGCAAACATTAACAAGAAACACTCTATACTGCATAAGATAGCATGCACCCATAATTGCATAAATTTTGCCACTGGAGAAAGAAAGGGAGTCTTCTACTGTATGTGGTTAATGGGGACTAGCAGGAGTTCAGAATAGTTTCACCTACATAATATATGAACAGAATCAAGACATCCTTTTGGTCTCTACTGGTTCAGTTCACAGTCACTGCTCTTTGTTTTTCTGGGAGAATTCTATAGAAACCCATCTTTCAACATTTTATTGAGGCACCTCAAGCCAAGAATTTAGAAATCTCTTCTGTATTATAAGAATAAAATATTAGGCATGACTCTTAATTTGCAATTTACAAGGTTATATTTTGCTTTTAAAATTATGAGCCTGTTTAAAATAACATTTTTATTCTTTCCTCGGTAAGGATCAGAGTGCTAAGTCAGGTAAGGCATGATAATGGAGCAAAACACAGCAGTCTTGTGCTGCCTTTAAAAGACTACCATATTGTCTTGGATATATGGCTCAACAGTAGTAAAAAGTCGGTATATGTACCTGTTAGAAAACCTGAGTTTGTCTTCTTGCACCCACATCAGAAATTCTACAGCAGCCAGTAACTCTATTACCAGAGGATTTGACAGCCTTTTCTAGCCTTTGTAAGAACTGCACTCAAGTACACCTCACACACACACAAACACACACACACACAAACACACACACACACACACACACACCACACCACACACACACCACACACACACCACACCACACACACACCACACTACACACACACCACACCACACACACACACACACACACACACACACACACACACACACACACACACACACACACGCACGCACGCACGCACACACCATAGTAAACCAGAGTGGAACTTGCAATAGTAGTAAGATTATAGGTGCAAATAAATAGCATGTTATTTTATTTGTCCCTGTCATCTCTTTTCACTGCATCTCCATCTTAGGGGTTAGGACACTGAGGCTTAGGAAACTTCAGCAGATCTTAAGGTCTTATGTCAGGAAGTTGCAGAGGCAATGATAAGCATTGGTTTGATTCCTCACAAAGCATTTTCTTATTGTCTATGCTACTTTATGATGATGGCATAAGTTTTATAGGTGACTTCTAACAACTATAAATAAACCTTATTACTTGATAAAGATACTATTTTCTGCCTTTTTAAGATGCAAAATCCAAACAAAGTAATTTTTGATACTAAAATAATACACATCATATTTTCTTAAAACAATACAAATTTGCATGCACGATCAGGGACTTTCAGATAAGTAATTGAACATCCTAGACTGGGACTCAAAAGTTGTTTTTCTTATTCCTTGAGCCACCTCTAGAGAAAGTGCTGTGTTGTCCTAGGATCATTTCTTCTCTTTCTCTGCTGCAGATGCCTCTGAGTCAGCATGGTTTTTATTTTTTAACCTTAAGCTGTAGCGTGTCATCTGTTCTCTACCTAGGTTATAACTTTTTCATATTGTTGTCTGGCTGAGTTCTCAATACCCTTCAAGTTCTCAATGGAAGCCTCAGTTTATTGGTCATCCCTTCATGAGACATAAATTTATTTATTCTACTCAATCCCTAGTGCTTCATTTCTAATAACTATTTTACACTAGAATCCTTCACTTGAGGTTTATCTTCTCTTAGTGCATGTAAAGTCCTAGCAACCCTTTTCGGTGTCTAATCACCCATACCCTTAATATCTATTTTGGAGTGGCAGCCAATGGACAACTTTCTCTTCCTTGAAGGGCATTCTCTCCTGAATAATGCAGGCACAACAAGATAATATTTGGGGAGAGAAATCTAACAGTTCTTCCAACTCCACTATTGTTATTTGGAGTTCACATTCCTTTCTTTTGACCTTCCTTCATGTTTTCCTGATACAAGTGGTGGGGTCTTTTAAAAGGATATATTATCTCCAGACTTAAACTACAGGAACATGAAGAGCCCTTACTGCCAACAAGAGGTATGGCTGGCCACCCAGAGGGAGGAGTTGAGTAAAAAACTATGTACAGATGATAACAGTATCCATAGCTTGGCCTTGAATCTCTGGATCATTTAAAAACAGTAGTAGGTTATATATTTAGCTGGTTTAAGACTGAAAGCCACTTTTCATTAGAGAAATAACTAAACTCAAAAGCCATTAAATCTTAATCTATGAGCTCTGATGCTAACTTTGCCATTTCCTTTTTGTGTTGGTAAAACATACCCTCATTTTAGCTTCTCTGGGTTATTCACAGGGTAAAATGGAAGAGGTTTTTGATAGCTATAAAGAATGAACTTACTCATAGTGAAACTCATTCTGCTCCAGAAAGTCCTCCACAGTGGCAACATCTTCTGCTTTAACATGGAAGTCAACTGTAGTGAGAGGTTTCACTTGCATAGCAGAATCTGGTTTCCAGAAATCAATCTGAATAAAATGGTTTATGAAATAAACATCTTAGTTCGATTACAAATTAGGATCTGAAAGCACATGAATGCTCTACTCCATACAATTATCTTTTAAAAAATCATCCAGCAACTCTCTTATAAATATCTCCTTTGGATTAATAAAACCAACCCATTATATGTCAGACAGTTTTGTGTGTAAGAGCTTGCTGCATAAGCATGAAGGCATGAGTTCAGATACCCAGAAAAATGCTACAAATACAAGCTGAGTGTGATTACATGTGCTAATAATCCAGGTGGTTAGTCAGAAGCAGAGAGAAGCAAAGACAGGAAGATCACTTGCTGGCTATCAGCCTTGCTCCAGATTCAGTGAAGAATCCTGTCTTAAGGAAATGACGTAGAGAATGATAGATGGAATATCTGACATCCCCCCAGCCTCTGTGTGCACAGATCGGTATATATAACAGCAAGAACACATGCACACATACCCTTCATTATCACAAACATATATACACACTCTTGAAAAAATATGTACAAACATATTTGCAAAATTAAAACATTGAGTAGCAAGAAGCATGAAGAATATAATTGTTTCTCATAATACCAGCTTATTACAGTATTCTCTAGCTGCACTTTTTTCTGCTTTTCAATTTTATGAAACACTTGCTTATTATATTATCATAGCCACCTATGTGATAATAGTTAAAGCTGCTGAGTGATGATGAATCCAAACCAAATTACAAACCAAAAAGATAGTAGAAAGAAATTAATCCTTTTAGACTTATATTCATAATTTTGAAACTTATTTCTGTGAAAGTTGCAGTATTATGAGTCTAAGAACATCTTCCTTGTGTGGTCTCCAGTTTGTCCAGAAACAAAATACTTTTAGGTGTCCAGTAGTATACTGAGATTCCTCTCTTATTTATTAACTGCTACTGGGGCTTATTTAGGTTGACACCACAATAGTGGGTAAATAAATATAGCCTTTGTCTTCTTGAGGGAAGCTTTAGGAAAAGTTAAGTAGGAAATAATAGTGTGGCTGATACATTTGATTATTTTAATGCTTTTATTTACGCATGCTTCATCACAGATATTCATTTTCATGGAAAAATATCAATGATGTTCTGCTTTTCATACATATGTTTGTCTATTTCTTCTTTGTATTGAACAGAGGTCTGGAAGTCAGGGATAAATCTGGTATTTGACTTGCTTTGCTACTATATATCACTCAATAACTGTCCAGATGTTCACAAGCTAGGCTCAGGTTACAAATCTGACTGCTGGTGCTATTTGGGAACATTTCTGGGAAGCTTGTACGGAAAACTGGAAATATTTGGAGACTGTGCATTAGAAACCAAGGTGGCAAGATTTTAAGGTGACCAGTTTCTGATCCACTTGCCTGGAATATAGTAATTATAGGTAGCCTTGCCAAACTTGAAACAGTGAACCAGTCCATTGGGTGCTGAGCCATTGTGGGGCTTCTAAAAGATTCCAGGTCGACAGTATGACATGTGATTTCAACAAGAGGTATTTCAGAAGAGTGTGGGTATGGATATCACAGACAGTTGACAGGATACTGTATCAGCAGGTAGGAAATGATTAGTTGATGAGTGTAATACAGAGAGTTGAAGTAAGGAGCATAGGTAATGGAGATAAAATGATGTGTTGACAGTATAAAGGTAAACCACAACAAACACAGAGAAATCCGGGGTGTAGTGACAAAGCCAGCACTATCAAGAGAAAAGCATGAGAATAGAAGAAAAAGTCTATTTCTGAACATTAGCTTTACATTTGTGTTTTTGATCTTATAATATCATCTCAGTTGTAGATACAGGCATTTAACATTGGAGTCCTCAAAGTATCTGTAACCAACATTGATAGTGCCCGTCCCACTCATAATTACTAGGACCTTTTATGGTGCTCAGGACTCGCTTTCAAGAGCTATGTCTTTTCTTTTGAAGCTCTTTTCTCTAGAACCAGGGAAAGTCAAATATATGCTCCAGATGGAAGAGAATGCTGCGGAAGAAATTCAGGGAACTTACTGAACATATGATCCTCGGAAATAACTGTCTAAATGATCACCCATTAACCTCATGGATAGGATAATTTTGAAAGGTGTGGTTTGTACCATTTCCTGGAGAGTCCTTATGAGTTATGTTCCAGTTATCCTTTGTGACAGTGGTCTGATCTCACTTTCTTGACTGTTTTTCCTTCTCTGAATCACCCTGCCCCCATGTTTTCATGGTGTTATAAAAATAATGGGTTCTTAAAGAGGGATTGTTATAATGTTTGACAAAACTTGCAGGCCAAATCTGAGACTGTTCAACATTTTCAGTTTGAAGGGCACATCCAGCACAGTGTAAAAGTGCTTGTCCTACTATAGGGAGAGCTCTGAACTTGGTCTGATATGTAACCCTGCAAAACACTAAAACATTCTCGTTGTTGTAAAGAAAAATGATGTGGCTAACAAGCACCCATATAGAGCACCCATGTGTGATGCAGACCTGCAATCCTGGAGACAGGCCCATTCCATTTTAGGAACCAGAGAAACAGTAGGAAGATTGCAGCCTCACAGCAGTTACCAATCACCAAGTGACACAAATGACATAAAAAAGGAGGCTGAATTTTAGAAATTAGTTTGACTTGTGAGTCAGAAATAGGGAAGTGAGGTGAAATGTATGGCATAAAATGTGAGAAATTAAACTACATGGCTCAGCGTTATAAAACTAAAATTGTAGATTGTATTATAGGACACTGGGTGACAGGATCCACATTTGTTGGGTTATAAAGAACTATCTTTAAGTGGTAATCTTGTGAGAATATAAGTCTAGTCAGCCAGATGGCGGGTAACTTGAGTCCTTACTAAAGTATGGCACTGCACAAGCACAAAGAACAGACAAACTAATATATCAATCTAAAATTCAGGCTGGGCACATTGTTCATTTGGTACAGTGTTTGTCCAGACATAAAGTTCAGAATCTGGTCACCATGTACTGCATAAAGCTGTACATGACTGCAAATGTCTGTAATCTCAGTACTTGGAGGGTAAAAGCGGGAAGATAAGAAATCCAAAGCCATCCTTCGCTACATAGCATATTCAAGGCAAGCCTGGGCTACATGAGTCCCAGTCTTTCCTGTTAGATTCTTGGGAAGGTTAAGTTTTGGCAAATAGTTGAAAGGTGTTGGTAGTGGGGATCTTTGAGTTTTCATAAATATTTATAAATTTATCTGACACTGTGAGTGTTTGAGGGTCAAATGTCTCTCACTTATCTTGAGGACATTTTTTTTCTGGTTTGAAATTAAAGCAACTTTTTTCTACCCTAGGCCTTAAGATAGCAGGAAGGAACTTTCTGATATGTCAACAGTGAAAAGATAATAATAATTTTACTTTAGACACGGGAAAATACATTTAAAACTCTAGAAAGAGTCCAAGAAAACCCAGAGGACAGAGTCAGTGTGATTATAAATGTCTTGATGGAGAGGGCCAATTATAATGCGAGTGCAAGAGGTAAAGTAAAACCCCACCCTGCAATTACAGATGGCAAAAGAGAAAGTGAGGAGGTACAGCGTGGCTCTGATCCTTTAGTACATCCAGCTTTCAAAAGGCCATGTTCAAAAGCTGGGAGGAAGGACGCAGTGACCAAGGATAAACAAAGACTAAATCCCCCTTTGATGATCTTATCAGGAAGGCCACATCCCAGAATACATTGCACCCCCATGATTATTAAAGAGGATTTAAAGCTTTTGAAAATTTATGGTGGAAAAAAAAATAAGGAAGAAGCATGCACCTCCCTGTACTGAGCTAGAGTATGCTGCCACCGCTGCAGTAGAACTGTCCTATTAACCTCTTGTTTGGTTTCCACCTTTTCCAAAAATGTCAGCTTCCAAATAGAACACTGGAGCTCTAGTTAGGAAAATGGTGATTATACTGTCATAGAGATTTTATTCAAAAGCTGGATCTAATTAAATCAGTCATCAAGTAATTACATGATTCTTCCTAATTATTTCTAAGTGGCATATTCCTATTTAAATTCTTACAACAGACCTCTAGGGAGATAGCATTACTGCTATCACGTCAGGAAAGTGAGTTGCGGAGAAGAGCTGCAAGCAGTGTGTCGGTGAATCTGAGACCAGTCCCTCCACTTGACGACAAGGGTATGAGAGAATTTGGATTACTAAAATAATGGCAGATAGCATTGCTGTATTGAGAAATAAAAACATTGCAGGGTCTCCCTCCGGAGTGGAGGAGTTCCTAGTGAGATCGATGAAATGGAGGTGGTAGCTGCTGGGACCTGACATTGATTCCAATATACTTCAGGGCCACCTGGAAGTAGATGAACCATGGATGCTCAGAAAAAGAAGAGTGATCCATGGGAGGGAGTATGGACTGAAAGCCCAGTTAACTTAATATGATAATTGGAAGATCCAACAACTTGCCTGGTAGAATCTTGATCTCATAAGTATTTGATAAATTATCTGTCATGATAAGCCTTTTTATCAGCCACACAACGCTGTCACTAGACAATGCTCACTTACATAAGGTGGTTGTGTATACTTATCCTAAGGAGAGCAAGCAGATAAATCACTTTCATTTTTAAATGTCATACATGGTACATTGGAGACTGAAGATAAGTATGTCCTGACTAAATAAACTGTAATGAAGGTCTCTTTGTATGGACCCTTTACTTACTTAACATTTTCTTCACCTATGAAAAACATAAATCAGGAAGGCATGCTTGGGGTGTTGAAGAGGTAGGTCATAAGTGAGGAGAACTAGATACTTTCCCAGAAGAACCGTGTCTGATTTCTAGTCCCCACATGGTAGTTTACAACCATCTATAACTCCAAACCTATGGTATCTATCTTTTTCAAAGGATTTCAGCATGTTGAAACAGGCTATAAAGTTTAGCCAGGCAAGTCTAAGATCCTGACTTTATATTGAAAGAAAAAAATAAGTAAGCATTAAAAAAGGGGACAACAACTTATTTGAGGGTGATTTATGTGAGGAAAAAGTAATTATTCATATTTCACCCAAGTTTAGCAAAAGTAGAGTGTATCCTAATATCCCTAATGTGTGAATAAGTGTTTCAGACCATAGTAATAAATGTCCATTATGCAATTAAGGCAGGAGATAGCCCTGTAGCATATATATCCATCAGGGTGCTCCTGAGTGATACATTCTCAAAAACGATCATATTCTGAGTGATACATTCTCAAAAAAGAACTGGGAAGATTGAACTGTCTCCAGAGGTGACAAGAATCCTTCAGACTCTCTAAGATAATAAAAGAAGAGATGATAGAAAAGCATAGAAAATAAAACTCAGAGCTAACTGGTATCTTATTCAATTGTTTCTAGTGGATCAAAGTTAGAAGGAAGGCACCTTTCATCTTGGTGTATTACAGAAAACCAACAGGGTGGTTTGTAAAGTGCTCCCGTTGTCCCTAGCAATCAAGGCTATCAAGCAGAGATGATTCTTTATAGGAGAAAATTCCAGGTTTGAAAGAAACGCTAGAATAGATGACTTATGTTTTCTTTCAACTCAAACTTCACATTTTATGATTATAACACTTTCTGATTTTTACATAATTTCTCAATGCTTACCTTAAAAGTTAAAACAGAAATACACATAGATTATAGGTAGATAAATAAATAGATAAATGAATGTATGAATAGATATATGAATAAATGTCTTGGTGGGTAGATTGGATGGGTGTGTGGATGGATGCAAGGTGGTACTATTTGACTGGGAAGTAGATTGTTGCCACATCATATATATATATATATATATATATATATATATATGTATATATATATATAATGTAGATTCTAACCCTATAGATATTTTATGAATAGCATAATTTTATATCAGGACAACTCAAGTTCTGTGATTAGGAATGAAAGAAAATCCAAGGGGAAGTTGACACACAGGTTATGGAAGTTGGACAAAAGCCTAATTTTTCAGTCATTTCTAAATTGGTTGTTTTTCTCTTTTGTCTCAGAAGGGAAATGACTTGCATGTTAGATGTTCTATGACCTTCAAGACAGTTTCAACTCATTTAGCTGTCACTGTCTGAAAGGTTGTGTGGATTTATAATAGTACATGGCTTGCTACAATCTAATTTAAGCAGTAAAGAAAACATTGTTTATTTCTTGCATCTAAAAATCCTTCAGGGAATACTTCATGGCATTGCTCTTTTGTATAATCAGACTAAATCAGGCTTTAAAGTTAGTGTAAAGCAGGGAGCTACCACTTTACCTGCTTGGTGTTGGCTAGCTCCTGAATTAAGTTGATATGATCTTCATCAGGAACACTGACACGGAACACCCGATTGCTAAATGATAAAAATAATGAATAAAAGTTTAAATTTCAGAACTATTTCCAAAAATCTAGCAAACTTGTTTTTACAAGAAATTGCAGACTTACCCATCAAAGTTCTCAAAAGGTTGAGCCAGGGCCACACTCACCAGAGCCAGTAGCAGCAACATTGTGTCTGATTAAGACTACTGGGCAGCAGGGTCCCACCTGTTTTTATAACCCAGAGTGTTCTTTCTGTTCTTCTCTAGATAAAAAAGGCACTATCAGATCTTGATTAATAATTTTCCTGGCACAGTTACCTTGGTAGGCATATAAAGTCTATGCAGTTATCTTTCTTAACACCTGTGGAAAGAGCAAATGATCTCACGTTCAATTGGTCTAGCTTGCATATTAAACCTAGAATACTTGGAGAGATTTTAAATAAAATCTATGTTGTAGTCTTTAATTTTTATTTTAAATTGAAATCTACATACAGTAAGTCAGATAGGTTTATGTATGCTTAGTGGGCTTTGGAAAATGTATACCTCTATTAATTGACCTCTCCTAAATGCAGAAGACATTTCCTAGTTTAAGAATTTCTACTACCACCATTTCCTATATATTTTAAAATTTCTTTCAAACAATTACTATTGAAATTTTTAGCTTTATATTGATTTTGCCTATTCAAACTTCATGCAAATGAGACTGTATTTACCATATACACTGCTTTGTATAATAATTTCTTTTGTTTGTGAGAATGATCATCTTATGTTTATAGTATTCATATCTCCCTACTCATAAGCACCATTTCATGAACATACTCTAATTTTTATAGCTGCTTCCTTGCTAGTGAATATTTGTATTTGCAACTTCATGCTACGATAAATAAACTTGTATAAACATTTTGTACAAATCTTTTTGCTGACATAGACTTCCATTTGTGTGGAATTATTGAGTAATAATTATTAAATAATAACAACCAAAAAAACTTGGGGAGGAAAGAGTTTATTTGGCTTGCACTTCATCCACATTGTAGTCCATCTTTAAATGGAGACAGGACAGAAACTCCCACAAGGAAGGTACCCAGAGGCAGGAGATGTTTTGAGCATATGGAAGGATGCTACATGGATTTCCATGGCTTTCTTAGCCTACTTTCTTATGGGATAGCATGACCCACCATGGACTGTGCCCTCCCCCATCAATCACTAATAAAGAAAATCCAGGAAATGCCACAGGCTGGCTTGCAGCCTGATCCTATGAAGGCACTTTCTCAATTGAGACTCCCTCACTTCAGGTGACTTTAGCTTGTGCCATGTTGACATACAACCAGCCAGGACACATGTCTTGTATGTAGATATCAAAAAAACATATTGAGGAGTTGATTCTCTTCCAACCTGTGGGTCTCATAAGCTCTGGGTTTTATTCTTTTTATTTTATATTGTAATAGGTAAAACATTCTTTGTTGAGTATACATAGAAAGAAATAATAACAGTCTGACAGATCCACAAGATTTCAATTACTTTGGTACTGTTTCATAACCTATCATAGGGAGATTACCACTAAGACTAAGAGTCCTTTTATGAAAATTTAAGAGGTTCTTTTTCTCTTAGGTTGATCAGAACGCTCCCTTCCAAAGACTAAGAGTCCTTTTATGAAAATTTAAGAGGTTCTTTTTCTCTTAGGTTGATCAGAACACTCCCTTCCAAAGTCCCGTCTCATTTTTATAACTATATAAAAAGTCATACAGAATAGTAATTAGAAGCATCTCAAATCACAATCCTGTTCTTACTATGTCTACACTCTCAGCGTTATCAGTTTCTTTTTAAAGATTTCTCTTAGAATCCTGTTATGGGATATGCTCTTGTAAACTGTAAATATTTGTTATTGTAAGCATTGGTTGAATAAAATGCTGACTAGTCAAAAGCTAGGCAGACAAGACGTATATGTGTGGTGATCAGAAGAGAAAAATTCTGGAAAAGGAAAAGCAGAGTCGCCTGCCAGACTCAGAGGAAGGAAGAGGAGAATTCTATGCTGAGCAAAGGTACCAAGCCATGGGGCTAAACGTAGGCAAGAAGCATGGGTTAGTGTAAGAGTAAGGTTAGTAAACAATATGCCTGAGCCATAGGCTAAACAATTTACAATTGATATAAGCCTTTGTGTGATTATTTGGAACTAAATGGCTGTGGGACTGACTGGGTGGGTCAGAGAAATTTCTGACTACAGAATCCCCCCCCCCCGTCTTTCCCTTTTCTCTGTATTTGTGTCTCTATCTCTCTGTCTTTCTGCCCTTTTATCCCTTCTTTCTTCCTTATTTCTCCCTATGCCATTCATCCCTCTATTTATTCTTCATTCTTTAAGACATGGTCCACTGTGGAACCTAGGCTGGCTTAACGCTCATTCACAGCAATCCTCCTGTCTTAGCTTTTAGAGGACTAGATTTATAGGTGTGAGCCACCATCACACCCAACTTATGAGATATATTTTTGGTTATTAAACCATATCACACAATGTGCTCTGTCTCCTAAATACGTGTTAAATGGTATGCTTTATTCATTATTTAAGAATTTATTCTGAACGACCCTAACTCAACATGCTATGCACATTCATTTTATTCTATGGAAGAATTTTCAGTTTCTGATTTCACCTAACTCTGTTCAAATCTTGAGAAGTCCTTTCTGGGTGTTACTATTTCTAAGTAAAAGTTAAAATCCTCTCTCAATGCCTTTACTTCAGGCAAGGTTCAAAGAGTTAAAATACTTTCTTGTAAAAAATGCTTTCTATGATAATTTATCTGGAGAAATCTTTAAATTCAGGTAATAAGTTCAGATCCAAATGGTTGAAGATCATAAACATATACACAGGAAGGACATTATCTGTGACTGAATTATATTTTGAACTGTGAAAATACTTCAGAGTTTGTCTCAAATTAGTAATTTGTAAATCTAAGTAGAGCAAAGTTAGGATTTATAATTTTTCATAGATATTGACTTTTTTGTTTTCTGTCTCATATTAACATTTTAAATAATCCTTTTGTATGCATAGTTTTGGTGATTAGTCAAGCAGGGGCACCATTGTGTCCATCTGTGTAACTGTATGATATTTTAGAGTGCCTATAAATTGCTCCATGGTGTCATATTTCATCCTATATGTCTTTAAATATTTGGAAATTTTTTCCATAGACACATTCCATAATATTAAGAAAAAAGGGTCCTGAGCTCAAATAAGCTTGCTCTAAGCTAAAAGAAATAAGCTCTTTGTGAACAATTTCTCAGAGTCTGTAATGTGTGCTGTAAATCACCCAGGGTATACAGTGCTCCCAGAATACGTCTCCCAGATGGAGCTAGGGTTGGCTGTGTAGAATTAAAATAAAGATTTAAACCCAATCTTATATTCCCATGCATCTGGCTATGGATCAGTTTTCCCAAAATCAGTACTTTGGACACAATTTTTAAATATCTGGACTGAGTTCATGAGCAGAATTAGAATTATCTTAGCTTAAGGGCTTAAGGTTTGACACTGTGTATTTCTGGGTTTTTTATTAATTAATTTTTTATGACAGCAGTGTTATAGTTTACTCCCATAACAGTCATGTCACTATTGCACCAATATGCACATTTTGACATTTAGGATCCAGCACTATTGATGTCCTTTCTTCTTCAGCAGCCTGCAAAGCATCCCCAGGAACTATGAAAACTAGTCAGCAGGTTGGAAGTTTCCTGGTCAGTAAAAGTTGATTTCTTCGACTTTTGCAACCAAATTGTGTGGTGGTTTTAACAATAGTTTTACTGTCTAATTAAAGTAGGCAATAAAAATCAATGACAAGAGCCTGAGTAGTTGTGAGGGGGTGGGAACTGGAGCTACCCTGAGTATTAACTCATGTGGAAGTATTATATTTGGCATAGCTACTTTATTTGTTTACCCATATTTTCTGGGAACAGCATTGTGCAATTATTATCTTTATTCAAAGTTCTCTTTTTCAAGTTATGTATTTTTTTTAAAATTAGCTACAAATAAGTAGGTTTCTATAAAGTCATTTCATAATTCTTGATTTTAGTTAATTATCCTCTACCCATTTCTTTACCTCATCCCCATTTTTTCATTCACATCTCCACTTAAACATTTAACATTTTGTAATAATAAATATTTTTATATGTGCAATATATAGGTGTAATGGATGGCTATTCTTGGTTGTCAACTTGACTATTCCAGAAATGAAGGGCACATTTTTGATCCAGATCTTGAGGTAGGATGACACACTCTTTTAATACAGATCTTGAGGTAGGAAGACAGACCTTTAATTTGGGCCACTTGTTAGTTCTACTGGAGGCCTATATAAAGACAGTGGAAGAAGAAAGATTTCCCTCTTCTTTGCCTGATTGCCCCACTTTAACAGCACATCCATCCTTTTACCAGCATTGGAGTGTACTTCTTTGGGACTCCAGCATATATAGAAGGCAAACTGAGACATTCAGCCGTATGATACTGAACAACTACTAGATTAATGAAACTTCCATTAACAACTAGAAACTGTTGGGTTAGTTGGACTGTAGCTTTTAAGTCATTTCAATAAATTTCCTTTCCTCTCTCTCTCTCTCTCTGAATATATGTGTGTGTGTGTGTGTGTGTGTGTGTGTGTGTGTGTGTGTGTATGTGTGTGTGTGTGTATGTGTGTGTATGTGTGTAGGTATGTATATAAAAGAGAGATTCATTCCATAAGTTCTGTTAGTTCTGTGATTCTAGCCTAACTAATACAGGTATGCAATGTGGTGTTTTTGATAGATTATCAAAATATTATGCATTATGGGAGGGTTAAGTCAAAACATTTGGACTATTTTATGAAACATTTTTTCAGTGATGTGAAAGGTGAGTAAGCCATAGAAAGAAACCTGCACCAAGATTACTAAAGGGACATGAGCCTCACAGTTCAGCACTTTAGGAGCAGATTTCTTTTCCTGCTCACTCTCCAACTCTTATTCTTAGGAAGGCTTTTTTTCCTCTCTTTAAATTTTTTTTCTCAGATTTTTGAAACTATCAAATAATTACATCATTTCTCCCTTACTATTTCTCTCTTCAAACCTTCCTCTTTGCTCTTGTTATAATAAAATATAATTATATATATTTATATATATAATAATATATAATTATAATAAAATATAATAAATATATAATAATAATAATAAAAACTATAATATATAACTAATAATAAAAAATTTTTATTAGTTGTTGTTAGAAGCATATATACCAATTATGTTCTTCTCTGGAGAAGGTTATCTCTCCCATGCTCAGCTTTCCTTAGTCAACTGTTGTTGGTGGTTTTTTGGTTTTTGTTTTTTGGGTTGTTTTTTTTTTAGGGTTGAGACCTCATGGACTTTGGTCCATCCGCTTTGACATGTATGTTGGTGTTGTCCTTATTTAGCTCATATTTATGCAGTTATATTGGTGAGACCATGGTCTGACATTACAAATAAACACAGTCTCATGTCAGACTCCCTGATCTTCTGGCTTCTACAATATTTCTGTCCTTTCTTCCTCAACGTTCTTTGAGCATTAGATGTGGAAGTATTTTGTAGTTGTATCCACAGGGAATGGATACCACAACTCTGAATAAACTATCCCTATTTCTAACCATGTGTGTCTGGTTCAATTGATTGTGTAAGAATTTGGGGACTTCAGTATGTGATCTCCAACCCCCAAACAAGAACACTTAAAATTCACTACTTTAAAAATATTCAGGTGTTTAATACAATGATATGAACTTATGCATTTTTGCCACCATGATTTATAACAAAGCTCATGAATGTTTTTTCCTATATAACTAAGGTATTGTGTCCTTTGGAAAACATTTTTCATATCAAATAAGAATAAACAGAATAATAAATTTTCTCAGAATACTATCATAATCTATATTTTATACTATATTTATTATTTATTATTTCAGGGGAAAATAGATTTATTTTCATTGAACAAGTTAATGGAAACTGAGTGCACAAACATGGTGTTCTCATGTGTGTATAGCATACCATTTATTATCAATTACAGGTATCTTTGGTAACATTTTTAAGACAAAGTAACTTGTGTTGCTGTAGACTTTTAGCTAATACCCTAGGATAATGGATTTGTGGACTCTTCTGCAGAGGGCAATCAAAATTGTCACTAAGTTGTTTATATAAGGCTCACACTAAATCAATAAGAGGTAATTTTAATACACAATTTACTTCAGAGTATAACATGTTGGAAAAAACAGCTACTTAAAGTTATGACGTGGGAATGTCTTTCTGTATGCTGTGAATATCAATCTTTAAATAAAGGACCTGTTTTGGCCCTTGGTAAGCACTGTCAAAGAAGTAACTGGGGAATCAGAATAGGTAGGAAAAGAAGGGCAGAGTCAAAGACAGATTGAGCCAGGTGCCCAAAGAGGAAACATGTAAGGAACACAGGTGAGCCACAGACCATGTGACAGAACAGATTAATGAGAATGGGTTAAGATGAAAAAGCTTACTAGCAATGTGCCTATGCCATAGGCCAAACAGCATGAACTTAATGTAAGTGTCTGAGTCATTTTTGGTGGAGCCTAAGCAGTTGCTGGCGGCTAGGTACTCTGGGATGGCAGGTCTGTGGGTCTGGACCTCTGGCCAGACAGGACCAAGATGCCTCATTGAAGCCTTATTGTAATAGATGTTGTACCAACATGGGCCGAACACCCACATAAATCCAGAGAAAGATTAGAAAGGGCTCTAGAGCACAGAAACTGAGCCAAAGCAGCTTCCAAATTATATCTATCTGAACTGGGTCATTATATAGAGATAGTGTGGCATTCGGACCACATTCAAAATGGCAGCAGCAGACTGCAGCAGGGAGCGTAAACTGCAACCAGGCCAGTTCCTGAAGTCTCACAGAAGACTCAGTAGCATGTGGTTGATTTAAGGTTTCTGTTTTTATTGCACAAAAATGAAACAGAGTTAAAGAAGTTTCTTAGTAGCAGCATTTCTTGGGTAGCTCTGTTTGCTGGTGGCAGAGATGCAGCCCCTTTAAGAGAACTTACTGATTCAGCTTTATCTACAAAAACTATGTGGCTCTTTAAGAGAGTGGTGGCATTTTAAAAGCTCTTCTGGTTGGAAGATGATTAAGGATACACAATAAAACAGATTCAGACAGAAAAAAAAAAGACCTGTAAATGGGATACAATGTGTATAAAATGTATATAGGCTTCAGAGAGAAAAGAAGGTAGAGAAAGTCCATAAAAAAGAGAGATAGAGTAATAAAAATATAATAAGCCTTGTAAAGATGGATAATAGACACAGAATCTAGACTATGGTTATTATTGTGTTTTATTTTAATTTCTTAATATGAATGAGATAACTGCAGAAAGACAATGGATTGCAAAGGCTACTAAGTTAAACAAGAATATATATATTTTAAAGATATCTTGATTTTGAAATTTGTGTCTAAGGATTTATTGCTTTGGAAGTGTTCTGCTTTTGTTTCTACAGAAAATGAGAACCTGTAGATTGCTTCCAGAAAAATATGGTTTCATCAACCAAGACCACCTGAAAATTCTCTGATGGGAAGAGATGGTCACATTAGTTTCAGGGCTGCAGACTAAGATGATTCAGTCTCAAGAATCTGTAAGATTTCCAGAACCCCTTAATCAGCAGGAAGTAGAAAAGGAAAGCTATGTCCAAATTCCCAAAATATTGTTTATAAATGTTTGTTTTTATCATAAATGGTTAATGGTCATAGTTAATCTCTTCCTAAGAAGAAAAAGGGGATATGGCATATTATTGATTTTTAAAAATTAGATTATTGAATTTACTTTAATCCAAGATTCAGCTGTTAATCTCAAAATATTTTACATTGGTATGGATTATGGTTTATTAATATAAATTTAAGGTGAATTTTGTTTTTCTGTATGTATTTTTCTACTCTTGTTTAAGGTATGATGTTCATGTAACAGATTTAAAATTGTAATATATAATTAAGAAATGCAGATTAATAGTCACCTATGATAACCAAACTTATAGTTATGTTAGTTAGGATTTTCTAGGTATACAAATATATATTTCAATTAGATAGGTAATCTTCAAACACTTCTAAGACCTACAGAATATAGCATTTCAAATTATTTTAATAACGTAGACTTTTCTGAACAGTGAGACATATCTGTTCCTAGCATCACCAATCTACTTCAAGAGAAAAATGCACATCAAAGAAACTCCATATGGATTTTACTTTATTTGTGGCAAGAACCTGTTCTTGTATTGACTTGTATTAACATTATGCTGTTTAAACTGAGCATGCAGGTTCCACAGGAAGGTGACCTCTGAACTTTGGCAGAGCAAGCCAAGATGGTCCTTCAGGTTCTTGCTTTGCAGAGACTGTCAGACATTCTTCAGGACTCAAGGAGAAGTGACTGATGAACTATACTAGAATGGGCAGAGCAGATTTCCTGCTTCACTGAGATGAAAAGAGACTCTGGGCCTGTAGGCTGAAGATGGATGCCCCAACTTTATAAAGGAGCTTTGGGTGACTGTCCAGGCAGACAGGTGTCATCTCTGTCATTTCTAGATTTTGGAAGTTGCTTGCCCTTCCTGCTTAGTCAGGTAATAATACAACTTTCTGTGGTCTTTGATGTAGTTGATGATTAGGTAGATATAGGTATGGTTTTTCTTGGTTATTTTAAAAGGTATATTGGATATGAAACTTGGGATTCACAAGATAAAGTAGATGATAAAGTATTTTCTTTAATTTTGTTAAATACAAATAGACTAGATATTGTAACTGTAATTATTGCTTGATAGCTGTTTTGTTACATGCAATTTTGCTATGTTAAAATTGAAACCTTCATTTTTGATTAGACAGAAATGGGAAAGTGATGTGGGAATGTCTTTCTGTATGCTGTGAATATCAATCTTTAAATAAGGTAGCTGTTTTGGCCCTTGGTGAGCACCATAGAAGAAGTAGGTGGGGAATCAGAATAGATAGGAAAAGAAGGACAGAGACAGAGACAGATTGAGCCAAGCGCCCAAAGAAGAAACATATAAGGAACACAGGTAAGCCATAGGCCATGTGGCAGGACAGATTAATGAGAATGGGTTGAATTAAGATGAAAGAGGAAGCTAGCAGCAGTGTGCCTAAGCCATAGGCCAAACAGCATGAACTTAATATAAGTGTCTGAGTCATTTTGGGGAGAGCCTAAACAGTGGCGGGTGGCTATGTGCTCTGGGATGGCAGGTGTCTAGGTCTGGACCTCTGGCCAGACAGGGCCAAGAAACTTCATTGTAAAAAAGTTCAGTGATATATAAGGCATAATTTGTAAAAATATTATTTGGCAGAAAACTAAACTGACAAAGTAGTAAGCTTTTCAAAATTAATACAGAACTAAGTCACAAGTTTTGGGCAGTGGCAGACCTTTAGAGGCACACTGAGAGATATAGTTCAAGCATTTATCTGTATAGTTTTTGGCACAGATATTAGTAAAATGTTTCTGCGCCATTTCACAGTCTTCTGTTTTTTCCATGACTTTGTTCCAATATTATACCCATTAAATATAACTTGTTTTCTCATGTTTCCTTAGTATTTTGTCTAACTGGGAAGATAGAAAAATCCTGTTTTATTCTTTCCCCTCAACTGCCTTCCTGAGGTTCCTGAAACTAGCCAAAGTTGACAGAGTTTCGGTTCCATTGTTAAGTGGCAGTTTGCTCAGAACAGAGTCTCCGCTCCATTGTATCACTAAATTAGATGGCAGTTTGCTCAGGGCTCAGATTCTCAGAAAAGCTCTGTTCACAGGATTTATGACAGCTTGCTCAACTGCTCACAGGATGTACTTCCTGAGTTCTTGGAACCCACCTGGTCAGCAGCTTGACCTTCTGGACTTCAATCAAGCTGGACCATCCAAGATAAGGCCCTGGGACCGCATTCCTGATATAACAACCTGGGTGGGGCCACCCAGGAAAGCCCTACAATGAGAACTGTTACAATTTCTATCTCATGAGCTGGATGCACCCCTCCCCTACCCAGCGTGTGGTATAAGAATTCTACTCTGAAAGCATCAGGTGCTCTTGGCTTCTATAGTGCTTCGAGCCCACACATGTGTGTGTACCAGTATATCATTCATGTTCATTAAACTCTCTTTTTATTTAAAGTTAACAGTGGTCATTAGCCATGGTCTTGAGGTGTCTAGGGGCGCTAAAGTTAGGGGTGCCTGCCTGTTACAAACATTGTCACAAAGAAAAAATTCTCTCCACAGTGACTGTTGCAGTATGGGAACATAAAAATGGTACCAGGAAGATCCAAAATATACTGTCTATTCCAGCTACATAAGCCAAGGGTATGACAAAAGTCTACTGAGGTGTGAGAGGAGCCACATATGTTGTTTCTGGTAAAGGGGTGGTCCATGTAACCCTTAAACATTTTTATGGAGTATGAAAATGGCTTGGATACAACTTTATTAGTAGAATTTAAGAACAGACGCTGTAAGGGCTTTGTTGTTTCCTGTACTTGTGGAATGAATTGTTAATGTTCTGTGTATTCAATAACTTACATGCATCAGTGGGATATAAACATAAAGTGAATCAATAATGTTTTCCAATGCATTGTTGTATCCTACACTGGCAAACTCTGTGGTCTGAATGTCTACATGGATACTCATATTCAAGTTTTGTTACTACTAGAAATTTTATGTCAAGAACTAAAACCCTATACACTAAGAATATATGCCAAGTGACAAATGAGATTGTAACAATTAAATTATTAACATTTTGTTAGACTGTTTCAGGATTTCTTCACATTTACACTGATGACAATTTGGGCTAGAAAATTGTGTGTGTGTGTGTGTGTGTGTGTGTGTGTGTGTGTGTGTGTGTGTCTGCCCTGTCACTCATAATATTAAACCATCCCTCTGTCTTTACCCTGTACCTCTCACCTCAAATTATAATACACAATATCTTTAGATATTGCCAGATATTTTCCCAGGACTAAATGTGCCCTATCTATAACCACTGGTCCACTGATACAGTTGTCTTGCTTCTCAATCAAGATGCAGTTTACATAAACACAGGCAAATACATTAAAGAAAAGACATACATGTACAGTGTCCATAGACACTGTCTATTGATTCTTGGGAACCAGTTAAAACATTAAATGACAACACAGTCTTAGAGGCAATAGCTTCTTGAATGCCAGCATGAAGATGATGCCTACTACAGTAGAATCTTGAAGCACAGAGAGGTTGTGGCCTTGTAAGAGGTGATGGTCAGTGACATGCAGTGAAAAAAACTTCACCTAGGACCACTGAAGTCCTGGACAAAGCCCAAGGAGGCAAACTGACATGCAGCTGGAGAGCAACAGCAATGTTTTTTTTTTTTTTTTTTTAGTCTTCAAAGAGGGCAGACATCATTGACTTTCCCTCGATGGAGATAATGTTATTTTTTCAAAGTCTCTGGGGGCTGTTTACTGTGAACATCTGCAAGTGCTGACAGTGTCCCAGAATAAGAGAGTTCCCTGAACAGCCCAGTTGGAATTGAAAGCCAGAAGCATAGTTAGTGGAGTCGAGGCTTTGTTACTATTCTTCAGCTCCCCAGGGCTCAATTTCTTTGCTTTTCCAGGGTTGTCAAGTGGAGCAAGGGAATTAACAACTGTGTGCTTATTTATCTCTGTTTCCTTCCTGTTTTAGTTATGATTTTGTATCCCCTGAGTATAGTAAAGAGGCTCTTCTCTCTTTAGAATCCAATTAAATGTTTCTGTTTTTTCTACCCGTTATATTTATCCTTGGACCTTAGCACATTTTGTACTGTTGTCTGCCTAATACTGTTAGTAAAAAAAGAACAAGAAAAGAAAATATCTGTGCAAGCAGTAAACACTCTGTTTTTACTTTGCTTAATATTAATATTCTTAAAATAGAAATTCTGAATCAAATGTAATTTTGCTTATTTCTAAGTTACAGATTTTTTTTATCTTCATGCCCACCTTCTCTCACTTTCTTCCATCTCCCCTCCTCTCCTCTTCTCTTTCCTTTTCTTCTCTCTACTGTTTTTTCCACGCCTGTCTCTGTCTGCCTTTCTCTTCTTTTTTTTTTTTTAAAGACAGGATATCATGCACTCAAGCTGGAACTCAGTTTGTTCCATACCCCCCAAACCATTGAACTTGTGAGCCTCTTGCCTTCATCTCACAAGTGCAAAGAACACAGGCCTGTGTCACTATGTCTAGTTTATGCGGAACAGGGACTCAAAGCCAGGGCTTCATGCGTATCAGGCAAGCATTCCACCAACTGAGGTAGATTTTTTAAGCAAACATAATTTTTCAGAATGCGTGTTTTAAGTGATTTAAAAGTGAATTTCTTTAAGACTGAAGTAAATGTGTGTTTTTCTTACAAAGAGAGAGTATGTTAGTTGAAGTACTAAGGTGGAAGCCAAGGTAAAATATAGAGGAAAGAGGTTGTATACAATCATTGTGTTGGGAACCAGAAAATGTGACTTTAAAATATAGAGTTGAGCTGAGGGCAATTTAAGAAGCAGATACAGATGAGTGTCTCTGACATCTCTCTGCCTGAAAAGAGAATAGATTTAAAAACTATATTAAGATATTTATATTTTATATTTGCCCATTCTACAAAAGAGAATGGAGATTTACTACTGTGTACTGCTTTTGACTCTTACTGGCCTGCCATTAGAAGAATCCCTATTGTTAAAAATTCTGTCACTACACTTCTTGCTTGTAGGAACTTCAAGTCATACATCTTATAGTTCTTTAAAAATTTATTGTTTGGTGAAGATTATATATAAAAGAGCCAAAATTGCAAGTTGGAGTTCGGGGTAAAGCTCAGTGATAGAGTGACAGAGTGTCAGAGCACCTACTTAGGAAGCACTAGGTTTTGTGGTCAACCTCTAGAATCATTAAAAGCAAAATAAAGCCAGCTAAACTCTGGGTGTTATTTTCTGGGTTTGTCCTGTGCACAAATGAAAGATACAAGTTTCTAAACATCTCTTGCCTTTGTTACTCTATCTCTGTAACATCTGTCCAGTATATCCCAAGAACTATGCGTATTATCTACTGTCTGGGAGGTCATGATGGGTTTCTCTGAGACATTCTACTTTCTCAAGATCTTGCAGGTGGGATCCATAAAATACTAACAGTAGTCAGCATAAGAGTAGACATTGTACTAAAGTCAGATCTTTTAGAACTTTGTAATGCCCAGCTGTAAGAGGAAAAGGAAGCTGTCTCTCTTCTTTTCTAAATTCATCTGAATTACCAAGAGAAACATGTCTGTGAGAATTAATTTGATCTGTGACTCTTGCTTTAGGGTTCCCATTTGTTATATGTCTATAGCTGTTTTTCATGTTTACTTGGTTTACACCTGAAGAACCTGGCTTTGTGACTAGTCAAGGTTTCCTCTGGTCCCTACCAATGATTCTATCAGACAGGTATTTGTATAGGTTAGAAATCTGAGACATAAAGTTCTCTTATTCCATACAACTTTAACAGATGATGTTCCAGGTCCTTATGGGCTTTTTTATTTTAACTTTTCCTTCTTATGATTGGTGCTGGGGGAAAAATATCATTCTGACAATTGAAAGTCCTTTGACATAAATTATAAGGAATATGAATGGAGACATCTCACATTTTATAAGAGACTACATCAATATCGGTTCTTGAAGACTGTCAACAAAGGTTTTCACTTTCCTAGCTGTTCCTGGAAATGGACTTTTAGATCATAGTGGTTGCACTTCTATACTCTTTAAAAATGCCTTGGGCATCATGGTTAATCTATAATAGGCTTTGCACTGGTATCCAATTGCTAGTGTTACAGGAATGGATCTGAGTTTAGAAGGTACTACTGAAGCTTCCAGGTTCTTATATCCTAGAACAAAAAAAAATTTACCAGGGATATACAGTAAGGAAATAAAAATAGAGATAATTTACTAAAAGTGAGATAGTTTATAAAGAAAGATAAATGGAACTACTCCTAAGAATTGAAGTGGGGTAGTGAGCTCAAAACATGGCAGGCTTAGAAAAATGCATTAAGCCATGAGGCTTGTCATTTATATAGCATAGCTTTTCCCGTTTATATATCAAGGACTTTTTTGGGACTGTTCTTTGTATGTAGTCCAGGTGGAGAAGAGTGTCGGTCATTTTTTTCAACGGCTTTTTTTTCTGCCACAGTTCTTTAATCAAAAATATTTTAAAGAAATATTTGTTATTTCATTATTATTATTATTATTACTATTATTACTATTACTATTGGTGGTGGTGGTGTGTGGAGGGGGACATAGCAAACATGTGAAGGAAAGACTATGTAGATTTGGTGTTGTAATTAGGTTTCTCAGTCCCAGGCATCCAAAGGTCCCAGACCCACAGATCTGCAGCCCCAGAACCCTTAGCTGCCCGACGCTTCTCAGGCCCCCAAAAATGACTCAGATGCTTGCTTATATTACTTCATGCTGTTTGGCCTATGGCTCAGGCACATTGCTAGATAGCTCTTTCATCTTAACTCAACCCATTTCCAATAAACTTTCTTCCACATGGCCCGTGGCTCACCTGTGTTCCTTACATGTTCCTCCTTTGGGCTTTGGGCTCGGTCTGTCTGACTGGGCCCTGCTCCTCCTACCTATGCTCTGATTTCTCCTCCTACTTTTTCTATGGTGCTTGTCATGGGGCAAAACAGCTCCTTTATTTAAATATTGATACTGACAGCACACAGAAAGACATTCCCACATCAAGTTGGCTCTCTCATTTCACTTTTATTGGGTCTTCAAGATGAACTATCATGACAAGCTCCTTTCTAGACTGCCCAAGCCATCTCTCCTGTTTTGTGAACCAATCTTGTTATAATTAATTTCATGCTGATGATGGACATACTCACTGCCTAGTTTTGTGCCTATCACAAATCCTTCTCTAATTTATTTATTTGGTTTCCTGATTTAGGAACTAACTAGAATCTCTATATCATGAGAAGTTGAGTGTGAAATTGTCAATCATCCTAGAAGGCATAAATTTTTACAAATTTAAAATACAATTACATGATTATGTCAACCAATAACCCCCAAAAGTATGGGAGCCAGAAAAATATTTCTTGGATATCTTGTTCTTAGAAGTGCAACTCGGACTGTTTGAAAAAATATTGATAGTAAAACATTAAAAATGTGACAAAAACTAAAAAGGAGTTCAGCAGTATAATAAACTAAAAGGAAAGTAGTGTAAAGTTAGAACCAATGACTGTCAGCAGAAAAGTTAAAAGAAAAATAATGAGTTAGACCAAAGCAAGGGTACAATGGAATTAACTTGTTTTACAGCAAGCTTGGGTGTAATGTCTTCTCTGGAAGGCTAATAATTCATATTACAGAATTAGTGGGGATACCAATGAGGCTTGAATCAGCTTGTTAATTTTCAAAATCTTACTTAACTCTTTGTTTTGAATTATTACCAGTCATTTTGCTCTTTGGCTATACTTCCCTTCCAGTTACATACTTGGCTGAAATAAATCATTTTAATTTTTCCTATTGAGGTCTGTTAGAGGCTCCTCGGGGATTCATTTCAGAGTGGGAGGAGCTCACAGTTCCTTTACTTTCCTTCTACTAGTTGTGCCGTCTGCCAGATGGGTCTACTCTTACTGACTTTGCACTTCCCTTGGGAACCTGAAAACATTTTACTCATGCTGACCCTGTCCCCTCTTTGTAGAATGTACACTAGTTAGAGTCCAGCCTCTAGAGTCTCCGTGTTCTTTCTGATCAAGAGGACAAGTAACTCACTGGAGCTATACAACACTTTTAGAGGTGTTCTGTATTTTGGTCCACTATGACCGAGCTGACCTAGGGGCAAGAGCCAAAACTTTGGCAATTTTTCTAGCCTTTATATCTTCAGTAGCTTTGGCCTCTTTGTATGTTTATTAAAAACTGAAAAGGTCAGTTACACCATTGGTAAAACTCAAATTATAGGCTAAAATTTATCTGTGAGCTATTATCAGTATTAAAAAATTGAGAAAAATTAAACATATGATTTTATACTATATGTGAAGCAGTTTTCTCCTTTTAGATCATTACAAAATCAAAATATTGATAAACTTAGAAAAATGTTGAAGTTGTTTATGATGTGCAAATTTTCATACAAAAATAAAATATACACACCCATTTCATTAGTGTGCAAATCCTCTTTCATCTGCAATGAATCATTTAATTTTATGTATACAAGAAAATATTTTTCTTAAGTTTTCCTTTTTCTATGGTACCTTTCTGGTGCTATGATATAACACTACTACCAGAGTCAATTAATAGAATTTATTTTGGTGTATGGTTCCAGAAGGTTGAAGTCTATGATGTCAAGGAGGAGGCATCAGGCAGGAACAGCAACTAGAATAGAAAAGCTGAGAGTTCACATCTCAGAAGCACAGAGATCAAATGGGAAAGGCTGTGAGTCTTTTAACTCTCAGAATCCACCTTCAGTGACGTACTTCCTCCAAAAAGGCTACACCTAATCTTCCCAAATAATATTAATAATTGGAGACACTATTTTCAAATACACAGAGTAGGAGGATATGTTTTATTCAAACTACCATACTTTAACATTTGGTTTGTTTTAGTCTCTGTTTTTAATTTGGAAAAATCTTGTGTCAAAACACATAAAAATTCTTTCCCATTTAAAATTATTTCTTCTTTCTATAACCTTTACCAAAATATATGTTATACGCATAATTTTATTTTTTCCATGTTTTATTGTTAGGACATGATCTATGAATAAAGTAGTATAAGGAGAAATCTGAGTACCCTTGAGAAAACTTCAAGAAAGCAAGAAAGAGTCTTGTCTCGATTTCTTCAAAACATGGAGTTGTTCTTGGGGTATGGGTTCCATGTTCATTTCTCACAGGTTCAGTAGGTTGGAGTGAGTTTACTTAAGATTATTCATTATAACTGACTATTTTTATTTGTTTATATGCCTCTATAGAAAAGCATGTTCTAGCGGCATTTGGCTTACCTGACCTGCACAGCTTTCCCTTACAACTATATACTTGACTTGTGTGATTTCTCTTAATCTTCAGAGTATAAATTGTGCTATGTTATGAATAAAGTTGGCTACAGCATGAGACTTTAGTAGAACTTATTTAGTGATTCCAAGGTCTCACCACTGTTCTCTAGAGTGGTAAACATTTTATTTATTTATTCTCTCACAATTTTACTACACAAATGTATGTAATTCACTTTGATCACATTCTGCTCTATAATGCTCTTTGTCACCTTCTTCACACTGAACTCCATCTTCCCAAGTCACCCTCTCATTTTTATGTCTTTTTTTTTGTTTGTGGCCCACTGTATTTAATTTGGTGTGCCTAAGTAACTGTGGTCAGTTAGGCAAGATATGCCCACTGACGCAATAGTGGCATTATTGTTATGGTGATAACCACTTCCTAAAGCATCAAGGAATCACATTACTTTATATTTATATATATTATAAACATTACATATATAGGTGTGTATATATCTCAAGACTAAGCCATTGGGCTGACAATGCTCTTCACAAGAACTATAGACTAACCAAAGCCCCTGTATCAGGCACAGGAAACCTTCTTTCTAATGGTTGGTGAGGGTAGTTCAGATGACTCCCAAAACATTATAAATTATCAGTGTAGCTTTGGTTGCTGAAAACACCACACAAGTAGGACTTGGATGATTTGGACTAGGTGTGATCCAAAATCTTGTTTTCTGCTGTTGAGCTTCTATGCTTTTAGAAAATACTATATATGCTGCCCAGGGAAGAAAACAACCAGTTTTTAATGGCTGCAACAGTGATGAACCACAACAATCACACACACACACACACACACACACACACACACACACACACACACATCAGGGGACACACATACACACATACACACACACACACACACACACACACACACACACACACACACACATATATATATATATATATATATATATATATATATATATATATATATATATATACTTTTTCATTAGACCCATTCAATATGAGGAAAATTATGCTGGTATTAGAACCCTTCCGGATTTCTGGGCTACTGAAGTTATGAAGCTTAGAAAAGAATATATTTCTGTTACTTTACCAGACCAGCATAAATCCTTACTACATTCTAAAACTTATCCTTATATTCACAGGTAAGTATAGCTTCCACCTGTTATCAAAGAGGCTTCTGGAGATCATAACAGAAAAACCACAACTGGACAGAAAGCAGAAATCAATAGATACTAAAAATCCCAGTCTCAGTGGATACGTCTGTATTAAAGCTTTTTCATCTACAGCTCATCAAATGTGGAGACAAAGGGATAGACAGATGTAAGAGACAGCATGCCAGCGCATTTTCTATGAAACAGTGTCTCCTAGTAATGGCTGCATTAATAAGATTAGAACAATGGTAATATGAACAGATATGTTAAATTGAAATGGTGAAGTTTTCATGGGGTTGCAATTCTAGACAAAGAGCTGCAGTGAAAAAGAAAATTGCCCTGTCTAAGGGATAAGAATATTATTTGTGGTTTCAGTGCAGGGTTGTCAGCCTTGAAAGCAGATATACCCCACCAAAACTGATTTGGCAGAATGTGTGTGTGTGCGTGCGTGCATGCATGCATGAGAGAGAGAGAGAGAGAGAGAGAGAGAGAGAGAGAGAGAGAGAGAGAGAGAGAGAGAGAGAGAAATAGATGAACGTAATAATAACATTAAAAGAAAAAAAGGCTATCAAGTTGAGAGTGAAGAGGATATGCAGAGGCTCAAGGGAGGATATAGAGGAGCTGGAAGAAAGGGAAGGGGGAAACTGATACAATTATATTTCAATTAACAACACACTAAATTCTAAAATAGGTGCAGCAGGTTAAAAATAAAACAATGAAAGACAGCATGGTTGCATTACAAGGGAATACAATAAAACATAATACAAATACAGTAACTAATTCAAGAGACACTGAATGCATTATAGAAAACTGAACATTGTCTTTGTGGGAATAAAAAGGACTAAGAGGTAGAAGAGGAACACATTTTGTTAGTCCCAAGAAAAAGTATGAAGACTGTGGTGAAATTCAAGTGTCAGCTGATAAGGTCCAAAGATGCTTATCCAGGGTCCCGGGCTCCTGAAGAGAGAGTGGCCAACCCCATTCATAAAAGACTGTTGGGATCTTGGGGCCCCATTCTCTCTCTCTCTCTCTCTCTCTCTCTCTCTCTCTCTCTCTCTCTCTCTCTCTCTCTCTGAATGGGGTTAGCCACTCTCTCTTTAGGAGCCTGGGACCTAGTTTATCTTTAGAAATGAGTAACATCTTGGCAGGATTGGGGTTATTTTAGAGACACACATTATAAATTATCCTGCCTTTGACTATCAGACTAATTATGGAAACAATGAGCTATAACTTGTTGAAATATCTCCAGGATTCTCATGCTAACAGATAGAATAGGATGGCAGCCAGGTACCAGTCAGAGATGAAGTCTATCTCCAGAAAAAGATTTTTATCTAGTTTTGACACTTTTTCAGGTAACCTTGCCGGACTGTTTGGAACTGAGAAAAATATCATTCACTACGGTACAAGTTCTTTTCATTTTCAAGAATATGAGCCTAAAAACGCTTGTCTAAGTTCCATCAATATTACTCTGGTTTCTTTTTGGACTTTTTATATAGCATTTAATAAAACATTGATTTTCATCACTGTCTGATAGAGGTCAGAGATTTTATATTTGTCAGTGCAATTGCTTTTAAATAAAAAGAATTTCATATTGATCTCAAATATCAAAATAGAAACACAGCTAAGTTTATCATCTGCCAGAATAAAAATAAGAGATAATCTGAATTCTATAAAATGTTCTCACTGCTACAGGTGCTTAAAGAAACTCACAGCTTTGAATATCAAAAGAAACAGGGCTTAAGAGACCTCCTGTTTTCTTAGTGTGGTGCCTGTGCTGGTGGTGGCTAAGCACAGAACTTCTCAGGTAAGTGCTTCTAGCTGGAGAAGCAAGCAAGTAGCACTGAGAGGATGAGCTCCTTCTAGTTATAAACTAAATATTACTAAAGTGCTGGATTAACAAAAGTTCAGAATGGAAAGCAACTAAATAAAACTCATGTTTAAAGTTCAATTGTATATTGTTGGGAAATTTAAAAGAAGAAAAAAGAGAAGAAGAAGAGAGGAAAGGGTAAGATATTATAACAAGGCTTTTATAAACATTATTTTTGAATGATATGAGTAAAATTAGATTTTTAAATACTTTGTTTTAAAGATTATTATTTATAAAATTTATTTTTATACTTTCTCAGCAAATGTTTTGTCTATTTCAAAGCTAAGAAATTACACACTTTTTATTTATTCTCTGTAATAGAAATGTTATTGTGAATTAACTGGATAAATGTGATTTCTTTCTTTATGGAATGTCATAGTCTAAGCATATCGTATCCCTGTTTATCCTTGGTGCCAAACCTTATATGTACCAGCCTGATGAGGGAAAGAAACTTGGAATGTACCACACCAAAAGTGAAAAGAATAAAATGGGCACCGAAATAAATGAAAAATATTTTATATCACAAAAGTTCATCCTTGCTTCCATCTTTTTATTTTTATATTTACTTGTTTTGTTATTGTTTGTTTATTTTGAAGCAAGGTCTCACTATGTAGCCTAGGTTGGCCTAGAATATACTCCTTACCTCTGGCCATCCTAGAACTCACTGAGATGGACTTGAATCTGACTCGTAAGTGCTGGTGTTAAGATGTGAACTACCATGCTACACCTTATAGAAAGAGACATTAGCCAACAGAACATCAGCATATTATTTATTCAGAACTAAGTGTTAGGCTAGTATACAAGGAGGTGATCAATAACTTGATGTGGAAATGCCTTTCTGTATGCTGTGAATCTCAATCTTTAAATAAAGGAGCTGTTTTGGGCCTTGACAGGCACCGTAGAAAAAGTAGGCAGAAGAATCAGAATAGGTAGGAAAGGAAGGGTTGAGTCAGGGGCAGATCGAGGAAGCTGCCCAACGAGCAACATGTAAGGAACACAGGTGAGCCACGGGCCACATGGCAGACAGATTATTAGAAATGGTTTGATTTAAGATGTAAGAGCTAGCTAGCAATGTGCCTGAGCCATAGGCCAAACAGCATAAAGTTAATATAAATGTCTGAGTCATTTCTGGGGGGCCTGAGCAGCAGCAGCAGTGGGCGGCTAATGGGTCTGGCACACAGGTCTGTGAGTCTGGGCCTCTGGCCACCTGGGACCAAGAAACCCCATTGCTACAATAACTTGGTTCTTATTTTATTTTTTCTAGTTAATTATTCTTTAATGTAATTTTATTTATTGAAAAGAAGAAAAAGAAGAGGAATGGAGAGATGGCTTGCTCGGTCAGTAAATGAAAACTGCTCTTGCAATGGACCCAAGTTCAATTCCTAACACTAATGGATGGCTCACAACTGCCTGTAACAATGGCTCTAGGAGGATCCAACACACTGGCCTCCACAGGCACTTCCAACTCAGATGTGCATATCCACATACAGGCCCACACATATACACATAAGAGTAAAATAAATCTTTAAAGAAATAGAGAAATCTTTTGGTTTGTTTGTGTTTGTGCTTGTGAGACATGGCATTACTTTGTAGCCTAGGCTGGTCTCAAATTTACAATGATCCTCTTGCCTAAGCCTCCTGAGTGCTGGAAAAGGCTTTAATTTTATAAGTAAACATTCACAAGCTTTAATTTGTAAAATCCAAACTAAAGTCTTAGAAATAAAATATGTGTATGTAATCTATGTATATAGGAATAAGTATGAACTCTCTTTTTACATTAAAAAAGAACATTTCAGATATACTATTTTGAAATCAGCTTTTCATACCTAAAAGCACTCATTCAATATCAGGATATTAAAAATGACTTCTTTTTATTAATATTTGGTTAAGGTATGTGGATGTTCTACCTGCATGTATGTCTGCACACCATGTCCCTGCATGGTGCCAGAAGAGGTCAGCAGGTTCCCTGGAACTGGAATTAGAGATAATTGTGAGCTATACCATGTGGATGCTTGAAATAGAACCTTGCTTTTCTGGAAGAGCAGCAGCCAGTGTTCTTAATCATTGAGCCATTTTCCCATATTTACTTTTACTTGTGTGTGTTGTGAGTGGAGGTGTACATGTGTGTCATTGTGGCCAGAAAAAAAAATCATTAGATCCTGCAGAGCTTCAGTTACTGAAAGTTTTGAGTTGCTCAAAGTTGGTGCTGAGAACTGAACTCAGGTCCTCTGGAAGAGCAGTATAAGATCTTACTGCCTAAGCTGTCTCTCTAGCCACAAGGGAAAGAAGTTTATGTATGAGGTAAAAGTCAAATTGTTGTTCTATTATGACTTTTTTATTTTATTAATTTTTATTAAAAATGTCATTTTTATCTATGTTTCCCCTGCTCTCCCCCCTTCCTTCTCCCAATCCCTCCCAGTCAGACTTCAGCCTCCTTCTTCTCATCTCCCATCCCCTCCCCAAAAGGGCAAGAAGTCCCAAGGTGGGTCAGCTCAGCGTGGCACATCCACTCCAAGAAAGTTTGATTTCCTTAATCCAAAGTCAAGACTAGGTGAAAGGGCTCTAAAGTGTCAGCCCATGCACAGGGACACAGTCTGACTCCATCCCTCAAGGCTCCACATACTGCTCATTCCAGTCTACAGTGGTCTACCCTTGGAGGGTCTAGCTCCCTTTTTCCTGATGGATCTGCAGTGGCTTGATCCACTGGTTCCCCAGAAATACAGCTAGCCATCACTGTGGGAATTTTCCTCATAATCTCTATCCCCCTGCTCACAAAGACTATCCTCCTCTGCTCTCAGCTGGACCAGGAACTCTGTCTAGTTCTCAGCCATGGATCTCTACCTCTATTCTTTGTTGGATGTAGGCTCTGTGATGACACTTAGGATGGTTACTCATTTGATTATAGGGGAAATTCTGTTTAGGAACCCCCCCCACTAATGTTTGGAAACTTGGCCATGTACATACTGTGAGTTCTTGGATGTTTCTCTAGCACCCAGTATCTTTCCAACCCCACATTGGCTTCCTCTATTGAGATATCCATCTCTTTCTATCTCCCTCTTTGCTCCTCTCACTCACCCATCTCATTTCAAGATTTGTTCCCAACTCTTATTGGTAGCAACTCATTATGATCCCAATTAGATAAGGTTATCTTTTCTATTTTCTCTTCCTAGGGGAGTCTCTCTTAAGTTCCTTCTGATCCCAAGCTGTTCAGGGCTTGTGATTTGAAGCTTGGGTATTCTTTACTTTCTGTCTAAAATCCACTTATGAGTGAGTACATCCCATGCCTATCTTTCTGGGCTTGTGATACCTTGCTCAGGAGGATATTCTCCAAATACATCTATTTGACTGCAAATATTAGGATGTTCTTTTATTTTTACTGCTGAGTAGTACTCCATTGTGTAGATGCACCAGAGTTTTTTAATGCCCTTCAGTTGAGAGGCATCTAGGTTGTTTCCAGTTTCTTGCTATTACAAATAATGCTGCTATGAACATAGTTGAGCTAATGCCTTTGGGGTACAAATGTGCATCTTTTGGGTATATGCCCAATAGTGGTATTGCTGGATCCTTGGGGAAATTGATTCCCAGATATCTGAGGAACCGCCATACTGCATTCCAGTACAAGTTTACACTCCCACCAAAAATGGAGGAGTGTTTTTTAATTCTGCATCCTCTCCAGTGTAGACTGTCATTTGTGTTTTTGATCTTAGCCATTATGATAGGTATAAGGTGGTACCTCAGAGTTGTTTTTATTTGCATTTCTCTGATGGCTAAAGATGTTGAGCAATTTCTTAAGTGCCTTTTAGCAATTTGTAATTCTTCTGTTGATAATTCCATTTTTTTTATATTAGGTTATTTATGTTTTCTGGCTCTAGGTTCTTGAGTTCTCTATATATTTTAGAGAACAGTCCTGTGTCAGGTGTAGGGTTGGTGAAGATTTTTTCCCATTCTGTAAGCTGTTGTTTTGTCTTATTGACTGTGTCCTTTGCCTTACAGAAGTTTCTCAGTTTTAGGAGGTCCCACATATTGATTGTTCTTAGTGTCTGTGCTACTGGAGCTATATTTAGAAGTGGTCACCTGTGCCAATGCATTGGAGGGCATTTCCCACTCTCTTTTCTATCAGGTTCAGTGTAGATGGGTTTATGTTGAGGTCTTTGATCCACTTGGATTTGAGTTATGTGCAGAGTGATAGGTTTGGATCTATTTGCATTCTTCTACATACTACCATCCAGTTACGCCAACACTATTTGTTGAAGATATTATCTTTTTTCCATTGACTATTTTTGGCCTCTGTCAAAAATCAGATGTTCACAGCTGTGTGGGTTAATGTCAGGGGCTTCAATTCGATTCCACAAGCCTGTTTTTATGCCAGTACCAGGCTGTTCTTATTACTGAAGCTCTATATTATAGCTTGAAGTCAGGGATAGTGATTTTGCCTGAAGTTCTTTTATTGAGCAGGATTGTTTTGGCAATCCTGGGTTTCCTGTTATTCTGTATGAAGTTGAGTATTATTCTTTCAAGATCTGTAAAAAATTGTGTTGGGACTTTGATGAGGATTGCATTGAATCTGTAGATTGCTTTTGGTAAAACTGCCATTTTTACTGTTTATCCCACTTATCCAGGAGCATGTGAGATCTTTCCATTTTCTGATTTCCCCTTCAATTTCCTTCTTCAGTGACTTAAAGTTTTTGTCAAGCAGGTCTGCTACTTCTTTGGTTAGAATTATGCCAAGATATTTAATGTTATTTGCAGCTATTATAAAGGGTGATATTTCCCTTATTTATTTTTCAGTTCTTTTATCTTTAGCATATAGGAGGGCTATTGATTTTTTTTGAATTAATCTTGTACCCTGCTACCTTGCTGAAGGTGTTTACCAGCTGTGGAGTTGCCTGGTACAATTTTGGGCGTCACTCATGTATATGATAACATCACCTGCAGATAAAGATAGTTCGACTTCTTCCTTTCCAATTATTATCATCTAATCTCCTTTTGTTCTCTTACTGCTTTAGCTAAAATTTTAGAACTATATTGAATGGATAAGGAGAGAGAAGACAGCCTTGTCTTGTTCCTGATTTTAGTGAGATTGCTTTAAATGTTTCTCCATTTAGTTTGATGTTGGCTGTCAGCTTGCTGTATATCACCTGCATTATATTTGGGTATTTTCCATGTATTTCTGATCTGTCCAGGACTTTTATCATGAAGGAGTGTTGGTTTTTGTGAAAGGCTTTTTCAGCATCTAATGAGATGATCATGTCGTTTTTTCTTTCAGTTTGCTTATCTGATGGATGACATTCACAGTTTTTCATATGTTGGAACATCCCTGCATCTCTGGGATGAAGCCTACTTGATCTTGGTGGATGATTTTTTTTTTTTTGGATATGTTGCTGGATTAGGTTTGCCAGAATTTTACTGATTATTTTTGCATCAATTTTCATGAGGGAGATAGATCTGTAATTTTCTTTCTTTATTGCGTCTTTGAGTGGCTTGGGAATCAAGGTGGTTGTGGCCTCATAAAAAGACTTAAGCAATGTTCTTTCAGTCTCTATTTTATGGAATTGTTTGAGGAGTATTGGTATTAGTTCTTCTTTGATGTCTGGAAGAATTCTGCACTAAAACCATCTGGTCCTGGGCTTTATTACTTGGGAGATTTTTAATAACAGCTTCAGTTTCCTTTGGAGCTATAGTCTGTTTAGGTCTTTAATCTGATCTTGATTTAATTCTGGTAAGTGGTACCTGACCAGAAATCTTTCCATTTCTTTTAGGTTTTTCATTTTAGTGGAGTTCAGATTTTCAAAGTATGACCTGATAATTCTCTAGATTTCCTGGGTGTCTGTTGTTATGTCCCCCTTTTCATTTCTGATTCTGTTAATTTGGATTCTCTCTCTCTCTGATTCTTGGTTCATTTAGATAAGGGTTTATCTATCTTGTTGACTTTCTCAAAAAAGGAACTTTTTGATTCATTGATTCTTTGTATTGTTCTCTTTGTTTCTATTGTATTGATTTCAGCCCTAAGTTTGATTAGTTCCTGCAGTCTAATACTTCTAGGCCAGTCTGCTTTTAATTGTCCTAAAGCCTTCAGCTGTGCATTTAGGTCTCTTGTGTGAGATTTCTCTAGGTTTTTCATATAGACATCTAGTGCTATGAGCTTTCCTCTTAGCACTGCTTTCATTGTGTCCCATAAGTTTGGGTATGTTGTGGATTCATTTTCATTAAATGCTAGGAAGTCTTTGATTTCTTTCTTAATTTCTTCCCTTGATCCAGAGGTGCTTCAATTGAGAGACGTTTAGTTTCCATGAGTTTGTAGACTTTCTGTGTTTTGTGCTGTTATTGAACTCTAGCTTTAGACCATGGTGGTCTGATATGATACAAGGAGTTATTCCCATTTTTTTGTATCTATTGATATTTGCTTTATGATCGAGTATGTGGTCAATTTTAGAGTAAGTTCCATGGGGTGCTGAGAAATATGTATATTCTTTTGTGTTTGGGTGGAAGTTTCTGAATTTATCTATGAAGTCCATTTGGGTCATAACATCCGTTAGATCCCTTATTTCTCTATTGAGTTCCTGTCTGGTTGACCTATCCAAGGGTGAAAGTTGGATGTTGAAGTCTCCCACTACTAGAGTGTGGGATTTGATGGGAGGTTTAAGCTTTAGTAGTATTTCTTTCATATATGTAGGTGCCCTTGTGTTGGGGGAATAAATAGTTGAAATTGAGACTTCATCTTGGTGTATTTTTCCTAACATGAATATGTGATGTTTGTACTGGTCTCTTTTGATTGATTTTAGTTTCAAGTCTATTTTGTTAGATACTACGATGGCTACATCAGCTCGGTTCTCAGGACCATTTGATTGAAAAGTCTTTCCCAGCCCTATACTCTGAGCCTGTGTCTGTCTTTGACATTGAGGTGTGTTTCTTGTATGCAGCAGAAAGAAGGCTTCTGTTTTTGTATCCATTGTGTTATGGCATGTCTTTTTATAGGTGAATTGAGTCTATTGACAATAAGGAATATTAATGACCGATGATTGTTATTCCCTGTTATTTTTGGTGCCAGCTTGTGTGCATTTCCTTCTTTGGGTTTTTCTTTTGTGGAATTATCAATTGTTTGTGGTTTCAGTGGTGTATCTGGTTTCCTTAGGTTGGAGTTTTCCCTCTAGTGCTTTCTACAGGGCCAGATTTGTGGATAGGTATTGTGTGAATCTGTTTTTGTCATGAAATATCCTGTTTACTCCACTTATGGTGATTTATAGTTTGCTAGGTATAGTAGTCTGGGTTGGCAGCCATGCTCTTTTAGCATCTGTATAACACCTGACCAGGACCTTCTTACTTTCATTGTCTTCCTTTAATTGTCCTGTGTTATTCTGTTGGGTCTCCCTTTATAGGTTATTTGGGCTTTTTCATCTGCAGCTCTTAGTATTTTTTCTTTGTTCTTTAGGTTTAGTGTCTTGATTATTATGTGATGAGAAGATTTGGGGGGGGGGGGGTCTAGTCTATTTGGTGTTCTGTAAGCTTCTTGTATCTTTATAGGCATTTCCTTCTTTAGGTTGGGAAAATTTTCTTCTATGATTTTGTTAAATATATTTTCTGTGCCTTTTAGCTGGTATTCTTCTCTTTCTTCAATTCCAATTCTTCTCAGGTTTGGTCTTTTCACGGTATCTCAGATTTCCTGGACATTTTGTGTTATGACTTTTTTGGTTTTAGTATTTTCTTTAACTGTTATATCTATTTCCACTATCAGATCTTCTATTCTAGAGATTCTCTTTTCCATCTCTTGCATTCTGTTGGTTATGCTTGCATCTGTGGTTCCGGTTTGTTTCTTCAGGTTTTCTATTTCCATCTTTGCCTCAGTTTGTACTTTCTTTATTGCTTCTATTTCCATTTTTAATTCCTGGAATGTTTATTTTACCTGCTTATTCTCTTTTTCTTGGTTTTCTTTATTTCTTTCAGGGATTTGTTCATATCTTCCAATTTTTCGTTTGTATTTTCTTCTATTTCTTTATGGGAATTTTTTATATACTCTTTTATAGCTTTTATTATCTTCGTAAAGTTTAATGTCATTTCCTTCTGTTTCCTCTTCATTGTTATGCTCAGATCTTGATGTTGTAAAGACATCAGCTTCTTCTAGGTGTATCTTCTTGTTCTTTATATTGATATATGTATTCTTTTATTCTTGTTCTGGAATTTGCCCATTGCTTCCTCAGTTCACTCTTCGTCAGCTCTTGATCAATTTTAGTCAGTTGTGAATCTGGAGGTTGAGTGTTTCCAGTATTTGCAGGGACTGCTCTTATTAAGCTCTTAGTTGTCTCTAGGCCAAGGAGCTGTGTGTCTCCATTTGTCACAGGGGTTGTTCTTGGTAGAGTCTTAGTTGGCTCTTAGTCAGTTTTTAGTCACTTCTTAGTCACTTCTTAGTCAGTTGTGGTCCTAGAGAGAGGCTTCTGGGTATCCAATTGTTGGTTGGTGATGATGTAGAGTGTGGTTTGGGCATGGTTTGGCCAGTGGGATGTCCCTAGAGCTGTATTTTGCTCGAGATTGGGCTTGGGAGGGGTCTCTCTGGGCTTTCTTTAGCTTAGGGTGGAATTGGGTATATATGGAGTGCCAGGGGCAGCTTCCCTGTCCAGGGTTTGGAGATCATAATCTGTGCTTGGCCTGAAGTTCTGGGTGCCAACCATCTCTTAGTCAGCTGTGGGTTTTATAATTTGTGAATTGAAAAAATTAAGCCTTACAAAACAAATATACAAATAGCAACAACAACAAAAATCTCAAACTCTTCATGGTCAAGGAAGCCAAGATGGCTCAGATAGGATGTTTTAATGCTTTTGTAAACAGACAGGAAACTGTGCAAACTGGAACTGAGTTGTAAAACAGACAAAGAAAAAAAGGAAAAAGAGTAAGGACTCAAGTTTGGCTTTTGTACAGTTGTATCTGTTTTCCACTTTACCTTTTCTCATGATGAATTGTGTATTCAAAACAACACAAAATCTGTCTTGGAAAACTAAAAAAAAATATTTTTTGTTTTTCTATTTGCTTAATAGTATAATACTAAATGTATTTTCCCAGTTTAGAGTCTTATAATTTTCCAGATAGTATTCAGTGCGGGTGTCTGATACTATTGTTTTTCTAAAATTAATTGAGATTGTCTTTCATAAAATTATTTTGAAGTTGTTACATGTGACTTATTGAAATTAAATATTTAGAATTTAATATCTGTTGCTTAACTTTGTATTTGCAAAACAGCTGTTTGACAGTTGGCTCTACACATGACTGGAGTCACTTCCCAGGAGCTAAGTTTTCCATTTGGAGTTGGCCTCCAGCCTACCCTGTCTATTAGGCAGTTTCCACCATATGCTCTGTGATCACCTGGGTGAGCATTTGAACAATAGCTCCCCCCTCTTGATGAGTTGTGTTTTTGTTTTATGGACCCCCTCCTTGGGCTGCTACAATAGTAGGTAGTTTCCCTACTTCACAGTTATCTGAATTGTCATTGACAGCAAATTGGTGAGTCAATTGGAATTTCATGAAAGGAGGAATTAGTTTAAGAAAGAGAGAGAGTTTTAACCCACATTAAAAAACAGAAAATAATAACACAGAATGAATTTGCTTTTTTTTTAAATTTACTCTAATTGATTTGAAAGTACAGCCATTAAAGAGAGGATAGCTAATGTAGATGAGATTGTTATAATTATTACTTGCTTATTTCTATTTTATCATATAAAATGCCAGTTAGTATGAATGCCAAAATAAAAGATTTAGAAAAGATTATAAAAACAGAACATAGAGACATTCAGACCCTGTAATATTATCTGTTGTTATAATCTTTGGAATTCCCATAATGGAGAAACATTTCAAGCAATTAGTAATATACACTTAGTGGATCCTCTAAACTGCATGCTAGCCATCAAGAATCTTGAATATATATCAATAGTTATATGTGTATATTTTAACTTTCCAAACTCCATTTGCCAAAGATGATCAGAAAGAAGGCCTAGAGGATTTACTCCAAAATGGTGAACAAGTAAATATTATGGACATATTGCACACTGTTTTACAATTGGTGAGCAACTTCTCTAGTAAGGTCATTTTTTTTTTAACTTCTACTATTTTGATTATGAAAAGCATTTGAATATTGAACTAATTCAATTTGAGAAAATGCTACTAATTAATTTAAATTATCAGCAGCAGCATTGCGTTCTGAAAAAGGACCAGGTAAATTAAAATGAACTTGAATAGTACTTACAAAACATGGCAATTTTATTTGATGAACAGCATTTTCAGTCTGCTGAAATAATATTCTAACTTGATTATTAGTACTTCCAATACAGGGAGCTGTTTCTAAAATTGAAGAGCTCTAAAAATATAATGACTATCACTATATAAATTAAACACATTATTTATAAGAACCTGAAAGACCATAACAACTGCTTATTGCTCAAATATTTGAGCTGAGATTGGACTTGTTTGTACAACATACATTTTACCATTAATAATATAAGCTGCTCTTCCATTAGAAGAACCACCAGTAATAACCAAGACAGCATCTTTTACTGGAAATACTACTATTAAAAAAAATAAAAGAATACATCTGAGAAAGTTGTAATAATTGATTAGCAGATAAATGATTACCAATCTGACCTAAAAAAATGAACAAAAGCATTTGCCCAAAAATCATTATTTTGAGATACCCAAACAATGCGCTATTGAGTAAATGGCACACAAGTTATTCCAGGCTCTCTGCCAAAATATTTTCTAGATTTAACTGTTGGTTTTTTTTTTTTTTGGTTTTTTGGTTTTTTTTGTTTGTTTGTTTTTTGGTTTTTGGTTTTTTTTTTTTTTTTTGTTTTTTTTTTTTTTTTTTTTTTTTTTTTTGTTTTTGTACAAGACACGTTACAGCTCCATAGTAGGAATTTGACATCTTGCCTGGTGGAGCAGGAAACCCAGAAAAGGGATAATCTTGCTATAATACTGATATAGGAATATATTTGGTGTGCAAAACATATACCTACCAAGGCTGACTATAATTAAATAATGTACTTGCTTGTATTAAATAGCATCTTCAACTTGTAAGATAACCTACCTACCTTTCTCAGTTAACTATCTGGGCAAAATAGGATCACTATCACCTTTTGAAATTTCACTTAACATTTCCAAAAATCCAGTAGATAGTTTTAAATAATGTTGTAACCATTGAATATCCCTTAATAATCTTTGAAAATCATTCAAACTGTTTAACCCATCTTTTCTTATTTTTATTTTCTGAAGCTTTAATTCCTCATTCTAAAGGGAGATATAAGGAACAGATGGTTCATTAGAACTAAGATATGTATCCTCTAACCTTAGTCAAAGATTGCTACTACTCATGTGACTGTTACTGCCTACTTCATCAGCCAAGATGGAGAAGAGCCGTGTGGATGCTGCTTAGAATTTAAACAATAGTTTTACATACACACACATACACACACAACACACTTTAATCCAACTTTCATTTATATACATACAGAATTAAAGCTAGCATACATTTGTATAGTTAAATATAAGCCAAATACATGTACTCATACATGTGCATGTATATATTTTCAATTTTAACATAAACTTTGCAATGAAAGATCAACTACTTTTAAAATGAAGAAACCAACCAGAATTAACCTCATATGATTAAATCCTCAACATACTCTACAGTTTTCCTACAAATTCAGCATAATTCACATCAGGCATAATATTTCAGACAAAAACAGAAACATACGTATGTATGTGTTTATATATATATATATATATATATTTACATATATATATATATATCAAAATACAAAGTTTATATTTGCTTCAATATATAACCTGTATCTTTACTTTAGTCAATACTAATCTGTAACAGTTTTCATAAATGAATACAAGTATTTGTAACTCATTGATCTCAAATAACCAAAATCCATTTATTTTTTTCTTTTCCTGTAGAAGCAATAGCACATTTTTTTTCAAATATTTTAGCCTGATTTAAGTTTTTTCTGAGTCAGGCCAGCAGCTGGCCAGTAGCCAAGCCTAGACCTTGAAGACATTATCATAGTTAAGAAGGACTGACTGCCAGGGTTCCTGAAAAAAACTTTGTTAACTCCTCTGACTATAACAATTAACAATTAATCTCAGATTCTCCGTTCAGAATTCATGTAGCTTATCCACTTATGGCAATAGACCCTCTGCCACCCTCTTCACAGCTTTGTCTCTGCCTTATCAGGAATGAGTGTCCCCCTCCCTCCAAGCCCACTGTAAGAACTGCTCGCGGGCTCCAAGCCTCACCTGAAGCCAAGACCAGCCCTGCCTTTGCTGCTGGTGTGACAGGAGGAGAGCTACAGGGGGATGTGGCCCCTGCCATTCCTCTTTCCCTTTCTCAACCAGGAAGTGAGGGAGGTTAGTAGACAGAAGCAAGTAACAATGATACAAACAAAAATGTCCATGAGAACTGAGACAATGGCGTCAACCGCAGTTATCAAGCCCTGACTAACAGACGGCCTCTCTTACAGTTCACACAGGAGGACCTAGCCCCCTTACATACATAGAACAAAACAATAAATAGCATAGTAACAATCAGAACCAAGACCAAGAGCACTCATATTTACATTTCCAGCTGTAAACAGAGCTGAAAGAAAAACATCGGTTCATTTTTTCCTCTGACCTAAATATCTGTGCTTAGAGACTCTTCAGCAGGGAACCAGAGCGTTTCAAGAGTGAAGCATATCTTGAAGCTTATAAGCAAAAGCAAACAGCTATTTTCAAAGCAATATTTCTGACAGAGCAGAGGTTTAGTTTAAGGTTTGCCTGATTGAGAAAACACTTTCTGCCTTACAGGATGGAGATCTAAACTGTCCCAAATAAGTGTCCAAAGACTAAAATGTTTGTTGGAATCTTTTTGAACCAAGCTGATTACAATACTGTTGTATTCTTACTCCTATACACTCCCAAGAGTCTGCATCTAAGGTTCCTTGTTCAGTAAACCAAAGAAAAATATTCTCTACAAATATACATAACTGCTAGCAACTTATTTTTGTTCCCCTGCCCTTTAAAGGATCTTTAAGCAAATGTACAAAAGAATATCTTTACTATTTCCTTGAAAAATTTTACATTTTCACGTATGTTCCAAAATATTTATGGCATGTGTGTACTTCTTTTTTTGTATATACAATTTTTGTTTTACTCTTGATTAAAAAACCATAGTCATGGTTTTTTTACCTTTACTGAGCTCATTTCTTTTGATCCTACTGCCGACAGCTGTGTTCTCCTTCAAACCTACTGACATGGTGGGAACTAATTGTTGGATCTAGCAAGCAATTTATTGAGGTCACTAGGGGCAAGTACATGGCTGAAGAATAGAGGAGATAGGAAAGAAATTGAGAGAGACCTGTGGTTCGAAACGACAAAGACCCTGTGTTTAATTCTGAAAGCACTTATATACATTTTCAAGCCAGAATTTAAACAAAGCATAGTACAAGCATTCAAACACTATGCTGAGAAAGCCTGTGTTGTCCTTGAATCAGGAACCCAGCAGCTTCATTATGACATCATGTGTCTTCTGCTAGCTTGAGAAGCAAGATAATGAATTCTTTTCTCAGGGATTAATTAGACTAGTCTCAGACTGTCGAGACTAAAGTAAGGAGCAAGCTAAACTCATTAGAACTCTAGAATAGCTGAATCACTGGAATTCTTTTACTCTGCGAGTCAGAAAAGACCCTTGAGTCAGTATGGAAAATTGATTAATTGCATAGGCCCTCACAGAACCTTTGCATTCAAACTGGCCCATTTATGCGGTAAATGTTCAATGTTTGGGGATTGGCACAATTTTTTTTTCAAATAAAACAGAGCAAAAAGTGGCTCAAATTTATTGGGCCAGAAGGATAGAAAGGAAAAATAATCCATATGTGGCTAACATTGTCATAAATTTATAAGGACAAGAATTTTTACAAGAATGGAATACTCAGATGAACATAACTCCAATCTCAGAAACAAAACCTAAACTAATATATGTTATGGGAAAAGTATTAAAAGGTATTATGAAAAACAGTCACTGAAAAATTAGGTTGTACAAACACAAGGCACAGCAGCTGCTGATGTTTCAAAGGCACCAACAGCCTCGCCTTTAAAATGGTTAAAAATTAAGCCTTTATGGGTTCAGCAATGGTCTTTAACAAAAGGGAAATTGCAGACTTTCCCATTTTGTAGAGGCTGGACAACAAAATGATACAGCTACCTATCCCAGGACTTAACAATTAACAAAACTTTTTCCTTTTGAAATCCCCTAAAGATGCTCTCACACCCAGATATGAGGAAGTAAATTTAAGAACATGATGCCCACATTCCTAAGAGGTAGTTTTTGATCTTGCAATGGGATATGAATAATTGTCATTATTTAGGATGATTGGTTACAAATTGTTATTGGTAATGTCTAGGGAAAAGACTGAATAAGAAATACTAGATTCAGACTTCTTGTTTGAAAAAAAGGAAAAGCGAAAGGGATGCAAATATGATAAAATATAAGGATAGGTCATGGAATCTACTTTTAAAAGCAATTACTAATTCTAAACATTTTACATTGAATTGGATTTTTGTACATTATATAAACATTGTGTATATTGGTACAAAGTTGAGATTAATTTTGTTACTATATGTATATTTCTACTATTCAGGGTATTGTACCTATGCAACTCATCTAAAAATGTAATGCAAATTGTTAGTCCTTGAAAATTATTTCCAACCATTTAGGATATAAAATATTGCAAGTTAGTAGTTAGTCATTACATTCAAACTTATAGTCGTATTAGACATGTTTTCAATGTCAAACAGAAATACATTCTAGAAGGCAGTTCATCTTCAAACACCTCAGAGATCTACAGATTAAGGCATTTAAGATATTTTAATGACATAGGTTTTTATTTTTATGACAGTGAGATCTGTCTGCTCCTGGAAGCACCAATCTACTTTAGAGAAGATGATGAGCATTGAAGAAACTCTATATGGAGTTCACTTTTTGTGGCAAAAGTTAGCCACTAGGCAAGAAAGTGCTCTAACTAACAGTGTGATGTCCAAAATGGACAAGTAGGATATTTAAGAAAGCAGAATATTCAAGAAAAAACTTCCAAACCTTGCCAAGACAAGGTAGAAAAGTAGAAAAGTATTAAGTATATCCTGTTTCACAGATATGTCTGTCAGATATGTAGGCTATATGCCTAAGATGGATGCCCCAAAGACGAAAACAAACTTTGGGTAATTATACAAGCAGCCAGCTGTTTCTGTCATTTTTCACGTCTTTAGGAAGTCACTTCCTTGCACTTCCTGTTAACTTAGTTAATATCATTTCCTTCTCAGATCTCTGAGGGAGTTAAAGATTAGATAGTTATTTTTATTGCTTTCCTAGCTACAATTTCAGAAAAGAAACTCACTAATATTTGTAAAGTATGTAGGTTTGAGAGACCTCAAAGAGAGTTTTCAGTTGGAAATACAAGTTAGATAGAAAGTGGATTATGTACATCTTTGATAACTAATTGAATATTTTCTTTGAATTTGTTAATTGCTAATGAACTGGACATCAGTGATGTAATTATTGTTTGTATATATTGTATATAGTTATTGCACATATTACATATAGTTTTTCTTATATTAATCATACCCTTTTAAAATTTTTGACACACAGGTAATGTGTGTACTATACATATATTTCTACTCTTGTTCAAGGTATTTTACCCATGCAGCTTATCTTACAATGTAATGCAAATTGATAATCTTTGAAAACTATTATTACCAACTATTTAGGATATAAAGACAAAAAAGGTAATATATTTTATATATATTAAAAACAGTCTGCAGTGTCAGAGGACAGAGGTACCAAAAGAGCCAAGCCATGGAGGTCAGTGAGTGGTAATCCATGCTTTTAATTCTATCATTTGGGAGGCAGAGATCCTCTGCATCACTGTGAGTTCAAGGCAAAACAGAACTAGGCTGTGGTGGCACTTATATTTTATTTTAACAGAGAAAGTTGATCCAGGAATTAAAACATACGGGTGGAAAAAGAAAGATAAGGTAGAAGAAGAAAGAAGTTTTCCCTTTTGGCCTGTGAACCCAGTCTGTCTGAGGTCTTGTGGAGATAGGACCTACCCTGTTTGGCTGAGAAGTTAAGTGAGTAAAAATTGGCTGTGGTTTGTTACTTGCCTCTCTCATATTTCAGCTTTCCCCCAATATCTGTCTGTTTTTATTATAATATTAAATAGAATTTATGCAATAAAACTATTCTATTTCTCACCAGAAAAAAAATTGTAACAGTATAGACTTGTGATGTTGTAGTATAGTGGTCATATATAAAATGAACTATAAAGAGGAGAAATCGCAAAGTTATTTAGTGTTCATTAAAAAAGGAGTCCTTAGAGAAAGGAAGCAGAAGCCTGAATCAGGCCAGTGACAGTAACAGTTAATATTAGAAAGAAAAGAATAAACTTTCAAGGCATTGCTGAGAAAAGGAGGTTCCAACAGGCCCCTAAGCATGAAAGAGTCTTGGTATCCCACAGAATGGTGGGCCCACTATTGGGAACAGATCCAAGAGAGAGGCTTTAGCCCATGGTCCAGACCAACAGACCTGCAGTTTCACAGAAACACACAGAGGCTTATATTAATTATGTGTTGTTTGGTCTATGGCTCAGGCTTCTTGATGGCTACCTTTCACATCTTAACCCATTTCTATTAATCCGTCTTGCCAAGTGGCTTGTGGCTTGCTTGAATTCCTTTACATACTGCTCCTTGAGTGGCTAGATGCAACTCTTTTGACTTTGCCCCCTGTCTCCTTTATCTATGCTCAGATTTCCTGCCTGTTTCTAAGATGCCTTGCCATAGGCCAAATATCAGGTACTCAAGAAGATAAGATAAGCATGTACAGTTTAGAGGTTTGTCCTGGGGAAACCTACAATCCAGTGGGAAACTTGCATCCAGATAGAAGGCTGTTGCTGTGAGATGCTTTTGTACATTGTAAAATATTTGTCACTCATATTGGTTTAATAAAATGCTGATTGGCCAGTAGTTAGGCAGAAAGTAGAGGTGGGATGACCAGACTAGGAGAAGAGGAAGAGCAGAGCAGACACCAGCCAGAAGCAGAGAAAGGAAGATAGGAACGTTGCACTGAGAAAAAGGCGCCCAAGCCACGTGGCTAGAAATGCATAAGAATCATGGGTTAGTTTTAAAAGTAAAAGTTAGCAAGTAATAAGCCTGAGTAACAGGCCAAACAATTTATAATCAATATTGTGTGACTATTTGGAACTATGTGGCTATGGGACTGATTGGGAAGGACAGACAAGCCTCTGACAACAGAATTCTATCTCTCATTTTATATAGTGTTTTTAATTAGTTATAACCTTCATTTTTGACACAAAAGGGGATATGTAATGATATATTGTACATTTAATTAAATGTCTTAAAATATAAGAGGACAGAGCCACCCACAAAGCCAAAGTCATTAAGGTCAAGGAGTGCTGACTGATGCCTTTAATCCCATCACTCAAGAGGCAGAGATTCTCTGAATATCTATAAATCCAGGGCTGAACAGATCCAGGTGGTGATGGCCCAGACCTTTAACAACAGTGGTAGGAAAGCTCAAACAGGAATTGTGGTAGCTCTTAGTGGGGATGGGGATGGGGTGTGGGAGATACAGTGTGGTGTGGGGAGGTGTGAAAGATAAGACAGAAGACAGAAGGTCTTCCCTTTGCCTGTGTGCCCACTCGGTCTGATGCTTTGTGGACACAGGCCTGAGAAGTTGGCTGAGTGAGAAACGGGTATGGTTTGTTTTGCTGAATATCTAGCTCTGGGATGACTTTCTTTCATTGCTTCTTTCTTTCTTTCCTTCTTTCTTTCTTTCTTTCTTCCTTCTTTCCTTCCTTCCTTTTTTACTTCTTTTTTTCTTTACTTCATACTTAAAAGTTCTTTTAAACATATTCATTACAATTCCCCTCCCTCCCCTTTTCCTGCCATCTCCCAGCTTTCCCCCTACTTCTAATCTACTTTCCAATCTACTTCTAGATTCAGAGCCTGCTACTACATTTCTTCTGGGGTTTCTTGAGTTTTCCATGTATTTTGCTATAATATTGTAAGGATTCGAATGTTCTGAGAAATCAAAATGTAAGTTTGTCATTATCAGACTCATACAGAAGTAAACTAAAATTCATAGGGATCGTAATCATCCAGTTCATTTGAGAACAACGTCTGTATGTATTTTAAAGTGCATAATCTTAGGCTTGTATTGCCTATTACATTTTTATGATCATTTTAAATTAAAACTAGAACTGGGAGAGTTTTAATAAGTTTATGAATAGGTTTATATTGTTGTTTGGCAGTTGGGGGGGCAACTATGAAGAAACTCATAGAAACTCTTACAGTGACTCCCCTCACACTGGTGAACCTATTTATAGGAAAGCATGGTAGAAATCCAAATTCCACTTTTTGTATCACTTGTTTACTATATCATTATTTATATAATCAGGTGTGGTGGTTTAGATATGAATGCCCCTATAGACACATCTGTTTGAATGCGTGGTCACCAAGGAGTGGCAGTATGAGGAGATTTAGCCTTGCTGGAGTAAGTGTGTGTGAACTGGTAGAAGTGGGTGTACTACTAGAAGGTAAACTGTAAAGTCTCAGGCTGTGCCTAGTGTGGCATCTGCTTCCTTCTGCCTGCTGATCCAGATGTAGAACTCTTAGCTCCTTCTCCGGCATCATGTCTGCTTTCATTCAACACTGCTTTCCGACTTGATGATAACGCACTAAACCTCTGAATCTGTAAGCTGACTCCATTAAATGTTTTGCTTTACAAGAGTGGCCATGATTATGGTGTCTCCTCAACAATATAAACCCCGACTAAGGTAGATGTAATTTTCTTCTTGGTCATTAAGTAGACCAAATTTGGATTATTTAAGTAATTGTCTGATGGGGCTTTAATGAAGCATACCATGGATATTCAATGGACAGGGAAGTGAGCTTAAGCTTTTTACTGTGTATTTGCATGCTTTTAGAAAAGACAAAACTATAAAAACATACTTAATGCACCTCTTTCTCTTCTAGTTTTGAGTCCAGACAACTTGTGATTCCATACAGTTACCTAGTCTCAGAACTCCATGAAGTCTTAGCATAGGAAAGAAATCAAAATGCGTTTCTCAAAGAAAAACCAAGAGAAGATGCAGAGTCATGGGTGTTTTGGGACATCTGAGGACTCAAAATGAATTGCAAAACCCTAGAACCAATGTTAGACTATGTCACTCAGTCCTGGATTGTGTTTTGAAATAGTGCAGGTTTGAATGCTCTTAAGTGTTTTAAATTTTTGTTATTTTTTTCTTAAGCAGCTTAAGTAATATTGTAAAAATAGTTACTGTACCAAACATAAAGGTCATTTTGAGTGAACACATCCCACTCTTTTAGTGAACTCTTTTTGTAGAAAATGCTTGTTAAGTGAGCTCATGTGGGAATGGGAATGGAAGCTGTACACTGTTCCAGCCTAGAAGTAAGCAATGTGTGTTCCAACTCCAGCTGTGGAACATTGACCTGTGGTTTGACCCACAGGTCAAGAAGATCTCTGAGGGTCTGTGAGAACGCAGATGCTTAGGATGGACCCCAGACCTAAAACTTTAGGGCTTGTAGCTACTGTGACCCACAGGTGATGATATTTGAAGCTTTTAAGCTTGGAGGTAATTCTGCTTTAGTAATAGAGCTCTTAACGGGGTCAGAGTCCTCCTTGACGTGGATCTCTTGCTGCACAGGCTGTATTTTTTGTTGGGAGGTGTGATTTCTGAAGGTACATGGACACTGTCACTGTGAAGAACCAAAGATACTTTGCTGCTTCTGAGCAGGGGCTGTTGATTACAGTTTTCTTTTAAAAGGCCAGATTTCTTTCTAACCCTCTGCAAATAAACCTTCCCCTTCACCATTTCCAAATTCCCCAGGGGCTGAGTTTTCCTGTCTGCTACTTGCCTTTTCCTGTTCAAGCTATAGTGAAATTTCAATTCCCTGAGACAGCAGCTCTGAAGTTGTCCCCTATGGAATTGCACTCCCATGTTCCATTTCTTTTGAACATATGTTGTCTCAGATTAAAGCAGAACTTTCAGAAGATGTATTTCTTCATCTATTAATAAGAGCATGGGATTTGAACAATGATGCTTTTCTCTTCTAAGTTTTATACACATAAAACCTCATTAGAGCTTTTTCTGACTTGATGGGGGTAGAAGCATAAAGACTTATTAAAGCATTACATAGTTAATACAATGTTACTTATTTACCATGGGCTTCCATTTTGGCTGATGAGTTCAGAATCTAAGGACAAGAACTGTGGGAAAAGATGCCTGCTTAGTGTGTGGGGGCAGGCTATGAACACACTCCACTAACAACAGTGTCTTCCACGAACTTCAGTGAGCTCTGTTCATGGTCTTTTCCTTCTGTTTCTTCATAATAATAAATGTTCTTAGTTGAATGGAGGGGAAGGATGCTAAGTTACTTTCTAGTTAATGAACATGGAATTGATATTGCAAAAACATTAGCAGGTTTGTGTGGGCAGATTCTTTCTAGGGTTGTCTCTCACACACCCAGACTCTAGATTCATCAGTGTAGGTCGGGAGAAAGATTGCTGTATGGAAGAAACCAGAAGTCTAAGGCTGGCATGTCTGGGATAAAGGCCAGAGCATGAATTCACAGTTGGCAGCAGCAGTGACCTCACCAAACTGTCTAGTGTAGGGAAAGGAAGGGTTTAGTATATCCTTCTATACTGACTTCAAGACTGATTTTAGAGTTGGGGAACGGAGTTTATGAGGTGTTGAAGATCTGTGTGATCCAGTGGAGATGGGCTCAGGGGACAGGGAAGCTGTAGTAGGTGGGGATGAGACTCGGAGGGTTTAGATATGGAGAAGAAAAGGGAAACGTGAGGTCTGTACTTAGCACACCTTTTCCCTAGGGCAATTTGTTAAAATTTAAACAAAAGCGGGGGATTTAACAGATACATGCTTATGTATAGAATTATATGCTTAATATAGGTGATTGGAAATTATAGAAATATAATTATCTTCCAGAAATTTTATCACATATAACCACCCAGTGGGTCAGCTTGTAATCATGAAATACCTGTGATCACTTGAGCTATAATAACAATTGAAAAAAGATAACATAGTATAAAATTGATCAGGAGAATATTTTAAGTCTATCCTAATATTATGGGTGAGCTAGAATTTAATATTTGGAGGTAATCCTTTGGGAAAATAAAGGCGTATTGGTAGATGGCAGGTATTAATTGGCATAATTTAAAGTAATTCAGGATAAAATAACAAGAGGTCTATGTAACCATCTACTCAAAAAATAACTCTTTATGCAGTGAGAATGAATGCAAGAATTGGTGACATTCTGCTTTGTGCGGCAAAAACTCTCTAGAGGAATTTTTTCCCCACCAATTTAATCCATTATCACTAAAGTTTTTGGTGACAGGTTTTTCCTGGGGGGTGTTTAGGGGCAGGGGGACAAAAGTGCATCTTAGCCTTTTCAGTTAACCTCATGAGCAGTTAGGTTGAAGAATAATACAGGCTCTTCAGATGTAGTCAAGTCCTCACCTTTGCATGTGTCATGCAAATTCTTACAATAAACTTCTAATAAAATTTTGTAAATTTTTCTTGTTGCTGAGTCAAACAGCAACATGATAACTTACTTTATATATTTTAGAAAACACTGAATATTATTTGCAACTATATACTCTTTATATTCATACTAGTTAGATGAAGAGAGAAATCTGTCATATCCATGTTCTCAAATACTCATCTTAGTGAAACTTACAATACTAAAAACAATCCAGTTTCCAAATCTTTGATTAGCTAACCACATAAAAGTATGCCTCTATTTAATAACAATCAAATATACAATGCACTGATCCTGACTAAGCATCTACATACAGAAGATAGTTGTGTCTGTTTTGGGAGCCCCTAATAGTGAGATCAGGATATATCCCTGGCACATGAGCTGGATTTTTAGCACCCATTACCTATGGTGGGACACCTTTCACAGCCTTGATACAGGGGAGAAAGGTTTGGACCTGCCTCAAACTAAATGTATCAGATTTTGTTTACTATCCAGGGAAGGTTCTACACTTTTGAAGGAGAGAATGGGAGGTGGTTTGGGGGGTAGGCTGGGGAAGATGAGAGGGGATCTGTGGTTAAGATGTAAAATAAATTTTAAAAATTTCCTTAAATAAGAAGAAAAGAAAATTTCAAAAGGATGTGTTTATTCCATGTTATTCATTATAAGTAAGTGTTTTCTTCTATATCTTTTTAAAAGTTAAATTTAAAACTGTATATTGTTCACTGAAATGGTTCAGTGGTTAAAGATTTTTGCCTCCAGTTGACTTAAGTTGATTCCTGGGAACCCACATTGCAGATGGAAAGATCTTGTTCCCACAAGTTATCTCCTGACCTCCACATGTATGAAGTGGTGTGTCTGTGCCCCACAATAAATAAATGCAATAAAAAACTGAAAATTTATAATTACCCATATTAAGTTAAATGAAATCAAACTTAAAATCTTTGTTTACTCATAGTTTAATTAAAAAATAAATCAATTTATCTTTAAGTATTGAAGACTAAATACATTATGATAAAATTTTATTTCAAGATAAATATACTTGCTAGATTTTAATCAAACAATAGCTTAGATATATAGCTATACATATACACATAGAATACATACATTTTTAGAACAGTAGGACATATTTTATTACAAATGTGCTTAACAAAGACTATACAATTTTCAGATATGAAATAAAACTGCTGTGCAGAGGAATGCACAATTACCTAGGACAGAATCACAGCTTTTCAAATGGTTCAACTTTGGTGTATGATTGCTATAACACCATTATACAGACAGGCTTTTTTCCTAGGTACTGTTTTGGCAGTGTGGATTAAGTTACTGGTAAAACTTCACAAAAGTTCTTGAAAATTGATGACTACTGCCTAGAAAATCAAAGGAACACTGATGTCACAGTTGATAATAGGTAAACAGATGCAAAAGCTTCCCTGCCCTTTAAAACTGCTGACTTCCTTTATCCTTTTTGATGGCTACAAATTTAATATATTCTAAATACTCTCATGTAGAAATTAAAAGTAGCAGAATGAGAGGGGACAGGAGCTCTCTTTTTCTGACAGTACATTTTTTTCCCCCAAAATCATAGCCACTCAGTTATTGTCATTGTCCTTAGAACATTTGTTATCCAGCCAATGAAAAAGCTGGTGAACAGTGGCTGAGTTCTTTAGAAAACATGCGGCGGTGTGTGTTAAGTTGCCCCTGTGAGACTTCTCCAACTCCTTTATGTAGCAACTAGTGCTATGAATTTTCCCCTTAGCTCTGCTTCCATCGTGTCCCGTATGTTTGGATATATTGTACATTCATTTTGATTGAATTCTAGGAAGTCTGTAATTTCTTTCTTTATTTCTTCCTTTACTTTGCAGAGCCTTGATTCAGAAGGAGGGGCTTGGGCCAGCCTCAACTGAATGTAGTAGGCTTTGGGGGGAGTGGCAGGAGGGATGAGAGGGAGAGCCGCGCTTGGTGTGTAGAATGAATAAAAAATATTTCTTAAATAAAAAATGAAAGAAAAAAATACATGTACAGTCCACTAAATCCATTCTCTCCTTCAATGCTAAAAGGGTGGGGGTTGAACACTTCTTTGGTAGAAAGTTGTTTAGCCAAATGCTACTATGGCTTCTTCTGTCAGAGGATCCCTTCACTAGCAAGCCTTGAACCCTTCACTCTACCTCAAAACGAGATGCAGGCTTCTTGGCTGATGAGCTCATGTTATCGGAAGGGCGGTAGGAAAGAGTGCTAATTTTTGTTGACAGGCCTGAGTGGGACTTGGCCTTTGGGGGAATATACTTCAAAAGCTGAAGGAAATATTTTTTAAATTTTTTCCCTAGAAATCCATAAAACAGAGGATTCAGGCAATTGTTAAAATAAGCTATGCAGATTGTGATCGGCATGGCAGTGTCCACTACGTCGGCGATTTTACAGTTGTGGATGACTCCCAGCTGAATAAGCACATCCAGGAAAGTGAATATCTGGTGCGGGACCCAGGAAAAGAAAAAGAAAAGCACAATTGCTACGATTATCCTAAAGATGTCATCATTTCTTGGCTTGTTCTTCTGAATGTCATAAGCCTTCTTAAGGGCTTTCCAAATTAGTGTATAGCTGGTGAGAATAATCAGGAAAGGGAACATGAAGCCCAGAACGTTCTTAGTCAGACCCAGCCCAATGGGGAGGGTTGAGTTCTGAGATTCATAATGGAAGGCACAAACTGTGGTATTGGTGTTTTCGATGAAAAATACATTTCGGTGGATAATGACTGGCAAACTGGCCAGACCAGCCAGCAGCCAGATGATGATGCAGGTGACTTTGGCGACCAGCATCGTTCGGCGGAGGCGAGACTTCATTGGGTGGACAATGGCCAGGTAGCGATCAATACTGAGACAGGTGAGCAGGAACACACTGGCATAGAGATTGAAGCTGACACTAGCCGAAGCAATCTTACATAGGTGATTGCCAAAGGGCCAGCGGTATTCCATAGCTGTATAGACAGCCCACAGGGGCAAAGTCAGCAAAAAGCATAAGTCAGCCAGGGCAAGATTCAAAAGGAAAACACTGGCCACAGTCTTTAGCTTCATGTAAAAGTAAATGACAATCACCACAAAGCTGTTTCCAAATATTCCTACCACAAAGATGATGCTGTAGAGAGTAGGGATCATGACAAAAATGTAATTGTGCCTTCCAGCCTTGGGGCAGTCATCTTGGATTCTTTTAATTCCATCTTCAGTGGAAGAGTTAAGAATCATGTTGCTCTTTTGGGGGGGGTGAGTTATTTCTGACACTATTCAATGTACCTGAAAAAAACAAAGATTTATTTTTAAAAGTATAACTTCCTAAAAAATAAGCAATTTTAATTCTCAACCACAACTCTAGTATTTCCCCTGTAGTCATTGGGGGAAATGTTAGATCATAAATCTCTGTGGGTTGGTAAATCCTGGTTTCCACGATGATTGATAACAATCTAAGCATTTGAAAATATTGCCAAACTAAATTAGCTATTCTGAATGACTTGTGAGTTGTTTTGGGGATGCGCGGCCCTGATTGACAGATCTTTAACCTTAGGAGCGTGGTGCATCCATATTTTACTCTTTAACCAAATTATTTTCTCTCTCAATCTTTGCTTGAGTATAGAAATCATTAGCAGTGTCCCTTAAACAGCCAGCTTCTGTTGATCACTGTGGGAACAGATTTAAGATGGGTAGTAAGGAGGGTTCAATGATTTGGGAAATAAGATTCCTTCCATGGTTCCTTAGGCTACTTCAAGGTGAACTGTTCATTTTTCAAATTCCAAACTCAGTCTGCCCTAACAGCTTTTTGGACTTTCATTCCTATTGGCCCTTTCTAGACTTAATGCTGAAGTTAACTATTTAATTTTCTGTTTGGGTAGCAAGGGAGTCAAATGAAAACAGGTCAGGCTAGAGTTATTTCCAAGACATGTCTCTAGTAAGAACTGGAGAACAGGCACAGCTCTTTGTGGCATTCAGATGTTTAGATATTTGAGAAGTCCCAGAGAGAGTTTTGTAGATATCTTCTCAACATTGCATAAATCAACATTTAAGCTATTTATTTCTGTAATTATAAAATTTTATACATTCCATCTTATGCAAACCCATCAAGAAATCCTGGAAAGGATGTTGAGACTCTGTAAGAGTAGCATGGAAAGGTGTGGAGCTGGAGTGCTCGGAGGTGAGGGTAATCTGGCAGGCCATGGTTTTAATTACACAGATTTTATTATGATGTCATAATGAGGTTCCTACAAGCATGTGAGCATGCATTTTACTATGACAATGTGCCCCGAGGAAGAATAGAAACAGGAATATGATTCTATTTTTCTTCCCAGTATGATTATGTTTGGCCTCCACACTCATGACTATCAGTGTTCAATGCAGGAGACTTCACTTGCCGGACTTGATGATATAACAGTCTAGAAGAGAAGGGACTTTTTTCTTTTAATGTTTCCTAAGTAAAGCTATAATCCCTCGTCAAGTGTCTAGTTCCACCAGCATTATCTTTTCCTTGCATACAGATATATGTATGTGTATATATATATTATATTTATATATAATTTATATATAAATATGTATATTTGTATAATATATAATAATATATGATATATAATAATATCATATATTATATAATATATATTATTGTATACTATATAATATGTTTATATTATTATATATTATATTTATATATAATTTATATATATATAAACCTCTTTTTCCTTTCAATAATAGGAACGTTAGCAAGTACACATAGACATTGACTATTTTATGTGTCATATTTTCTGAAAAGACCTCTCAACTTTTCCAAATAGACTTAGAACTTTAGAAATATATTTTGATACTTTAAAGATCTTGGTACCTCCTCCCTACTTGTCTGATGGAGGTCCCTGATTGAGAGTGGGCAGTGCATGAGTGAATGGCAAGTGGTCTGGATATTCTGCATATACAGGCCTGAGATTGCTTTCTATGTTTTCTATGAGACTACACGAGGAAGCAAGAACATACCATGCTTGCTGTTACTCTCATATGTGGTTGGAAGTAGCTGGATTTTGCTCAGGAAAATATTTAGAAATGTCAAGGTTAATGAATGTTTTAAAAATGAAAAGGACCAGAGTGAACTCCATACCCAAAGTAGAAATATTTGGATTGGCTTGAGAATGAGAAAAGCAAAAAATAGAAAGAAATTCAATTAAAGTATGACAACCTCTTGGGAGCCCTACATTTATAGAGCCAGGAAGAAACTCTCCCTTCCCCCCTCTTTACCTCTTGACCCTACTTTGACATCACAGAAATCAGTTGATTTCCATTAATTTTGTTTGGAGTGAGTAAAACTGTACTGACTAATTTGAGACTACTACCAGTTTAGTGCAAAAAAGAGAAAATGTCTGCATTTTAAAGGACAAATTTATAAGCATTTATTTGGAATCCAATTTACAAGCTGAGGTCTGTTTCTCCTGTACTTCGAATAATTTGCATTGGCTAGGAGTTAGGGTGCAAACAATTGTTCTGAATAGGAGTGTCTTAGATGATTTATTGTTGTTATTAATTCAACAGAAAGTTGAGTTATCTGAGAAGAGGGACCCACAACTGAGAAAATGTCTCTAAAATATCAACCTGTAGGTAAGCCTGTAGGGCATTTTTCAAATTAGTGATTGATGTAGCATGTTGTGGGTGGTACATTCTTGGGACCAGTGGCCTTGTGCTCAAAAAAAAAAAAAAAAAAAAAAGCAAGATGAACAAGCTATGAGGAGCAACCCAATAAGAAACACCCTTCTAATATCTCTGAATCAGTTCCTGCCTCCAGGATCCTGTTCTGATTTCCCTTGGAGGATGGATACAAGCTCAAAGATAAAATAAACTCTTTCTTTTTAAGTTGCTTTGTCCATGATGCTTTATCTCAGCAATAGGAACCTTGACTAAGACAGGGAGCATCCTTGGAAATTTAATGAGGTCTTATGAGTCTATTATTTAAGAGACTTTAGGCCAGGACTTCATATGCTATTCAAAACATTTTCATGATCATTTAAACAATGTCCAAGAGTTATCACCTAACAAGGAAATATATTCCTCAGACTTGATACTGGAATACAAGGAGAGAAGAGAAATTTTAGGGAACAAGAACAGTCCTTAACACCTGCTATGTTCACATGCCAGGCCAAATATGCAAATGAGCATAGGTAGAATCTTCTTTCTGTACTTTACAGTGCTCACATCCAGCAGGGGAACAGGAGTCTTAGACCTTCAATCTTCTCCATTATGTCCCAAGGCATCTGGAATGTTCTCTGTTTATAGTTGACCCAAGTTGTTAAGAAGAATGGGGCATGAAAAGGGGAGAGGAACTTAGAGGAAGCATTTAGGTTGTAATTTAGATGGAAGGATGGAGAAAAGAGAACAGTAAGACCTCAAAGGCAGCAAGCTGGCCAGCTAAGAAGTAATAGAGATGAACCTACAACTTGTACTTTTCCCTCCTTAGGGATGCCAATGATGCATCTATGAGAATCAGCTTTTATTAATTTACAGATACTGAATAATGTCTTCAAAATGTTGGTCTGAGGAGCAGAACCATCTTGGGAAACAGGCCACCATTATGAGACAACTAGTGACAGAGCTGAACTCAAGCTCCAAGAAAACAAACAATAGGGTTAAAAACATGTATCCTGAAATCACAAAAATAGGAGACAGGCAGCAAACATTTTCACAAAGGCAAGATTTTCTTGTAGATACCTCATATCCAGACAGAACCTTATAATTCCCCTACAGACATCCTGACAAGCTGTTAACAGTCATGTGCCGTATGCTGACTTCTCCAATGATTATCTATCTTTAGCTTCCCTTTCTGATCACTCATTGCTAAAACACATAATCTACCATTTGTATCTTTCTCTTCTCTTACATAAACCCCCTATAAAAGAGCTAGAGAACTTCCTCCCTCCCTTTTGGCAAAAGGAATGTTGGATGAGATCCCTCCTTTAGCTTGAATAAAGAAACCTTTTGTTCTTGCATTGGAAAGTTGGTGGTCTTGCTAGAGGTCCTGAGCCATTGGTATAACCAGGTCCAAATGTGCACTGCACCCTTCTGAATGGGTGAGTGCCGTGACATTTCATTTTGCATTCATACTACATTAATAATCCCTTCTAGAGAAATATGGATCTTAGAGAAGAAAGAGAAATGTAACTGTTGGTGTCAAAGGAAACTTTATTTCCCCCAATTTCAAAAGACAGAAGGGACCTATTAGATTACCAAAGTGCATGCTGGCCTCAAGGTGCCTTCAGAAGCTCAAGCACATATTGTGTTGCACATTCCAAAGATTATCCAAGGATCCTATCCCTTCTCATCTCCTCCCCTACCTTAAACTGCTTCCAGTGCAGGGGTTTCCCTCCCCTTGGCTACTCATAAACCTAAGAACCCAGTTATTTTAAATATTCCTTATCTGTCTCACTGATCTTCTTTTTTGTCTACCCTCTTTATTCTTTTTATACCTGTCCCCTCTTTTAGTTTTTATCCCATTTGTTCTTTCACTCTTTTTGCTATGTTCCTGATTCTCTCATGTCCAGTCTGCTGGCTATGCTCAGTCTACTTCCTCCCTTTCTCTGCTCTGGACTCTCTTAGATGCCTCTGGCTGTTGTCTCTCATACCTACAATATAAACCTTCCCTTTAACCATATCATAGAACCATCATGCTGTCAGTTTATACAGGAAACTTTTGATTTGCACCTATCTTCACTGAGAATAAAAGAGCAGTGTCAATGGGGATCTGTTTTCTTTGAAGCTATAAGGAAGCTGTTTGAGAAGGAAGCATAAGGAGTAAGAGTCATGATATGTTAGGGAAATGAAAAATGTAAGACACAGAAATCAGCTGCATTGCCAGTTCTATCAACTGAGCTGGGTTCAGGAAAGAAAGAATGCTTACAATAGTAACAGTCAAGTAAATATTAAGGGACAGTTGCTGTTGGGTGGCAGTTCTGTACACTGTGACTATGCATTCCTACTATTGGTTAATAAAGATGTTTTGACCTATAGCAAAACAGCTTGCAACCAGGTGGGAAATCCAAGCAGAGATAGGAGAAGGGCACAGAGTCTGGGAGACTCCATCCAGCTACCCTAGAAATAAGATGTGACTATACTGATAAGCCACTAGCCACATGGCAATACAAAGATTAATAGAAATGGGTGAAATTAATATGTAAGGGTTAGCTAGTAACAGCCTGAGACATAGATCAAACATTTTAAAATTAATATTAAGCCTCTATAATAATTTATTATTTCATAGACAGCTGTAGGACTGCCAGGGCAGGGCCAGACAAGAAAGGATTTTGTCTATAGACATTAAGGAAGAAGTAATTCCATTGTTCTATGACATAGTATGGTGACTTAGATGACTTTTGAGTACTGTAAATGTTAAGGAGCTAAAAGAAAAGATTCTGAATTTTTTTCATACAGACATGAGACTATTTTGAGGAATGAAATTATTTGACCCCATTTATGTATTACACAGTGGGTACACATATTGAAATATCATGGCACTACAGCTATATGTATATTTTTTGGATTTATGTAGCAGCTAAATATTTCAATAAGTGCCAAAGGGAAAGCCTGTCTATTTTTAGTTCTTGTTATTGCCTTGCCTAGGTTCTGTGGCACAGAAATTTTATGACTATTTTTCTGTATGTCAAGAATAAGTACTTGGAGCATAAATACTTCTAATGGATTACTCTTTATCATTTACAGAACACTGTGACTCTGGTTATGTCGGGATATTAGTCTCATCATCTGTAAGATGGGAAGTGATTCTCTTTGAACATGAAATATAGATCTAAATAAGATTATGTGAAAGTAATGAGCATTAACTTCAAATAGCATTTAATAAAATATTTTATTTGAAAATGTACTGTTTTTCAGGCAAGACAAACATTGACTTAGGACATCTATTAGTAAGGAAATAATGGCAAAGTACAAAATAGTTTTGTCAGTGGTAAATTTCTCATGTTGCCATTTAATAGGCTTAAAAAAACTTCAAGCTATTTTTCAAGAGTATGGGTAAAATGTAATTAAAAGCAGCTGAACAAATTTGCCATGAGTCAGTTGGAACCTTCCGTCTGCTTGTTCTTGTAGGTATTTGTGTTTCTTCACACTTTCCTTGGTTCCCTGAAGTAAGTAGAAAACAAAATATTGTTTTTCTTTCTTCTTTAGTATAAAGGTCTCCAGTCCTTCTGATTAGACTATTAATACTTGACTATTAATATTATGGGTTTTTAGACAATCCAAGACCCATCTAAATTGTGTGCTGCTTTATTTTTTTAAAGAGTTTGCATTCTGAAGTGAAAACATGCTCCATAGTTACCTATGCTAATAATGATAAAGCTTAAAGATCAAATGCTTGTATTTTCATTTCTCTTCTCTAGAAATAGCTCATGTATAAAAGGAATAGAGCTGTTTACAAGTCATTTGCAGCTTTGGACAGCTCAATAAACCATCTCATTCAAAACCCATTTTCTTTCTTATGTCTACTTTACAAATCAGACATTAGAAAGCAGCCTTTTTTTTAATGTCCAACTTCTCCAGCAACATTTCAGAGAACAATTGCCAGTAATTATTCACTATGAATTCATTCACTCATAGAAATTGACACTAAAATTTTAGTCTCTTAGATTTAAAAAAAAAACCAAAACAACTATGTGTTCTTTTTTTATATATACAATTTCTGCCTATATTATGGCTGCTGTGTGTTCATTTCCTCAAGCATTTTGATTGTCTGTATATTGACAATTTCTGCCTATTTTAAGTTTTGCATTGTGTGTGTGTGTCTGTGTCTCTGTGTGCGCGCGCATGTGTGTGTCTGTATACATGCCACAGCATATATAAGTGGAGGTCAGAGAACAACTTAAGAAAGTCCATACTCTTTTTTTACTATGTAGATTCTGGCAGTCTAACTGGGGTCATTAGGCTTGGTGCCAATGGCCTTTACCTACAGGCTCTCCAGCCTTATCAATGGAAATGCAGAAGTTCCTTTCAACCTGTGATATGAATATTGATAGAAGTAAAATATTAATCCCATTCTTAGTTCCTGAGAAATAAGATAAGTTCCTCTGTCTAGAATACACTACTCTGAATTATAGTCAAACTAAAGCACGTCCCAATCACCTTCTCCCAATTAATCATTCCAAAGTTTTGGTTGTGTTTTGTTTGATTTTTATTTAAAAAGAAAACAGAAATTGACAGGGATCAAAGATATGTGATCAAGTCTAATTATTGTGCTTTTGAAGAAAATCTCCCTTTGCCACGCTGGTGTTAGCAGAAAATATTCTCTCAATGTTACAGAATGAAAAGATATGAGAGTTCTGAGTATTAGGAAAGGAAGAATTTGAAAATTAGATGAAAGCTTGAAAGTAAAGTGACTCCTGCCATTTTTGCACTTGAACTCTTTTGTTTTGTGAGTTCTTCCACTATAATCCCCAAATTTCATTAGGTCAGCAGCCCGGCCATGGAAGATAAAACAGAGTTCCTCTATGATCATGGAGCCTTTGTAAGGCAGCCCAAGTCAGTGGATGACAGGAAAATAACCACTATGGGATTCTCAGTAATATCTGAGCCATTATACACGTGGATACAGGTTTATTTTATTTTTAATCATGTTATTTGTCTGTGTGGGCATATGCATGTAAATACAGGTGTTCATGGATCAGAAGCACGGGAATCTGGTTTCCTGGAGCCAGAGTCAAAGGCAGTTGTGAGTTGCCTAAAGTGTGCTCTGGGAATCGAACTCATCCTTTGCAAGTACCATCAATGTTTTCCAGGGTCAATCTTCAGATTCTTTTGGGATTAAATTACTGAAACTGTTTTATTTCGTTTTAAAATCTCATTTTAAAGGAAAGAAGAAGTGACTGGTCAGGCAACACAATGCTAAATTAGACTCTTCTGAAATGATAGAATGAATATACATCACGAGTTTTCTGCTAGACATTATTGTCTACATGACAATAATTTTAGATTAATGTTTTGATTACATATTTTACATTGCTATAACATTATGCTATATAATATACCGCATGCATTTCTCCAAATTGCTCAGTTTTTATTGCAGAAGGAATATTCTTTAAACTACAGTCTGTAAACCAGTCTTTGACAAAGGAGAAGTTCTGAGTCTAGCTTTCCCATTTGTTATGTGGGTGAACTTAATTTAGGTACTCAACTTCTTTAGGCTTCTACAACCTCAAGGGAGATTGTATATTTAAGAGACTCCTCAGGTTTCTTTGGAAAGGATTCACACCTTTTGAAGATGAATGTTACTTTGTTTGGCAAGCAGAATATGTTATTAAGTAAATTCTTTATTATAAATTTATATTCTAGCATATATTCATGAGATCCTATATTGAAGACAAGAAGTCTCTTAATTAAAAACAAAATCAAAAGACTTTCAGGATGAATAAAAAAATTCCACATATAAATATTAGTAACAGTTTCATTCTTTCTTTATAAAGTTTACTTAAAAAAAAAAGTTCTTTCCATGTTGAGGCCCTTAGGATGATGAATTTAAGGTGACAAGTTTAGATCCTACCTGGATCAACTTGTTTCATTCCATTTATGCCCAAAAGCTGTGAGTCTCTCTGGAATCCATGTTTATTTTAATGTTGCCATAAGGTGAAACACTATGAAAAGAATGGCTTATGGTTGATAAACAAAATTAAAAGCATGCCCCTGCAGTCAGGGAATCAAGATTATGCTACTCAACAAAAGGAAAACACAATTTTTATTATTAAAATAACTCAAAGGAAAAGGAACACAGTCACGGATTATTTGTGGCAAAATATAGCTTCTTAGTTTTACAATTAGTCAATGTGGCTCAGCTGTCCACATATGAACAGAGGAGAGTGAACATCTTCAAAATATCATGCAACATTTGAAGGGCTCAATCAGCACCATTTTAAGAAATTCAGGATTTGCTGTCCACAAAGAATGAATCTCATAAAGGATATTCAGGTTATCTGATTTTGTCCTAAATACAAGTTTTGGGACCATGCTCTTCTATACATTTTTCCTTTCATAAGCTTTTAAAATTTTAGGCTTATGTTTTTTTTATTTCATTGTATGAGTGTTTTTGCCTACATGAATATATTTGCATCACATGTGTGCAGTGCTCTCATAGTCAGATTAGGGTGTTAGACCTCCTGGGACTGGAGTTATAGATGTTTGTGAGCTGCCACATGGGTGCTAGGAATTGGACCAGTTCCCCTGAAATCGTAATGTTTACTCTTAAATGCTGAGCCTTTTTCCTAGCCCCAAGTTCTGAAGCTGTAGGACTCAAGTAAAGTCAGACAAGACTAGAATTTCAGAAAAGACTGTTCTTTTACTAATCAGCTACCTACAAGTAGCAATTCAATCTCTTGCTTTGTCATTCTGTAAATGTTACAAGGTGCTGAGACTGGGAATGGCACCACCTGTTCTCACTTCTGTTTCATATTTGCTACAAGTAAAAAGTAAGAGGGTTGGAAGACAAATACACATTTAAAATATAACTTTGTATAAGCTTAGTCAAGGGCAAGTCATGTCAACTCAAGGAAAGATAGCTTTGAGCCTTAAAGATAGGGGAATTTTTGTTTTGTTAAACTCTGTAGAAACATTTGTTAATCTTAAGTCCATTTTAAGAATTATTGTATTTTATTATTGATGGATCAATTTAGCGCTGGCATTGTGCCTATGTGGGATTTTGCATGACACTGCACATGTGTGTAAAGGTCCAGGGGACAGCTTTCAGGAGACAGTTCTCTTCTTCTACTATGTGGTTTCAGGGGACCTAACTCACATCACCAGACTTGGCAGTAAGTGCCTTTACTAGCTAAGCCATCTCACCAGCCTGGCTGTAAAGATTATAACAAAGCTTTTAATTAAAGATGAATGACATGTAGATGATAAATATTGTATAATTTGTATATTAAAGTTTATGATAAGTGCTGAGATATAAACCAGGAATTTCACATAAAATCTAAACCAATAGACAGCATTTTTTGCATCTACAACCCCACTATAACTGTCTCCTGTTTTTGTGATTCCAGGATATATGTTTTTAACCTTGTTGTTTTGTTTTCTTGAAGCCTGAGTTCAGCTCTGACACCAGTTGTCTCATAATGGTGGCCTGTTTCCCAAGATGGTTCTGCTCCTCAGACCAACATTTTGAAGCAGTTATTCAGTGTCTGTAAACTCATAAAAGCCGATTCCCCATAGATGTGTTATAGGCATCCCTAAGGAGGGTCTGGTTAACTTTTTATGGCACTGAGCTGAAATTTCTGTCACCCTTGACTCATTCGTGTCTTTATCTGGAAAAAAAATGGATAAAGAAGAAGCTGCAAGTGCCTACTCTGGCTTGGAAGACTGGTATAAACATTAAATATAACGGAATGTGGGGAGACGCCATGACATTGGAGGGACCTCGGCTGATGCTGCTAGATCATGAAGATGAATGATTGCCTCTACTGTAAACAAATTTGGTAAAGACAGATTGGGATCAGCACATGCTAGAAGGAAAAAAAAACCAAAACCAAAAACAACAACAACAAACCCTAAAGCTTAACTATAAGGTAAAATAGTAGGTGGGGAATTGAAAGGCATCAGTAAGGCGCTGCCTAATGAATGGGTTTTCCAGTTTGAGTTACTCCCTTCGAATTCTATGTAAATTAAAATGAAACAATGTCACTTACTGTAATAAAATGATGCTCCCTACCTTCTCTCTTCTATGTTGGATTACTTCCAGTTTCTAACACAGCAACAGCCTGGGATAAAAGCTAAGGTGCTGGACTGCGAAAAAGCAAAGAACTAGTTGCCAACAGTAGAACAGGAGTGACTAGTGAGTGCTACTGCCTATGAAAATTTCCCTAGCAATAAACAATTTGCCACATGTCACTTATCAGATCCGAAATTACAGTATATTCCCAGTATTTGAATATAGTCTGGGAAGGAGTTAAAGATAAGTCCATCCCAAAAGACTCGCTATAATGTACCATTTCAGTCTTCTGGATGGTTGTTCTATGCAATGTAAAATAAGATGAAAATGAAATGCATTGCTTGTTTTATCCATTGGAAAGAGCATTTTTGCCTAAGAGAACTTAATAGTGTGGTGCCATATAGTTCAGACAGCACTAAATACTTAAAGACACCAAGAGATGTTTTAACATCCTATGTGCACCAAGGTTACAATCTCCTCTTGCTTTAAACTTTGCCAAAGCAAATCCTCCTTTTGTCACTGCTAATTCACCAAAGTATTTCTGCTTTTATTGCCAACAACAAACTTTCTCAGATTAGCAACCGTCAAAGTCAATTCCCATCTTCCTGAATTTGGCTCTGACAGCAAACTTATCTGTGTTTTCCTTTGTACCGGAAATATTAACACCCTCTTGTTTTTTCAACTGTCTCTACCAACATTTCTCAGAGATACAGATTCCAATACAAAGTAATTATGCTTTGTTATGGGCCCTCCAGTAGGGAAGAGGACACCATTCTCCTTGAACCAACAAACATTTAAAATAATAAGCTGGTAGGCTAGAAATATCTAACACTCTAGTTTTTTTTTTTAAAAAAAACATAAACAAACATTTATACAGTTCAGTTTTTTGCAATTGCAAAACATCTGCAGTGGCTCACTTTCCAGCTAAGTATCATGGCAGTTTACAATCATCTATTTGTTTTTCTCCTCAATTAATTTTGATTTTTATCATTTATAAGACGGATAAAATTACAAATAAAATTAAGAGGGTCAGAGAAAATGAACATTTCAGACCTCCCAGTAAGAAAATGTTTACAAAGAACTTATCTGTAGGTGAAGCTCCCAAAGTGTTTAAAAGTTCATAACCAGATCATTAGCTATTTTTCGGACTTCCTTGTGGATAAGCTCTTTCCAATAATCCTTCACATAAAGGAAGACAAAGAATCCTGGAGATGAATAGCCATAGTACTGGGAGAAAGGTCAATTTAATATTTCCAGCATAAAGTGATATACAGAAGTCCAATCAGGCTTATTTACTATGTAATTACTTTATTCATCTGTAAACTTCTGCACGAATTTTATTCAGATAAGAGGCTACAAGGAATAGTTAATAGGAATAGTGGATTTATATTAACAGTAACATATTATTTATGATTAAAAAATATTTAGTATATCCCAAGTACTGTGAACCCCATGAGGAAGACATGATTAATCTTCACATTTCAGATGAATAAATAAGGCCCTAGAGCACATCCATCTATTTTGTTATTCTAAAAGTAATACTCCAAGCATAACATCATTTTGCAACATGAGTTAAGTCATCTATCTCTTCATGATCTAGTACTAGGCTTGTACTCAGGTGGTAATTTTTTCCCTTTAGGGCATTTGGTAATATGAACACATATTACACTTTTACAGCATAATAAGCTGAATGAGAAAGGCTGTTAGCACTTAGTACTTAGAGGCTAGGGGTAATGTCATTTATCTTATGATGGAGACACCCAGGATAAAGAAATATGTGCCTTCACATATCAAATGGAGAAGCACTGATCTGGTCTTTATTCTTTATTTTTCTTTTATCAAATAAGTTATCTAAGAAGTGCATTTTATTAGAATCTTTTACCTCAGTGTTAAATCTTTCCCTGATGTGGAAATGCCTTTCTGTATGCTGTGAATATCAGTCTTTAAATAAAGGAGCTGTTTTGGCCCATGACAAGCACCATAGAAAGAGTAGGAGGAGAAATCAGAGCAAAGGAAGGAGAAGCAAGGCGGAGTCAGGACAGACTGAGCCAGAAGCCCAAAGGAGCAACATGTAAGGAACACAGGTGAGCCACAGGCCACATGGCAGACAGATTAGTGAAAATGGGTTGAGTTAAGATGTAAGAGCTAGCTAGCAATGTGCCTAAGCCATAGGCCAAACAGCATGAACTTAATATAAGCGTCTGAGTCATTATGAGGGCCTGATCAGCTGTGGGCGGCTAAGGGGTCTGGGGCTGCAGGTCTGTGGGTCTGGACCTCTGGCTGCCCGGGACTAGGAACCTCACTGTAACAATTCCCCTGACCCCCCCCCCAAAAAAAAATTAGAACATTTGGGACTTTTCAAAGGTCCAAGATGGAGTTAGGTACTTGCGGTAGGAGCTCTTATTTTAGAAACTGAGTAAACATCTGCTTATGAAACAATTCTAGAAATCACACTCTCAGGGATTCTGTATTCAAACATGGATAAAGGGACCTGAGCTTCAAGAGTCTTGATAACTCTTGTCCTGGCTTAGGTTCTCTACAAGCATGGAGTGATGGGAGGTCAAATCCTGCCCTCTACTGGCATCACATCCGCAGAAACCTGATGACTCAGTTTCACAGAGGGTCTTACATCTGTCAGATCTATGCTGCTGTTGTATTAGTCACATAAATTTAGGTTAATATATACTTTTAAGTTCTTATTTTATGGAACAGCCTGTTAAATGTAACATGTCAGTAATGGAATGAAACTAATTAGAGAAAACTAAAGTTAAACATACCAAGGAACAAACTGTCTAACAATTGGCCAAAAGGAGTTTAATGAGTTAGCGTGGTTTTCTTTCCTGGCCTCTAATACAGAGCGCTGTTTTTCTGATCTGCTAATAATTTTTCCCCAAAGAACATAACTGAGGAAAATCTAACAATTAGTAGTATCATTAGAAGACACATCCATAGCCATAGTTATAGTTGGTTATTCCTTTCAAACCAGCCAAATTGAAAGGAATTATACACTTTACTACAGGGTCATTCTTGTGAATTCCTGGGAATTTCTTTAGCACCAGGTTTCTCCCTAATCCCGAAATGGCTCCCTCTGTCACGCTATCTATTTTGGTTTTCTCCCTTTCATTCACACCCACAATCTACCATCCCATTCCTTCGTGTACTCTTCTCATCTTTCTTTAATCCTGTCCCCCAGACTACCAATTTCTCGGGAGGTCTTATCTATTTCTCCCTTTCCGGGGAAATCCATGGGTGTCTTTTTTAAGGTCCTCCTTGTTACCTAGCTTCTCTGGTTGTGGACTGTAGCCTAGCTATCCTTTGCTTTCTGTCTAATAGTTACTCATAAGTGAATACATGCTGTGTTTATCGTTCAGGGTCTGAATTACCTCACTCAGAGTGATTTTTTTTTCTAGCCATTTTCCTGCAAATGTTAAGGTGTCGTTTTTTGTTGTTTTTTACTGATGTGTAATATTCCATTGTATAAACATACCACACTGTCCTATCCATTCTTCAGTTGAGGGGCATCTAGGTTGTTTCCAGGTTATGGTAATTATGAAAAATGCTGTTAAGAACATAGTTGAGCAAATGTTCTTTTGGTATGAATATGCATTTGTTGGGTAAATACCCAGGAGTTGTATCCCTGGATCATGAGATAGAATTTTCACTTTTCTGAGAAACCACTATACTAATTTCCAAAGGGATCATACAAGTTTGTACTCCCACCAGCCATGGGGGAGTGTTCCCCTTGCTTTACATCTCCTCAGCACAGGCTGTCATCAGTGTTTTTGCTCTTCGCCATTCTGACAGGTGTAAGGTGTTTTGATTTTCATTTGTCATGTGTCTTTCAGCTATTTGAGATTCTCTCTGTTGGAAATTTTCTGTTTAGATTTTCACACTATTTTTTAATTGGATTTTTTTTTGTATTTTGATGTCTAGTTTCTTGAGTTCATGGTGGAGTCCATGGTGGCTGAGAGTTTGCTTGATAAAGTAACATAGGCTAGCATCCATGGTCTTTTAGTGTCTGCAGAATATCTGTCTAGGACCTCCTTGATTTATAGTTTCCATTGAGAAGTTGGGTGTTATTCTGATGGGCCAGGCTTTATAAGTTACTTGGCCTTTTTCTTTTTCAGCACTTAATATTCTTTCTTTCTTTCTTCTGTATGTTTCGTGGTTTTATTGTTATGCAGTGAGGGGACTTTTTATGGGAATCTGGCCTATTTGGTAACCTGTAAGCTTCTTGTATCTTCATAGGTCTTTTCATCTTTACACTGGGGAAGTTTTCTTTTATGATTTTGTTGAATAAATTTTCAGTGACTTTGAGATGATTCTCCTCCTCCTCCTTCTATTTCTAATATTCTTAGGTTTGGTCTTTTCATGGTGTCCCAGATTTTCTGGAAATTTTGTTTTCTGATTTATTTAGCCTTAGTATTTTCTTTGACTGCCAAATCTATTTCACTGATTGTATCTTCCATGTAGAAGATTTTCCTCTTTAAATGTCTCTATCATCTTCATAAAGTTATTTATAAGGTTGTTTGCTTCTGCTTCTTCTACATTGTCATGTTCAGGCCTTGCTGTTGTAGAACTACTAAGTTTTGGGATGCTGTATTGCTCTTTATGTTGTGAATGTATATTGCACTATAGCCCACTATCTCTTTCTCCAATTCATGCAAGCAGTGTGTGTATCTCAGGGAGTTGTTCTTGATTCAATCTTCTCTGGCTATGTCTGTGTCTCAGGGAGCCTGTCTGAGTCCAATATGAACTCTTGTTCCAATCCATGCTGGCAGATTCTATGTCTCAGGGAGCCATTCTTGTTCCAATAGGAGCTGGAGTAGTCTGTATATTAAGGATCTGCTCAGGTCCCAGGATGTTGAGTGGATTTGAGGGAGGGGCAGGACTTGTAGAATCCAGGGCCCAAGCAATTGGGTGTTTGTTAGTGGGGGTACCTGCTCTCAAGGCCCTTTCCTGCTGGTCTGCCTCTGAGACAGTTATTTATTAAAATTCTATCTGATAAATGGAAAATCGTATGGACCTTGTCCATAGAAGAATATTGTGAAATAATAAATTTAAGATTTATTTACTTCTATTTTATGCATATTTTGTCTAAACATATATATGTCATATTCATTATATATATGGAATATATATACATACACATGTATATATATTTAAATAGAACATAATGGATATTAAGAAGCTAAAATATTTTTACTTTAAAGCAGGATTACATGTATCACAGTAGCATAGGCTGCCTTTGAACTTGTTATGTAGCTGAGGACAACCTTCACTTTTTGATGCTTCTGTTTCACAAAGTATAAACTTAGTGATGGAATTACAAGTGTGTACAGCAGACATGGGTTGGGTGATGCTCTGAGTGAGCTCAGAACTTGGTTTGCTCAAGCACATGATCACTGAATAAAGTCTCTAGCACTAGCATTAAGAATATTAAAGAAATTACTGATTTAGCTGATATAGACTATTGGTTGCTCTATCATAAGAAACAAAGCAATCATAATAATCATGACAATCATCCCACTACATTTCTCATTAATTATGTGATTAGCCAAGACTTTATTCCTTCTTTCTAGCCTCAGTTTCTTCTCCTTGAAATGGGATAAAAATCAAATGTGTCCTGTGAGCATGAGGTTAAACTGTGGGAATTGAGAAGCCTAGTAGGCAAGCCTTTCTGCCTCTTAGTGCTTCCTGGGAACACTTCTATTCATGTCTCAGAATGAAAAAATACTTTTGGACATCTCAGACCTGATTCTTGTCCATGAGAAAAAATTCTCACTCCGTAACTTCATGATTACAAAAAAAAAAATACTTTTGGTTTGTGTATGTATACAAACTAAAAGAATTTGTAGCAAAAAAACCAAACAAACAAATAAAAACAGAGTGAAGAGATAACCACACAAAGAGTATGATGTGACAAGACTTATTTCTCAACCCTCAGAACCATTGAGCCTTATGCTGGCTGTAGCCTTCTCTCTGAGAGGACATTGAGAATGGCCCTCAGTATCCCTCATTAAATTCCAACTACCATATATTTTCATATATCCTAATGCATATACTAAGTTACCCAATAAAATTTTATCATTCATGTGTAATTTGCAGTAACTACATAAAGCCAATACATTGTTTGAATTATGGTAGAAGCTTTCATCAGATATAATCGGATACTAAATACCTAAAGAAAATTATAAAATCAATTTTTAAGAAATGAGAGAATGAATATTTTAAGTATAGATATTTGTAAGATCAAATTGAAGGAACAAAAGTAAAACATTACCCACTTTTGGTGGGTGAATCAATTTCAACTAATTAAATGAAAAAAAAAATCTTAGAAATACAGTATCCAGAGTACAAAACTTCTCTTGTCTATACCTGCCCTATTATTTGTTGCAGGATATTTGCTTACACTGTATGGATAAGTGTCATTATAATTTGTTTAGTAAAAAGCTGAATGGACAACAGATATGCAGGACTTCTGTGGAGAGATGATAACTCTGGGAAAAAGAAAAGAGGAGAGACACTGAAGAAGTCAGAAATACAGTAAGAAAGAGAGATGACCAAGCCACATGGCAGAACATAGGTTAAAATAAAAACAAGTTAGATTATGTTATAAGAGGTAAGTGGTGAAAAGCATAAGCTAGGCCAAGCTTTCATAATTAATAATAAGTCTCTCTGTGCCATTATTTGTGGGCTGATGGCCCAAAGGAAAGTCTTACTACAAGTATTTCTATCTTTTCCTTTAATTTCTCACTTAATATGTAGATATTGCTATTATTAATATTATTTCGGAGGTTTTACTTTCTAATAATTGTATAATACTAAATTTTTCTACTGATAATATTTGATATCACCTCACTACAACAATGCGAAACAATACTAGGTTGAATTTTTTATAACACAGCAGGCAAATATGTGAGGTCCAATACAATATTGTGAGAATAATACAATATGCAAATCATTTTGGACATCCTGGTATGAACAGAGTTCAATTTTCACACACAAAATATGTTTTAGAAACAAGTCTATTGCAGTAGTTGTGCATAAAAGGCACTGTCAACCTTAATTATGCCCTAGAAAAATAATTCTTTCTTTATTTTATACCCCAACACAAAAATGTTTATTAAAAAAATATTGCATTTATACAGCTTAGACTTGTGCTTAAAGAGTAGGTTTATTTTAATACAGAGCAGAAAGTCAAACTTACTGTTTTTTTATTTTCAAAAACATATGAAAATCAATGCATGCGCTCTATTAGTAAAACAAACACAGTATTGTTGATGCTATTTTGACATCCTTTAGTATTTAAAATATGTAGTTGAACTGCTATCCTTTAAGTCTTTTGCTTCTCTTAAAAAACTTACATCAGAGAACCTTGGCATTTAATTTTTTACTAGTGAATCATAGAAATTTGGAGTTCCAGGAGCCTTACATTCAAATTCTTGCAGTATCTGGAATAATGGAAATATAAAAGCGGGCATAGTGGTGAAGGGAGGCCTTACTCATTTTCCGAGGGAGCCAAAAAATTAACTTGTTAGCTATTGCCAACCTGATTTTAAAAGCCAAAATGGAAATTACATATTTTATGTAAAAATATCTTTGCTAGTGCAACTGATAGCAAGCAATTAAACACTGTAGAACTAAATAGATTGGTTCTGTTGGATTTGGTTCTAGGGCCACCAACTTACTATGCTAAAATGAACCATGTAATTTTACATCTGAGCGATCCAATTTGAATCTTTAGAAAGATGATGCATACACATTTCCAGCATTTTCACATGATAACAAATACTTTTAGTAAATACAATCTAGCGTCACTTTCATTTCTACATTTAACATTAATCCTTGACCCTGAGTTTAGAAGTTATCAGGAAAACATAAGGATGGGACAGGATTGGGGACTGTTTTGAGAAACCCAGGCTCCTCTTCTTGTGCCTGAGATGAGCTTAGCCCTGTCTGTAAACACTTTGAATGACAGCCTGAGCACGACACCACAACCATTTCTTTGGTTGTTTCTGCCAGAAATTATTTTTCATTTTAACTTTTCCTATCAAAGATGCTGTATATGTTAATCAAGTTACATTCCACTAAAGTGAAATCATCTAGGGGCAGATGCAGGACAAAATCTGATGTGTGGTCATGTGTGCTCATTTGTCCAATTAATGTCATAGAGTGTTCAAGGTCATTGGTAGCAAAGAAAACTATTGTTGCATATTAATGAGAATGTAAAAATTTAAAATATTTTATTACCTTTGAAAATTTTATTTTTGAGTGCCTTGTTGTCACATATCCAAAGGTGAATGGTGGAATTATCTACAGTTTATACTACAAGGCTTTATTTGTGGTTTTGGTAAAAGCATATTTCCTTCAAGTTTTGGAATACAGATAAAGAAGAACAAACATAGAGATAACTTACTTGATTTTGATTAAGCCAGATGCATTGAACCAGGACTTTCACGAAATTAATACTAAATAAATAAATAATCTGTTTCTGATTACTACTGAGATATATATATATACTTTAAATTATATATACATATGTATGTATATATATATGTATATATATGTGTATATATATATATATATATATATATATAACTTTAAAAGGTGTTTTTCCATGTATACCCATGATTTCTCTCCCTTACCTCTTCCCAAACCCTCCCAGTCCTCCCTCAGCCTCCCCTGACCCCATCCATCCATCAATTCCCCCAAGGAGGCAAGGAGTCCTGAGGTGGGTCAGTTCAGTCTGGTGTATCCAACTGAGGTAGATTCAGTTCCCTCATTCCAATATTAAGGCTGGGTTAGGTGTTCCTCTGTAGGGAATGGGCTCTAGGAGGCTGGTTCATGCACAGGAACATAGTCTGATCCTACTCCATGAGGTTCCACGTACTGCTCATGCCATTTGACAGTCGTCTACATTTGGAGGGTTTAGTTCCTTTCTCTAGATTACTTGGTGGCTGTTTTTGATTCACTGAGCTCCCAAAAGCTCCAGCCAATCATCTCTGTGGGACTTCTCATAATCTTGATCCCTTTGCTCATATACACTCTCCCCTCTCTTTAAGGAAACAAAGAACTTAACCTGGTATTTAGCTATGGATCTTTGCTTCTGCCTCCATTCATTGATAGATGAAGTTTATATAATGACACACAGAGTGGACATTCATTTGATTATAGGGAGAGTCTTGTTTAGGGACTCCCTCTACTATTGGTTTGAGTGCCAGGGACGTCCTGTGGGTTCTTGGAGGTCTCCCTAGCACCTGACCTTGTTCCAGCCTCGCAGTGGCTTCCTCTATCAAGATATCCATCTCTTTTTTTCTCCCTCTTTGTTGCTTCTCTCACTCAACCACCTTCTCTCATGATTTGTTCCTACTTCTCCTTGGTTGTTACCCATTACAATCCCAATTTGCTCAGGAGATCTCTATTTTCTCTTCCCAGGGGGATGCCTGGATGTCTCTCTTAAGTTCTTTCTGATCCCAAGCTGTCCAGGGGTTGTAGTTTGTAGCCTGAGTATTCTTGGCTTTTGTCTCAATTCACTTATGTGAGAGTGCATAATATGCCTTTCTTTCTGGACCTGTGTTACCACATTCAGGAGGATCCACTCTATTTAAATCCATCCATTTGCCAGCAATTTTTAGGATGTCATTTTTTTAACTGCTGAGTAGTACTCCATTGTGTATATTACCACAATTTGTTAATCCATTCTTCAGCTGAGAGGCATCTAGGTTGTTTCCAGGTTTTTGCTATTATGAATAATACTGCTTTGAACATAATTGAGCTAATGCCTTTGGGGTAAGAAGTACATTTCAAGTTTTATAAAATGATAACATGTATATTTTTTGTTAATTGCCTAATTAGTTGGAATAACATACTTCCTAATCTTTTACCTTATACCTTGAAAGGAATTTGGGTGGATGGGAGGGGTGAGTCTGAGGGCTGGTTGGGACGGGTTGGGAGGGGAAGGAGAGGGGGAGCAGGGAGATACATTGATGGAGATGACATTTTTTAATGAAAATAAATAAAATAAAATAAAAGATATATTAGCTTCAAAAAAGGATTTAGGGAGCTGGAAATGTACTAACTTTATGGGATATCTAACCCCAATTTATAGATTTGTAATGCAACTCCTAGAGCTACAGTTCAGAGATCATAGAAGAAAGAACAGAAGGACTGTAAAGAGCCAAAGAACACCTACTATCGGTATCTTCTAGATACAACAGGAAAGCCACACTCATGAGCTCTCAGTAATATGACCACCTAAATAAGCCCTGCATAATGATATAGGCTGATATGTCAAAATGACTGGAATAAATCTCACAAGGTTTCACACACTGATGAAGAGCTATAGGCAATCCATAGTTACAAAAGGAGGGAGATCGGTTTTCTTCAGTACCAAGTGATTAACCAAGGCCCATGTGGTCACCTCTAAATACATTGCCGTAGTGTTCCTTTTGAAATAAAAATTGTGAGGAAAATTGACTTGAGAAGGAAGGGGACTTTTTACATCTTATAAGTTAGATTTCTATGAAAAGAAGCTATGGTATCCACTCAGGGCAAGAACTTGGAAGCAGAAAAGAACCATGGAAAACAGGACTAACTGGCTTTGTCTTCATGTCATGTTCAGTCTGCTTTCTTATGCAACCTATGATCACATGTCAAGGCATGGCACCACCCACAGTAGCCTGGGCTTTCCTATATTAATCATTAGTGAAGAAGATGCTCCATTGTCTTGCCTATAGGTCAATTTAGTGGAGGCAATTTCTTAGTTGATATTTCCTGTTTCTATATGGCTCTAGCAAGTGTCAAGCTGACGAATAATTGGTTTATCATACCCATGTACACATAAGCAACACTAAATGAACTCACACGCATATATATGCATTTGTATGTGTGGCGTGTGAGTATATGTTTATTAGTAATAAAGAAGAAAAAGTTATGAATTCAAGAGGTAATGAAGACACAGAGGAGTTACAGGGGACAACAGAGGAATAAAATTATATATAGTACTCACCTATGAAAGTCTCAAAAACATTAAATAAAAAAGAAATTCAAATAAACTGCTGATTTCTATGCTATTATATTTCACATGAAGAGTTAACACTTCAGGGTTTATCAAACCAGAGTTTTCAGATTGAAACAGAAAACATAGGAGGAAGCAAGATTGTGGTCTCATAATGTCAAATTTCTTAAAACAACTCAGAAGTTGCCATATTAAGAATTATTCATTACTATTTTTCCAAACAAAAATAAAAACAAACCAGAAACACCAGTTAGAAGTGAAGTAATTCTAGACATGGAAGACTGTAGAATCTGCAAAGACAGGGCAGGAGATTCATTGTAAGACAGAGTTAGAGTGTGGATAGCCCTCCTCTGAGAAGCAGCTCTATAAAGAGTCATGGTATTAAGCAAAAGTGTCTGGGCTGAAACTAAGGATGCTCTGAAGAGATGTGATCTGCAGCGGTGATCAAAGCGTATGATCTCACTCGTGTCTTTGTTCTGGAAGCACAATGTCAACACTCTTAGGTCTCCCCTGACTCAACTTACCGTGCTCATTCTTTCCCCTAGCTTCTTAAACACATGGAGTAAAGTTATGAGGGCACTTAATGTCTTCTTGTGATAATTTTGTCATTTTTTCATTGTGACATTGCTTCTACTATTTTTTTATTTTTTACAAACTGTAGTTTTTTTCTTTGCATGCATGATAGTTTTATAATAAATGTTAAATATCATGAGTTTTACTTTGTGGTGTAGGTTTTTTTTAGTGAAGTGGTTGAGCTATGTGCAAATTTTGATATTTTGGATTAATTTTTAGAGGATTTTTTGAGTTGGTATAAGAGCAATGTTTAGTACAGGATTATTTTTAGTTTCTTTCTGAATATAAATCAGTGTTGAATAACATTTGCCTGAAAAATCAGAGGACAGAGACACAGATTTAGCCACAAAGATCAGGGCCTGGTAACCCAATATTTTAATCCCAGCACTTGGGAAGCATAGATCCTCTGGATCCCTGTAAATTCAAGACCAAGTAGGAAGTGGCACATACTTTTAATCCTAACACTAGGAAAGTTGAATGAGGAAGTAACATAAATGGGTGTAAAAGAGGAGGCATGAGGTTAGCCCTGCTTTTTTGGGTGAGGACTGAATGGCATTCAGTCTGAGGATTCCTGAGCAGCAGCTAGGTGAGAAGTGACTATGGCTTGTTTCTGTCTCTCTGACTCTTCAGTCAAACTTTATTGGATATACAATGTATCACCACATATTACCTGATTCCCATGCATTATGAATCTCCCAGAACCCTTGATAGATTTCCAGGTATTTTCTCAGTGCAGCTCCCCCCTCTCTACTGTTCTGTTTTGTAGACCTAGGCCTCCTTGGCAACCCTGGACTTCATCCCCACAGCTTAGGAAGACTTCCAGATTTTCTTGAGCCTGTCTTTGCATTGACTTGAAACTTCTTTCCAGAACTGGAGCAATTAAGGACTCATCATTTGTTTCTCAGAGAACCCTGAAGTGCATGGATTATGGCTCTTTGTTTCCCAATGGCCATTGTCTTGAAAAAAAGTTAATTTACAAATGTGTTTAATTTATTTCTTGTTTCCTTAGTAGCAGATAAATCTAGTCCCTGTCACTCTATCTTGCCTGGGTTCAGATGTCTCTAGAGTCCTGACATATTAAAATGGCTATTTGATCTTGGAAAACTACTAAGTCTAATATTCTCCTTTATCCTTGATAAAATGAGAACAGCTATTAACCAACAAAATTATATATTAATAATATGCTATAAGATGAAGTCAAAGTAACATCCATATACAACAGCAGGCTTTAATAACAGAGCCTGCCTTATTGGTTTCTTCTATTCTTGGTGCCAGAACCCTTTTCTGTTTCCAGAGAAGCTTGTCATATATTTTGCCTTCTGAAGGCTTACTTTACCTTTAGACCATGGACCAAGGAGACAACCTTCCCCCCTCCAAAATCCACAGGACATTATATTTATCTAAAAATATTTTGCTGATGATCAAAAGTCTATGTGATTTCGCAGTCATAAAGAACTCTCTTATATTTAATTTAACACAAGTAATTATTTTCATTGAAGTGTGATATTAAAAGTACATAAGTATTGACTAAGAACATCTATCCAAATCATAGCATATGTAACTTAAAATCCACATTTAACATATGTGACATAAAGTTCACATGTAATTTAAACAAAATGCAAGTGGTGCAGTACCCTTTGAAATGAAAATTAATTTTTCTTGTTGAATGAAATGTATTTTCAGATACGTAGAATTTTAATTTACTATGTGCTGTTGTGGAGGAAAAATTATGGCTTTTTATTGAATATTGAGTTAGTCCAAACCAGTGTAAGGCAGCTAAATTAGTGACTTTTATGCTATTAAGTACAATTCATGATTATTTTATTGAAGCCATACCGGTGGAAAAAACTCATTTGGGTTCACAGTTCAAGCTCCTCTTAGTGGAAAGTCATGGTGTCAGGGGCTACAAACTCCTGACATTCCTCCCACATCAGCTCCAAAAACTAGTGAATGACATGGTCAGGTTTAACAACAACTTCCCAAATTAGATACCTTTTTACTTGCTATATCAAAATAGTTAACTCAAGTAAATGAAAAAAAATGAAGGATTTTTTAAGTTATAATTTGCGATTAATAATGGTGGGAGAATTGTGAAGGTAGGAGTATAAGGAAGCTGGCAATATCGCATCTACTGGAAGGAAGCAGAAAGAAAGATGATGCTGGTGTCCTATCTACAGGAAGATCTGCTTCGGAGTCTCCTGATTTTATGTGTGTATGCATTAGCCTCAGAGGCTTCTGCGCCCTTGACTGTTCCATTCAAATGATGTGAGTGCTTGCTTGCACTCAGTTCCAGCATAAAGTATGTTTAGACACTAGCACAACACTCGCTTGTAATAAACAAATACTGCTAACAGCTGCTGAAGTAACAACAAGGTCTTGGACGCTTCAGACTTTGGTGGGTTTCTGCTAGGAGAAATATAATTAAAAATAAGACTCCGTGGTCAGTCCAAGCTTTTATCTTAGATCTAGAGCTGCCTATATGAGCAGGGGGATAGGGATTATGAGGAAGGTTCCCATTGTGATGGCTGGCTGGATCTCTGGGAAGCTCACTGAATCAGGAATTGTCATTGGAGGTCCATCCGGAGGGGGAGCTGAGCTCCTCCTGGGGGTGGGCGGCTTTCAACTGGCATGGGTTTGTGGAGCCACGAGGGGTGGGATCAGACTGTCTTCCTGTTCATGGGCTGGCACCTTGGAGCCCATACCCTAAGGAGCACTGACTATGGGATGAGTGAATCGCACTTGCCTGGAGTGGATATGCCCTGCTTGGCTGGCCCACCTTGGGACTTCTTGCCCTTTGGAGGGAGGGGATGGGTGGATGGAGAGGGGCAAGGCTAAGGGTTGGCTGGGAGGGTTTGGGAGAAGGGAGGATGGGGCAACAGGGGGATACATTGATGGAGATGACAATTTTTAATGAAAAATTAAATTAAATTAAAAAGTAATTGAGCCTGTAATTTAATCAATATCAACTAAAAATGAAAGTGTAGTGACAAATGCAGTGCCTATTACTAGCACATGCGCAGTTGGATGCTCGCTATCATTTTTTTACTTTCTTTCTATATAAAGTTTCTTTTGTGCTACAGTGGGAACGACTATGATTACTTACTAGTGACTGATAAATGGATAAGACAGTGAATGAGAGACAGCCCTGGCCCTAGTTGCTTTTCTAACTTTGCTTCTAAAGCATTCATTGTCGAAGTTAGACTGCAAGTTGGGAGAATTTCAAAATAAGTTCATTCCTGGATCGGAGAAATTTAGTCTTGTTTGTTTATTTTTGGTTAGAAGACTGTATCATTTAAACTCTTTTACATTTTACTTCTTTTTCCCTGTGGTGATGATAACTGACATTGCTAGTCTACCAAAAGAAATAATGATGACAACGAGAGATAAACCGAAAATAAGACATTTTCACAGCACTTTTTAAAAAGTGACCTTAAAAGTCAACTCTGATTCAAGAAACTGAAAGAAAACACTGTGACCATGCAGCAGATGCTATCTGAAACCCTTTCATTATTCTACTCCTCATGATTTATAAATTTTTTTAAAAAAATATATAGTAATTTTTTTCAAAAGTACAATCTATGGGAAGATTTTATCAGAGGTGATATTGGTTAAATTATAGGTACATTTGTTTAGTCAGTTACTATGTATGTGTGTGTGTGCTATGTGCTTGTGTGGAGGTCAACAGGCAGAAGTCAGTTCTCTTCTTTCATAAATGGGTTCCTGGGATTGAACTTTCTGGTCATCCTGCTTATGTGTCTTTACTGGCAGAACCATCTCCAGCCCTAAATTACAAGCGTTTCTTGAAGTCTCCTTCCCTTTCCCGTACTGTTAGGATTTAGAATTATAACTGCCTTACTTTTTCAATGAACACTGGGGAGAACAGTGACGAGAAGCTGACATTCAGTGGACGAGAACTAGATGTTGGCAATTTGGCCCTTATACAACAACTTTTAAAGACACACTGGATTTACAAAAGAGAGATGATTCTCCTGAAACCAGAGATGCTCACACACTATCAGTAAGTTCACACCAACTGGAGCTAGATTTCATGTCTTTTGAGAGAAAATGAAAGCCAATCATTTACGGTCACATACTCTGTATTCTTGAAACATTCTGCCTCCTTAAAAGGCTACTTTGATTTGATGTCAGTATTAGAAGTGGTAGTGGGGAATAAATTCCAAAAATTTATAAATAAATGACTGTATTTGTACAATTAACTAGCCCAGGACTGGGAATCCTGCCAGTAATGCTCGTTTTGACTCAGATTTAAGTTTAGTGAGCCAAGGACATTCTGGTAGTTGGCTTAGGTTTCTGTTGCTGTGAAAAACACCATGACCAAAAGCAACTTGGGAGGAATTGATTTAGTTCAGGTTACAACTTTTACATAATAATCCATAATTGAGGGAAGTTGGGGAAAGAGCTCGAGTCAGTCACTGGAGGGAGGAGTGTGCTGCGTATGGTCTTGTTCTTCGTGGTTTACGCAGCCTTTCCTTATAGCTCCCAGGATGTCCAGCCCAGGGGAGGCACCACTTACAGTGAGCTGAGCCTTCCTATATCAACCCCCAATCAAGAAAACGTACAGCAGGCATGTCCGCAGGCCAACACTGTCGGAGCTTTTTAAATTGATTTTCCCTCTTCTGAAATGAATCTAGCTCATGCCAAGTTGACACAAAACAAATCAGCACACGGTAATTCAGATCTAACTTTCTGTCAAATCAAGGAAATTTTATGTTCAGAGCTTCTTTTCTATCTGGGAGAACGGGTAAGTCTGATTACACTGTGGGACAAGGTCAGAAGAAAATGAGAAGCAAACAGAGCTCTTGAAAGCTCAAATCCAGGTGCAGAAAGCCCTGTAAAGGAACATGAACTCCCCAGAAGTTTCCTTCTCTTGCTTCATTTATAACTGATGGATCTCTGAACAGATTGGTTTAATTTTATTAAACATATTCAGTATAATAGAGTTGAAGTTTAAGATCTATTGTTGAATAGGTTAGACTTACAGTGGTGATCGGATTTTAAAAGTTCTTGAATCAGCTAGGCATGGTGATGCACCTGGGGTTTAAGTCAGGGGAATAGGGAGTTTCAAGTCTGCCTGGGATACATAAGAAGATATCATTTTAAAAAAATGGATACAAATATTGAACCTATTTGGTTCTAAATCATCCAAATCACATACTTTCTCAGGCTCAGACACATGGATATTAAATATAAATAAGATATATTAATAGTCACTTTTGGTCAAGAGGATACATATGGGAGGAAATCACAGGAGTGAAATGAGTTTCAAGCAGCCTATTTTTTCTGATATAAAATGCTTCCTAATAATAGTAAATTAATCCTTAATTTACCCATTTACAACTATTTAAAATGTACTCATTTGAGAAAAACATAGTAAGGAGGAATTTCTTGCAATAAGGAATCATGATAATGTGATTGATGAAAACCAGGAGTGATATTTTTCACAGAGCTTCCCAGACATTGAGCCATCATTATTTTCTCCCAGTGATAAACATAGAACTTTTTTCTCTTTCTTTTTGAGGTAGTGTGAGGGCTCTTCTTGACTGTTAACTTGATGACGTTATCAGAAAGTGACAAAAACCCAAGCAGCCGGACATACCTGAGAGGGACGTTTTTTCGTGAAGGTTGGGAAGACCTACCTTAAATTGGATCATTTGAGTTAGGAAAACACACCTTAAATCCAGATCAGTTGAAGTCAAAAGACCATCCTCTCTGGGCTACACCTTCTGGTGGCAGCATATATAAAGGACATGGAAAGAGGAATCTTTTGCTTTTTGCTTATTTTTTCTCATTCTTGCTGATATATTAATTCCTTCCAGCCTACTTTTTCAGAATTCAGGCTGAAAAATTCAGCCTGTGGCAGTCCACAATTATTGGATCTATGGTCTTTTCATCAGAAGACAGTAATTGTTGGATACAGTCTGAAAGCTACTCTACTAAGCCCCATACGTACCAGCGCGCATGCACATGGACACACACAGGCATGCATTAATCTGCTTTCTCTAGGAAACCCCAAATAATATAGATTTGTTCTCATTTATTCCTACAGGAAATTCTCTGATGCAAGTCTGTGAGGCAGTAAACAAGAGAGGAAAGACATCAGAAATCTTGGCTCTTGTCTATTGACAATAGTAACAAACTCCTTTGCCAAAGCTTACAGAAAAGGAGCCATGGAAAATCAATCAATATGAGAGAAAACACTAATTTCCATTTTCCTTTTTCCAAGTTGTAAAATCTATTGTTAAAAATGTTTTACTCCCTCAATATGTATCATTCCATGTAGACTAAAGGAGAGAATATATTTGTGTGTGTAGATGTATAATACATATGTGTATATATCAAGGTAAAATATTAAACAATCAGTCTAAAATTCATTTTACAGGAAATTTTCATTCAATAGATATAAAAATTTCAGTAATGAAACAGTACACGTTAATTGGGTTTGCAGAAATCAGGCATTGAGGGCCCCCAAAGAGCCATTTCCCTTAAAAGAAGAGGGAGTGATATATCAATTAGCTGGTGAAAATATAATTAGAGTTTATTAGTTGAGTATTCTTGTCCTTCTGGACAAAACACTTTATATACTCAGACTTGGGTATACAGCTGGAAAGACTTGTGCCTTGGGAAGTGTAATATTGGGCCTATCTACCCATTCTCCAGCATTCCCTCTTCCAGCATTCAGTCATAGATTCAGTGCACATATTTAACTGACCATATTCAATTAGTGTCTCAGTCTTAACCTGTTATGGTCTATAAGTTAGTCATGGAGAAGTTATGAGGTCTCTACATAACAAGCTCTTCTGAATGAAGATGAAATTGAATCCTATTTAGGTCCACATATTGTAACAGATTCCACTGTCTTCTATTCAGGGATTATTTCTGAACAGATGCATTCCAGCCAATAAGCACAGAAGTCCCAGGTTTATAAACTTACAGTCTAGTGAATTAAGAGAAAAGAATCAAATAAAATATGTAAACAAAATAGAAACTATGATAAGCTGAGGTGACAGTCCAGGCTGCATAGAGGTGCTGGCTGGGATCATGAGCAGCTGGGTTGTCCAGGTTTCTGGCATTTATAGGCTGTAGTGACATGGACTCCTGGTGCTATTGAGTTCTAACTTTAAGAAAAATGACTGACCCAGAACTCTGTCCTCACTGTCTGGTCCTGTGATATGACTTTAATCATTTGAAGCCTATATTTTTAAAACTCTGTTCCTTCTGGACACCCAACTGCTGTGTCTGTCAGACTTCAACATACTTTGCCTTTAATCCTGAAATCAATCCTGTTTCTCGAGGCCTAAAATAAAGCTCTATAAATGATGCAGTGTAAAACGCTGTCATTAGATTATTTTAAATAAAATTGTTGCTTTGTTTGACACATAGAACAATGTACATTAGCCTTGGCGTACAAATAGAGCAACACACACACACACACACACACACACACACACACACACACACACACACACACATTTTTGTTTCTGATGATGCCACCTGAGACTTTAAAAAAAAAAGAGAGAGATTAAATATGAGGGAGCTCTGTGAGTAGAGTTTTTGCTTGCAAGCACGAAGAGCCAAATAGAATTGTAGCAGTGATGTAAAATGGCCAGTGGTATGTGCATATAACTTCAACACTTTCAAGGAGGGTAGAAACCAGTAGATCCTGGAGACTTTCTGGGCAGCAAATTAGCTGAAATGGCAAGCTCTCAGTTAAAAGGGGCATAATGGGGGTTAGCATTTATTTATGGCTTGTTCCATTTCAATTGGTCCGTCACTATAACACAATAATTTTATGTACCATCTAAAGTACATTTATTATTCATCAGTAACAACTTCATTTTCATTATTTTCTCCTTTACTAGTCAGATTTCCTGCTTGCTTCATTAAGGAAGACATTCAGTTGTCACATTTTTTTTTTTACCTTCTACCACCTTTTGAACATTGATCTCATTACAAGAACCAAGAGGCAGTGAGCTGTCCAACTTGCCATTTCCTTATAATGTAGGAGCATCGGTGAGAAGCCAAGATGTAGTTTCTTGATCAAATGAGAGCTTAGCCCTCTTCTTGATTTTATTGAGCTTTTTATCCCCCCTATTTCAAACTCCCCTGTACTGGAATTAGAGGTAGGTAGTACCTTACCCCACCATATACGTTGTTTATGGCTTTATGGTTTTATTTATGAATAACAGTGAAAACAAACACTGCTCCTGGTTGAATTCTGGCCTCAGAGTACCACATAATTTCTTTTCCCTTAATGAACACTGAGTAGGCAAATCTAACCTGTATTTAGATTCTGGGAAGACAAAAGAAAAATAGAGAACTTCGCTGGATATCTCCCACTGGGTCTGCATTGCAATTTTCTATTTCTGAGAGTCCCTAGACTTTTCTATAGTTAAAAATATAAAGATGACACACCTCAACTGTACCAATTTGGAATAATAGATAAATCCATGAGATTCTGGCTGAACAACTCAGTTCTCCAGTCTCTAGGGTTCAGGAGTACATATCCTGTACCTTTCCCACACCCATCACAGCTCCAGAGACCAGGCAGTAGCATCCTCCCTTAAAAATAGCTTTATAAAGATGATAAAGGCCCTTAAGGCAGAAATAAAACTTCCTTATAGAAATGGAAAAATAAAAACAAAAATTGGGAGAAACCAATAAATTCTTCAGAGGATGCAAAAAAAAATTAAACAGGTGAAGGAAAAAGTCCAAGACTTGAAAATTAAAATAGAGACAATAAAGAAAACAGAAACTAAGGGAAGTATGGAAAAGGAAAATCTGTGAAAATGAGTAGGTACTACAGAGACAAGCAACCAACAGAATAAAAGAGAAAGGAGAGATCTCAGATGTTGAAGATACAATAGAGGAAATAGATTCATTGGTTAAAGAAAATGTTAATTTTTTTTACATAAAATCTAAAGGAAATCTGAACACCACGAAAAGGCCAAATCTAAGAATAATAGGGATAGAAGAAGGAGAAAGATTCTAGCTGAATGACATGGAAAATATATTCAATAAATGGAAGAAAACTTTCCCAACCTAAAGAAAGACATGCCTATGAAGGTACAAGTAGCTTACAGAATACCAAATATATTGAACAACAATAGCAGCAGAAGTAAAAGTCCTTTTTTTCGCATAATAATCAAAACATTAAACATACAGAATAAAGAAAGATTATAAAGATCAACAGAAGAAAAAGGCCAAATAGCATAGAAGGGCAGACCCATCAGAATTGCACCTGACTTCTCAATGGAAACTCCGAAAGCCAGAAGATTGTACAGATACTCTCCATATACTAAGAGACCATGAATACAGCCCAGACTACTATAAACAGAAAAGTTTTCAATTACCTTAAACAAAGAAAACAAGATATTCCACAACAAAACCAGATTTAAACAATGCAAAGCCACAAGTCCGGCTCTGCAGAAAATATTAGAAGGAAAACTCCAACCCAAAGAAGTTAGCTACACCCATGAAAGCACCAACAGACCCCAAATAAGAGAAAAACACAATTCTTCAGCAATAAGAAAACCAAAAATAACTACTAACAATCACCGGACATTAACATCTCCTAATACCAGTGTTCTCAATTCACCTATAAAAAGACACAGGCTAATAGAATTGGTACAAAAACAGGATGCAGTCTTCTTCTGCATACAAGAAATATACCTCAACCTCAAAGACAGACATGACCTCACAGTTAAGGCCTGGGAAAAGATTTATCATTAAATGGACCTAAGAAATAAGCCCCTAATATCTAACAATAGAGATGGAGAAAGAGGTTTCATATTCATCTCAGGGAAAAAATCCATTGGCTCAACTCTGAGCATCCATGTCCAAAACTTTGGGATATCTACATTTGTAAAAGGAACATTACTAAAGCTTTAAAAACACATTAAACACCACACACTAATAGTGGGAGACTTTAACACCCCACTGTCACCACTGGATAGAACTTCCAGATAGAAATTTAACAAATAAATAAGAGAACTAACATGTTATGACTCAAATTTATCTAGTAGGCATCTATAGGATATTTCACCCAAACACAAGAAAATATACCTCTTCTCAGCATCTCATGGAACCTTCTCCAAATTTAATACAAAGCAAATTTCAACAAATTCAAAAAAATTAGAGTAACTCCTTCTACCTTATCAGACCACCAGAGATTAAAGTTAGAATTCAACAATAGCACAAATGGTAGAAAGCCTACAAACTCATGGAAACTAATTATGCTCATTTAAATCATCAAGAAAAAATAAAGAAAGCAGTGCAAGAGGAAAGTTCATAGCACTTAGTGCCTACATAAAGAAAGTGAAACAATATCACAGTATTGACTTGACAGGATGCCTGAAAGCTCTAGAAAAAAAAAAGAAAACAATCTCATTTAGGAAGAATAGATACTAGAAAATAATCAAATTTGAGAGCTGAAATTAATAAAATAGAAACAAAGAGAACAATACATAGAATCAATAAAAAGTTCTTTGAGAAAATCAATAAGATAGACAAATATTTATTCAAACTAACCAAAAGGCAGAACAACAGCATCCAAATTAACAAAATCAGAAACAGAGATAGATAACAACAGACACTGAGGAAATCCAGGGAATCATTAGATCATACTTCAAAAACTTCATGAAGTTGGAAATCTAAAGGAAATGGACAACTTTCTGGATAGGTACCACATACTAAAATTAAATTAAATTTAGATAAACCATTAAAATAAACCTATTTCCCCTAAAGAAAATAACAAGAGTCATTAAAAGTAAATATTCCAACAAACAAAACAAAACAGGATAAGATGGTTTAAGTGCAGAATTTGAATTTCAAAGAAGGGCTAATAACAATACTACTCAAATTTTTCCACACAATAGAGACAGAAGGAACATGGCCAAACTCTTTTTATGAGGCTACAGTTACCCTGATACTCAAACCACACAAAGACAAAATTAAGAAACAGAATTATAGACCAATTTCCCTCATGAATAATGATGCAAAAATACTCAGTAAAATCCTGGCAAGTGAATCCAGGAGCACATCACAAAAAAAAAAAAAAAAAAAAAAAAAATCCACCATGTTCAAGTAAGCTTCATTCTCGTGACTCAGGAATGGGTCAACATAAGAAAATTTGTCAATGTCTTCCACCATCTAAACAAAGGAAAAAGCTACATGATTATCTCAGCAGATGCTGAAAAAGCCTTTGACAAAATCCAACAGCACTTTATGATGAAGGTTTTGGAGAGATAAAGGACACAAGGAGCATATTTAAACATAATAAAGGCTGTATACAGCAAGATAGTCACAGCAATTCCATTAAAATCAGAAACAAGAAAAGGCTGTCCACTCTCCCCATACCTACTCAATATAGTACTTGAAGTCCTAGCTAGAGCAATAAAATAAAACTCAGTGTAACCTCTATTAAAAGCCCAACACATTCTTCCCAGGTCTCAAAAAAAAATATTCAATTTCATATAGAAAAACAAAACACCCAGGACAGACAACACAATCCTATGAAACAAAGAAAAATTTCAGAGGCAACACCATTCCTGACTTCAAGCTTTACTATAGAACTATAGTAATTAGCACAGTTTGGTATTGGCATAAAGCATCAACATGTAGACCATTGGAATTGATTTGAAGACCCTGACATTAATCCACACACCTCTGAACACCTGGTTTTTGACAAAAATGTCAAAACTGTACAATGGAAAAAAAAAGCATCTTCAACAAATGGTACTGGCATAACTGAATGTCAACATATAGAAGAATGCAAATAGATCCATATTTATCCCTCTGAATAAAGCTCAAGTCAAAATCAAAGACCTCAACATAAATCTAGTTACACTGAACCTAATAGGAGAGAAACTGGGAAAGAGCCTTGAATGCACTGGCACAGGAGGCCACTTCCTAAATACAACACACTAGCAGCAACGATGAATAAATGGAACCTTCTGAAACTAAGAAGCTGCCGTAAGGCAAAGGACATGGTCAATAAGACAAATATGGCAGTACACAAAATGGGAAAAGATCTTCACCAACCCCACATCTGTCAGAGGCCTGATCTCCAAAATATATAAAGAACACAAGGAACTAGACATCAAATAACTACATAAAACAATTTTAAAATACACTGTAGGTCTAAACAGAGAATTCTCTACAGAAAAATCTCAAATGGCCAAAAGATATTTGTAGGGGTATTGTATTGTTTCATGGTAAATAATTGTCCCACCCACTGGTTTAATAAAAAGAGCTGATTGGCCAAAGGCAGGCAGGAAGTATGGGCGGGGCTCCAGACTAAGAAAATCTCTGAGAGCAGAATGCTAGAGCAGAATGCCAGAAGAGCAGCAGAGAGAAGCCAGAGGAAGCCGAGGACAACTATGCTGCTCTAAAGAAAGGTACCGAGCCACATGGCTGAACAAGAGATATGGGTTAGATGAAGGGTAGAGAGCTAGCAAGTGATATGCCTGGGCCTGAGGCTGATCAGCCAAAAACTAATGAAAGCGTTTGAGTATCTCTGTAGGACTGTGGGACTTCAAGACTGTGGGTCTGCGGGTCTGTGGACCTAAACTTTGAGGTTAGGCCCGAAAGTCTGGGCCAGAAACCTCCTACTACAGATATTTAATGAAGTATTTAACATCCTTAGCCATCAGGGAAAAACAAATCGAAATGACTCAAAGATACCATGTTACACCTGTCAGAATGTCTAAGTTCAAAAGCACTGATTACACCTTATATTGGAGAGAATTTGGAGAAAGGGGAACACTTCTCCACTGCTGGTAGGAATCCAAACTTGAACATCCACTCTGGAAATCAGTGTGGTGGTTTCGCAGAAAATTTGGAATCAATATACTTCAGGACCAAGGAATATTCCTCTGGGGAAAATACTCAAAAGATGTTAGAACACACTACAAGGACACTTGCTCAGCTATGCTCATAGTGGGAATATTCATAAATTCATAATAGTTAGAACTGGAAACAACCTAGGTGCCCCTCAACTGAAGAATAGATAAAGAAAATGTAGTACAATGGAGTACAACTCAATGGTAAAAAAAACAAAGACATCATAAAATTTGTAGCAAATAGATGGAACTAGTCACCCTGAGTGAGGTAAGCCAGACACAGAAAGACAAAGTATGTAATCGCTCATAAGTGGACATTAGACACAAAGCAAAGGATGACTGTGCTATAATCCACAACCTCAGAGAAGCTAGGTAGAGAGGAGAGCCCTGAGAGTGATACACATAGATTGCCCCAGGAAGGCAAAATGGTTAAGATATCCTGGGTAGATTGGGAGGGGGAGGTCGAAGGGAGAAGATAAGGGATGGCACCATGAGGTGGCCGTGTGTGTGTGTGTGTGTGTGTGTGTGGGGGGGGGTTATGGAGAGGGAGAGCAATGAAAGAGATATCTTGACAGAATGAGCCAGTATGAAGTTAGGGAGAAACCTGGTGCTAGGGAAATCCCCAGGAATCCACAAGGATGGTCACAGCTAAGACTCATAGCAATGGTGAAAAAGGAGATTGAACTAACCTTCTCCTGCAGTCAGAGTGGTAACTACCTTAATTGTCATAGAACCTACATCCATTGACTGATGAAAGCAGATGCAGACACCCACAACCAAGCACTTGACTGAATAGAAGACAAAGGGATTAGAGGAGCATGATGGAGAAATCATAGAGACTGCTAATCCAAGCTATTAGGAGCTCAAGAACTCTGGACTGACAGCTGGGGAGCCTGCATGAGAACAAACTAGGTTTTCTGAAGGGCGACATTTGTGTAAATTGATTGATATGGGGCCCCTGGCAATGGGACCAGGACTTATTCAGGTACATAAACTAACATTTTAGAGCCCACTCTCCATGGTGAAATGCTTTTCTCTGCCTTGATGCAGGGAGAAGGGGCTTGGTCCTGCCTAAAATTGGTATGCTAGCCAGTGTTGACTACTCAAGAAAGGCCTTACCCCCTTTTAAGTGTTGAAGTAGGGCTTGGGGGGTGCTGGAAAAGGGGACAAAGGGGAAACAGTGGTTTACATAAAAAAGAAAAACATTTCATAAATAAAAAAGAGAGAAAGAAAAGAAAAAATTTACTCTTTTTCACACATGGCCTACATTATCATAATCTCAAAAGAAATGGCCAATGAGTTAAGTGTAAAACGTAACAGTATGTGGTTCTAACTAAAGTTATTCCATGCTAGGAAAACACGGCCTTTAATCTCAGAGGCTGACTGCTGAGACTTTTAAAATGCTAAAATATTAATAGTAATCTATTTTAAACTAGATTCTCCTCTCCAGTCATAGTCATATCTCTCGACGTTGTAGAACTAAAGGAATCATGTTATCATAGACAGATAGTTCAGATACTAGCCTACCTAGAATACCCCATTTACCATATGAACCCAATTTTAGCCAGATACTATGCTCTCTTCTCACAGCTAGCTACACTTCCATTACTTATGACAGATTTGTTGTTAATATTTTTTCCAAACACCAGTCTCAGAAACAAATGTAAGTGAGCCATTGAATACGAATGATTTGCACATAATGAAGCCTGACATATGCTAATAGTCTTATTAGAAAAAAATGACCAAGTACTTTATGAGCTGATTGGAAAAGGAGTTGATTTTTTAATGTAAAACCAAGCTCTTATTTATACATACATAGATACCACCTACCATCTCGTGAAAGAGAAAGTATTCTATAATTTACTTAGTTTGGATCCCCAAATAATTTCTGAGACACAAATCAACTTTCATTAAGTCAATACAATCAGTGAGTTTCTATTGTTGTCAGATTTTAACCTTACAAAAGTCCTATTTATTTTGAAATGACATGTATGTGAGCAAATCAACCAGCAGCCACATAACATAATCCTCCACCTAGTAAAACTTTAGGTATCTCTTTTTGTGTTTAAAGAAATCAAGAATGCAAAAAAAAAAAAAAAGCTGATTAGTTAAAGGGAGAAATATGATGTGGGAATGTCTTTCTGTATGCTGTGAATATCAATCTTTAAATAAAGGAGCTGTTTTGGCCCATGACAGGCACCATAGAAAAAGTAGGAGGAGAAATCAGAGCATGGGTAGGAGAAGCAGGGTGGAGTCAGACAGACCGAGCCCGAAGCCCAAAGAAGCAACATGTAAGGAACACAGGTGGGCCACAGGCCATGTGGCAGACAGATTACTGAAAATGGGTTGAGTTAAGATGTAAGAGCTAGCTAGCAATGTGCCTGAGCCATAGGCCAAACAGCATGAACTTAATATAAGTGTCTGAATCATTTTGGGGGCCTGAGCAGTGGTGGGCGGCTAAGGGGTCTGGGGCTGCAGGTCTGTGAGTCTGGACCTCTGGCCACCCAGGGACCAAGAAACCTCACTACAACAGAAATATGAATATTTTAGTCACTAATAAAACATAAAGATAAACAAAATTCTTAATTTTAAATTAAAATATATGAATAGTAAAAGAATAAAAAGGATTGTGTCACTGGACAGCCAGGAACCAGAGGAAAGAGAGCCAAGAGACCCAGGATAAAGCCAAATATGTCTGGCTAAAAAAAAAAAAAAAAAAAAAAAAAAAAAAAAAAAAAAAAAAAAAAAAAAAAAAAAAAAAGTCAATTAAATTATTCCTAATAATATTCTGCTGTACTCATAGATCAATTATAGCCCAGTTGTCACCAGAGAGGCATGATCTAGCGGCTAACGGGAACAAACACAGAGACCTACAGCCAAACACTAGGTGGAAACGGGAGCCCAGCAGAAGAGGGAGAGGAAGGATAAGCAATCACAGAACACAGCCCACAGGATCTCCTAATGAGAGATCATAGAAGATCACCAACATAGAAGCAACAAACATGCTTGCTGTTTTGTCTGAGCTAGGTCCTAGCATACACCTTATAGTTTTTATAGTGTGAGTCGTGTAGTTTGGTTTCACGGTGGGACTCCCAACAATGGGAGTAGATGGTGTCTCTGACTCTTTTTGCTTTATCTTGAGACCCTTTTCCTCTTATTGGCTTGCCCAGTTCAGCTGTAATGTAAGTGTTTATGCCTAGTCTTATTGTATTGTGTTAGGTCTTATTCAATGATATGCTTGGGAAGCTTGCTCTTTTTTTTTTTTTTTTTTTTTTTAAGAGAAATAGAGCAAGAGTTAATATGGGAGGAAGGGGGGCAGGGAGGGACTGGTAAGAGTGAGAAGGGGGGAAACTGTGGTCAGAATATAATACATGGGGCAACTATAAAAGTTAAAAAAGAGAGATGTATCAGCAATAATCCAGATAATGAATGACTAAGAAACTGGAATTTTTGAAATGTCTGTATACATTAAATAGAGCATCAAACTTTCCTACCAACTGGAAATGGGTATCCACTGCATTATAAACAAATTTGTTCATGGAACTCTGTATAATGGAACATGTATAGAATTGGTCTACACTCAGATTGTCACTAATCGCATCTAGTGAGCACCAAGGAGCCAAATATTCCATACTTAATTGTAACTGATGTATCTATACATTTTGATACCCACATGTGATCTGCTTTTTCTTTCTATATGGTTCAAGTCTATAGATGTTATTAAGTCTTTATTCAATATGATTCTTTATTTCTTCTGAATAACTAGAGCTTCCACAACTATTATAAGTTATAAATTAGCTATAAGTTTTAAAGAGATGACAGTGAGTTTTGCAGATTTTTCCAAATTCTTCCCTTTACTTTGGCATGATGCCAGTAGCATGGGAACTAAGGATCAGGATGTTGGCACTGAGTAGAGGAGCATCAGTTGAAGTGTGCTTTCATTATTAACCTAATGCTTAAAGGTTTGAAAAACCCAAAATGATTGAAGTATGACTTCTATGTTTGATGGTTCTGTGTCTAAACGTCTTTTTGAAAGCTTTGTCCATAATATGTAAGTGGCAAGAACTGAATACTTTTGAAACATACAAGATAGGCAGGCTTTGATATGACTTTCAGCACGATTTGCCTGGATTAGCTATCTATTTTCTAATATGGCTTACGGGCTACAAAAAACAGGAAGACTCCTGTTAGGGCATCTTGGCTCTCAAGCCTGGTGGTACAGCCTGTCATTCCAGCTGTGCAGGGGGAGGCCAGCCAAAAGGATCCCAGGTTGAATGGGGTGCCTCGTCAAATTCCTGTGACTCTGTCTGCTTCAAAATCAAAAACAAAAGAGAAGAGTATTTGGTATTTGCTTAGCTTGTTCAAGTTCCTGGGTTTAAGATCCATAATTTAAAATAAATGCATTTAGTCTAACTATCTTCTTTACTGGAGGGCATTCTTGATGTATTTTATTGCAATTGTTTCCAGAACTGTGTTTTTTTTTTATTTAAAATGTGCAAAGCTCAGACCTCCATGTTTATCTACACTTTAAAATACACAAAGACGCACATACATCAAAATAAAAAAACAAACTCTAAAAACACCCAGTGACAGAATCTTGTACAATGTAACATTTTATCAGTAAAATTAAATAAATTTTGTGTAGCTTCCACACACCAGTACTTTGGAGTGCCTTAGAAAATGTGTCCCAACTTGCTTGTCAGGAAAGTAATAGAGTCACCTGTAATATTCTTCTGTTCACCTAGCATTTACCTAGCCACAACTTCAGTAGAGGGAAATTACAGCATCCAGAGTGGGATGAGCCACTTTCTCTTCCCTCAAGAATCTTTCTCTTCCTCCAAGAAGAACATAAGGGCTTGCTCTTTGAAGAGCCCCTATCCCTGTTTGCCACAAAAGTCAAAAATTGCTTTCATGAAAATATCATAGAGGCTCATGAGGATGGGTTGGAAATGCAAAACAGCTGCAGTTGTTTCCTGACTTGGTACCACTCAGTATTAAACTGCACCAGGCTTCAGGGACCCCTCTGACTTAGTGTTACCTTTTCTCACGTCTTGTCACTGGGGTAAAGAAAATTCTGCAGAAATGAGACATGGGTTTTCTGAAGGTAAACATGTCAAATGCTAAGGAAGGTCTAGCAGAAATGGCCACACAGGTTGCTGAAGAGAAGTCACTGGCTGATCTTGAGAACTATATAGTAACAAGAACAGAGATCATAGTAATCACTAGTGGACAGGAAGGGTCTTTGCTAGGGATGTGATGACTTGATTTGTCATCAATATAAGTGGATATATCTCAGAAATTCTAACACTATACACAATTAACATTACATAAATTGTAATGTTATATATTGTGTATATGTTCTTTTGTAAGATTATAATTATAATATTTCTCTTCCCTTTCCTTCCTCTAAATCCTACCATATTCCTTTCCCATTCTCCTTCAAATTCATGGCCTTTTTTCAGTTATATTCTTAAATATAACATGCTCAGTCTACATAATGTTATTTGTATGTCTGCTTTCGGGGCTGCTTAGCACTGGACAACCAATTGGAGTGCTCTCTCACAGGGAAGCCGACTTTTCTCACTCCCAGCCCTTCTCATTTGCCTACAGCTCTTCATGTAGGATTGTGGCATCATAGGCTCCTGCTCCAGCTTGACATCTTCATAAGTGATATCTTTGTTCAGGTCATATTTAAACAACCACATCCGTCAAATTTCATGGCTATAGCTTCTGATGTTACCAGAAGAGACATAATCTCACAGCAAAGTCTCTCATCCTCTGAATCTTATAGTCTGTCCCATATTCAGCAATTTTATCTGAACTTGATATGGGAGTGGTTTTTTTATTTTTTATTTTTTTAGATGTGTTTATTGGAACTGGGCTCACAGCTCTGAAACACATAGATTCTTAGTCTACATATTGAAAAAATGGAGTGAGACTGGGATTTTAATTTTTATTTCCCCTGTTTCTTTCACAGAGAAAATGTGTGATGTGTGTGTATACATGTATGAATATATATATGCATATATATGGGTATATGTATGTATGCATGTGCATGTGTATATGTGTATGTATTGTGTATGCATATATGTATGTAAGACTTCGAGAGAGAGCAAGAGAGTGTGTGTGTGTGCGTGTGTATGTATGTATGTATGTATGTATGTATGTATGTATGTGTATGTGTGTGTGTGTGCGCCTGTGTATGTATGTATGTCTATGTGCGTATGTGTGTGCGCGTGCATGTGTGTGTATGTGTGTGTATGTATGTGTGTGTATGTGTGTGTGTGCCTGTGTATGTATGTGTGTGTATGTGTGTGTGTGCCTGTGTATGTATGTGTGTGTATGTACATGTGTGTATGTGCATGTGTGTGCACACATGTGTGTATGTGCATGTGTGTGTGCACATATGTGTGTATGTGTGTGTGTGTGTGTGTCTTCTTATGATACTCTCACTGTTAAAGACTGACAGATATAATGTTGAAGCTATAAAGCCTTTTCCTGGCTTTCTGGGATGGTTACAGTGACTTAGAAAAAATCATAAGCTATTTTATATCAATCTATCCTATATTCAATCAGGAAGAAAAAAACTTAAAATGATTCATAAATGTGGTCAGGTTTTTTATTAATTTACAGAATAAGTATTAATACTTAATAAGAATGTTTTTTTTAATACAACTACAATTGACCCGTTGAAGATATCTATTTCTTATATGGTTAGGAACCTATAAGTGGTTGCCATAGATGCTCATATTCTTTTTACTGATGTTCAACATCTTTCCAAATCCCCAAATATTACAGAAAAAGTAAAATTACTTCATGGTAAAATAATATAATCTTATTCTAAATGTTCTCTGGAGACACAAACATTAAGTTTAAAAAAAAAAAAAAAGATGAGAATTTTACTTTTAATATATAGATAAATTTGACCAGATGGCTTTTTTTATTTTTATCTCAAAGCTTTTACCAGTGGTATCAAAACATAATTTAAAAATAGCCCTGGAAAAATAAGTTTTTATTTACTTCTTTATGCAAGTTGTAACTGCAGCTATAGTATAAATGTTGTTACAGAAGAATTTAAAATAAAAGTAAATGTCTCCTTCCCTTATCTCATTTTGTCTCTGGATTTACTAGAGGACATTAAACTTACAATCTCTTGCTTATTCTTCTAGAACTTTAAAATGTATGACACGTGCACGTTATTCTTTCTCTCTCTGTTTTCCCCCTTCCTGACTTCTGGGCTGGCAACAGAACTCAGGAACTTATACATGCTAGGCAACTGAGCCTCATCCCCAGCCTAGATATTCTTCTATTACTTCTTGTTATTCATTTTACTACTTTGCTTGTTAGTTCAATTTTCCACAGTGTCTAACAGAACTTTCTACATCCGCACATATGAGGCAACCTCACTGATAGCTACATCGTATCATATTTTTAATGATAATTTATTTCACCAACAAACTTTTATTGGGCCTCGATCATTTGAACTCTTTAGCTTCCTTAAAAATGTCTCAATGAGCACATTGTATTTGTACATAAACGCTTTTGTTCTTGTATAAATCTATTCGTAGGATAAATCTAAAACAGCCAATTGACCAGACTGTATATTCTTAAGTTCTTAATTTACAAGTTTATCTTTATAAAGTTTCCAATAAAATGTTGATGCGGAAAGTTTGAATTTCATGAAATCTTTTTTCTGAGTTTATTGTTTTGATTGGTTTGGTATTTCTTTAACTTGGAAACTGGAGATTGTTTTCATTTTCTTGATATTTTCAGATGATTTTTTTCTACTGGTCTGTGCTGCTTTACTTGGTTTTAATTGAGCTGTCCACAGTTTCTTGTATTAAAAAGCTCATGCCACATTACAGAAAGTAATATTTGACATGTTAAATAGCTTCCTTGGGTTTCCAGGAACTTGCTTATGCTGATTTTTACTATAGAACCATCCGTCTTTAATACATGTATTTGTGTTTGGAGAGGAGTATGCTCATGAATGTTATTGGGTATGTATGGATGTCACAGAATGACTTTTAGGTTCTTCTACCACATAAATACAGATTGTCAAACTCAGATTTTCAAGGTTGGTGACATTTTCTTCAGGGTTGGTGACAAGTAGTGCTTTTTATTACCTTTTTAGAGTCATCTAGCCAGTCCATTAATTTTAATTAATTAATGCTAATTAATTAAATATTTTTTTGCTGTGAACTTTAAACATTTTAAAAATAGGATTATTTGAACTTTAAGAGTTCTTAAGGGGATAGTTAAACGTTACAGGTGAATTAAACATGACATACATATATTACATCACTCTAGAATGTTGTTATATGTAAGAATCTTGGCGTTTATACCCATTATCAAATGATATTTCCTATTGGATGAATTCTACTATGAAATACAACGATAATAAGGACTGGAGGGGTTCTACCAAACTTCAGGAAAATAAAATAGAAAAGGATCAGCTTTGTAGTACTATTCTTCAGGTGGTGACTGTCTAGAACGAAAATTATGATTCATTTCTGCTAAGGGAACACAATCACTTCTGCAGGCCTTTCCAAGTGTTACATAACAGCAGGGATATGGCTCAGAGCAATCACCTGCTGCCATGAAGAATCTTTGTCAAAGTGCTGTGAATCTCTCACATCTTGTTGTCAATACACAGATGGTCTGTAGTATTGTCAAGATAAATGGAAAGTGAGAAAGATAAATCAAAATAAGGAATCATTAAAGGCACATGGAAAAACAAAGATTATAAACTGAAATTAATAATATGCAAAAGCTTCACAGTTGTTTTATATTTTTTTAGTCTTTCTTTTATTCAGACATTTTAAACTAAAATCAATTATTTTGGTCATAAGTCATTGAAAACATGACTCAGTTCCTTACACTAGTATACTAAGAACCCAAATCTGAGACTAATAGGTCTTGAATAAGAGTCTATATGTCATATAGACATAAAATAGTGCTTGTGATTTATATTTTGAGTACTTCTTTATTTACTTATCATTATTTTCCCATTAACTATTGTATTGGTTTGGATGAGAATGGCCCCCCATAGGCTCACACAGTGCTTGGTCCCTAGTTGGTAGAATTGTTTTGGGGATGAAGAGGTGTTTTATTGGAGGAGACGTGTCACTGGATACATAGTGTGTGCCAGACCTCATCAATCTCTCTGTGTCCAACTGGGGTATTCAGTATAAACTCTCAAGAACTGTTCCAAGTCTGCTGCAGGCTTCCATACTGCTCACCATGGTGGCCATAGACTCCCTCTCTGAAACCGTAACCATACCCCTATTTAAATGTTTTCTAAATTGGTTTGGTTATTGTGCCTCCTCCTAGCAACAGAAAAGTAGCAAAGACATATTAAATCATATAAGATATATTTTATATAAAATATATAAGTGCTTACATTTCAATTATATGGCTTATTTCTGTGATTGCTCAGATTAGTTGACAGGACTGCTTTCAGGGGACCAAAGACAGGAGTACATTGAATCAGTCATGCTGGAAACGCATAGAGGTTTTTCTACGCCAGATAAAGAGAAAGAACTTATCTATGAGCAGGTGAAGGGCTAGGGAACAGTAGGGTACAATATGTCTAATGCACAGTGACATCATATGAATGGAGAGACAGCAGTTAATGGAATTCTCCTGTTATACAGAAATGCCACATTGATTTACAAGCATGTAATAACACATTTGAATTTAATAGCAAGAAAATTTTAAGTCAAAAATAAAGTATAATAAAATTGTTGTAAGTGTATGACTCTTGTTGAAAGAATTATTTATTCATAAATTTATTTTCAACCTGTTGGAGGTAAACAAACTTGCTACAGGTTGTGTTTAACCATATACACAAATTGGGCTTGGTAAGTCTAGTGGGACTCTGAGTAGGCAGAGAGAATGGTTATTGGTACTTTTTTTCATTCTGTTAACACTATAGAAACTTTGCCTGTTGTTCACAGACTCCCCTCAGGGCTATTTACTTCCCAGCCTCCCTATACAGCAAAGGTTAGATGGTGATTTAACCTTTAACTTAACTGTCACACATTGGTGACTGATTCCAGAATACTACACTTCCAGATCCAAGAAACTGCTAACGTTTATTTTTGAGAAAACTGATTAGTGTGAAAAACACACCTGCCTAGTCAGCGATGATCTCAAAGAACCGAGGTTCTGTTTTGTCTTTTGACAAATACCAAGCAGTTTAATTCAACATGAGAACCATTTGTCCAGGACAGTTTAAAAGTTTCCCCAAACCCGGTATCTACTGAGACAAAGAATTCAAAGACTGAATCATTTTGAAATTCACAAGCTTAAAATAAGGCATCACTTGCTTGAGGGTCTTTAACTATAGCTTATTTACTTATTATAAAACCATGCTTTATGTAAATAAACATTTATAGCAACAGCTTAGAAAAGCAGTTGCTAATTTAAGTTGGCATATTGAACAGTTTATACAACTTGCCTAAGATGCAACTTTATAATTAGGAACCTAAAAGTTAAATAATAAATTTTAGCTGCGATAACAAAAATGTTTAAACTATGTCACCATTTCTTTTCCTTTTCTAGTCTTAAAACATTTGTCTTCATTGTGCAGGGTTTTCTTTAATTATTGGCCTGAAGGACTCTTCCTATCATCATCTTCCATGCAGCTAAGCTAGACATGTGGTGTTAGGACCTGCCTACCTACTATTCCTTTACAAAAACCCAGACTAGGGTAAACTAGTGTACACACACACCCCATCTGACCCACATAATAAGTGTTCAGCCACCAATGATTTTGAGTGGGTTGTCTTAATTTTAATATCTTTCCAAATTATAACAAAACTAGAATGCTTCATCATTGTATGGAAGGTCAGATGTTTTAAACAAAATAGAGTGTATCTTTTATTTTTATTTTTCCAAGTAAGTGAAATAGGACTTGATTTTAAATTTTAACTTTCAATTTTTAAATTATTTGGCTTTCACTAAAACATGGGTAGCATGCAGTAGAGAATAGACTGTGAGTTGAAGCTAGGATCATAGGGTTTGGAGTTGGAATTACTCTGTTTAAAGTTTTACTTTATCAGTTATTACACTTAGAAAAGCTACTTATCTTATTTTCAATATTCCATATAATAAAATGAGGACAAAGTAAAGACTATCTCAGAAAGTTTTGTGAATATTCAGTAAAGGTCAACACCTGCTCAGTTAAATTTTAGTTTTATCAAACTAGGAATTTGCTTCTCTGAAGAATTGTGTCAGGATTTTGATGAGGAGCACGTTAAATCTATAGATAATTTTTTTTCCTCACCTGGGAAACATTATGCAGACATTATGTAAACCAGTGTGATAATGCCTCAAACAATCTAAAAATAGAAGTTCCATATGAGCCAACTACTCCACTCCTGAGTGTATAATCCCAAAGACCCAAATCCTACTGCAGAGACACTTGCTCAACCATGCTAGTTGCTGTCTTATTTGCAATAACCATAAAATGAAAAAAGCATAAGCCAAGATGTCCATCAAAAGACAAATGGATAATGAAATACAATACATAGACACAATGGCATTTTATTCAGACATAAAAATAATTAAAACTGAAAGTTACAAGAAAATAGATGAAACTGGAATGTACCATATGATATGGGATAGCCCAGGCTCAGAAAGGCAAACACACATGGACTTTCAAATATTCAGATCCTAGCTTTTAATTCTGATATCTGTTTATTTATGTGAAAGTGAGCATGTGCAGAGGCCAAGAAAGTAAAAAGAGGCCCATAAGGAAGGGAGAAAGCAGGCTTCCAGGGAGAGGAGCAGAGAGAGTAATAGAATACATGCTATATGGAAGGGAAGAGAGATACTGGTGTGGAAGGTTTGAGCAGGGATGAGAAGGAGTTACCAGAAAGGAAGTGTCATCTCAAGTCAACTATGTACAAAATTACAAGGAAAAAAAATCTGCTACTTCATAAAATGCTTTGAAATATTTTAGAAAGTTATCTTTCAAAAGGTCAAGAAAATAGCCTTTAAGGTAATAACTTTAATCCAAGGCATAGGTATTTTATTCTCAGTTCCCCTAACTTTGATATCTTTGAATCACCTGGAGCTCCTGTGAAAATGTAGATTCTTACTAACAAGTCTGCTTGAGGTCTCAAACTTTTCATTTATAATAAATTTGCAGGTGATGCCAAGAGTGCTAGTCTGAGGGTATGGAGTGACTGTTTAGTGTGGCTTCTCCTATTTAGTGACATGATAATTTAAAGGGGTGAGGGAAATGGTAGAAAGAAGGTATGGATGATGTGTACTAATTAATTTCCTTCCAAAATCTGCTAGTCAATCTTGTTTTCCTTACTTCTCAACACATTTAGAATAAGTTTTTTATATTTTAACCATTTCTTCTTTCCATTCTTTTGCTTTCTCCAGCTATTCTACTTCACACTGAAGAAGCCATTGATGCCTAGCGTTAAAGCATCGCCTTTAAGCCATTTTATTATACCTGATAGGACAATATTTTCTAGATGTCAGTTTCACTGTAAAATTTATCATCTAAAACACAGGGATGTGAAGACCATACTGAAAACAACAAATCCACAAATAAAAAGGTTAGAAATTAGCTTTTTTTTTTTTTTGTAGTGTTAATAATACATTGCTGTGGTCCCTGTTACCGAAAGAGCAGACTTTTTAGAGGATGTGGAAAAAGCAGTGGCCATTATCCAAGTGGTGGGAATGGAACAATGCAACTATAGTGCACATTCTGTCTGGTCTGAGAGATAGGACAAGAGGAGTAGTGATTTCCTAATGTCTTATCACCACATGATGAGAATATTTTGTAAAAGAACCGCAGACGATGCTTTGAGAATATATTTTTTTTTCCTTATATGGAGTTAGGATGTTCTCAATGGCCATCATGGATTGGATCTCTCATCCTCCTTTTGAATATTTGGTCAACATTCTTCCAAATATTCACATAGAACAGAAAGAGAAAAAAATGCTGATTTATGAAACAATGTCATCTTATTTTAAATGCCCTCTGGAGAAATGAACACTAAATTTTAAAAAAATGACAATAGATCAGAGATTTACTTATAAATCTACAGTTAAAGTTTGCTAGCTTTTTTGGTAGAAATTTTTATCAATGTTATTGCACCATGACTAACAAATAAAAACCAGCAGAAAGGGAGGTATGCATGATAAGTTGATATTTAATCTATTTCCAGAATATATTGATATTCTTGCCTCATTTTCAGCTCAATACAAAGAGTCACTGACTTGCCTCAGGCTTTTGTTGTTTTATTTAAAACAAAATTTATTGTTATTATTCATATGTATGTGTGTGCTTGTGCATACATATGCATATGAGTACAGTGCTCACACAGCCCAGAACAGAGTGTCGGATCCCTTGGAGTTAGAGACAGCTGTAAGCCACCTGACACATGTTCTGTAAACTAAACTTAAAACCTCAGGAAGAACGATGCACGCTCTTAACTGTTGAGACATCTTTCTACACGTCTTGAAATGTATTCCCTTTTATTTTCTCTTGCTATATCTTTTTTAGACTGAAAAATGCCATTGATATCTAATTTCCCTTTGGTAAGACTGAAACATCAACTTTGAACTATTTTATTGTTTATAATAGGACAATATATCTAGATAGCACTAGAAAGGTAGTTTTGCTGTAAGGTTTATCGGCTAAAATACAGGGATATGAAAAATCATTGAGCACTTTCCATTTCTGTACAGAAAAGAACCAACCCACAAACAAAAGGCAAGGTTGTATCTTTTGTAGAGTGTTCAGTAAGTAAGACTGTGAGGGTGTGATACATTACAGTCACTGTTACTGAAAGAATGTCAGCCTTAGATGTGGAAAGAAGCACCAAAGTGCTGGGAACCAAACAACACAACCATAGTACTCATTTCACCTGGCCTAAAAGGAGTGAAGGTTTTCAAACACTTTTTTTTTTTTGTAAATATACTGTTAGCTTTTATTAGGCAATGATCATTCTTCTTTTTTATGTGTCATCTCGTCATTTGATCTATACCATTACCTTTGCAAGAATCTGGTACCACTTATAGATAGATCTCACATGCATAACTCTTCATTTTTACAAAGCAGAGAACTTTGATTGACATAAAACAAGAAAGCATAAATCAGCATAAAAGGCACTTTAGCAAACAGGAGCTCTAGAAGGGTGCACAACCACTGATACTTAAACTAATTGATCTAAAGAAGATTTCCAACAGTTTGGTAAAAAGATCAAGGTATATTTTATGTACATAAAATAGATGAGAAATAATATAGAGGTTGATACAGACTGAAGAATTATTAATTCTGTAATTTAAAATTTGAAAACATTGCCATTAGAAACTTGAGCTAAGAAGGTATATTGCAGCTGGAGCAACCTTGAATCTACTGTTTACCCTCTTTACAAACTCAGTCTTTTAATAGACAGACTAAGCTAGCGACAACATATTCTTACATATAGGAAGAACATTTCAATAACACCAGCACATTCTAGAAAATGCTGCTCTCAAAACAACTATTTAATCTTTGAAATATTTAGACTTAAGCTTTTAAACAATTTTTTTTAATTTGCTAGTCTTCCTGAGAGACTTTTTGGTCTACTGAGGAAATGAGCAAACAGAATCAAAAGTAAATACTAGTAAATTGATAAAGATAATATAAAATCACTCAACAATTTGTTTAGTTTTTATATGCAAATGAAATTTCCACATGAACATCTGCTATGTAAAGACAAAGTGAAAATCACTTAATTTTAATAGGACAATATCCACTTGACATGCCACCTACTGTCCTAAATTTACTTGGTTGGTTTTTTTCAATCATAAAAAAATGACATTAAAGAAACAATGTTTTAATGAATTATCTGTACTGTATATGGTTCTTTATGATTTTCCATAACAGAATTATTTATTTTAGAAGAATAGTTAGTTGTAACCATTTGTCAAATTGAATATTATTTTAAATTTTTAAAAATAGACACTAATGAGTTAAAGTGGTGGGAGACAGTAATTCATTAAAAAAATGTTTTTAAAAACTTAAAATTCAGACCCTGAATGTAATAAAAACTACATATAAGTAAATCTAGGATAGAAATCAAACACAGCTTACTTTTGTTTACAAGAGCTTTAGTGTACCGCTTTACTCGGTGGGATGAAACACAGACCATCTCACCCAGTGTCTTCAGGTACATTTTAAAGAATACTGGTTAAACTATTTTGTAGGAAAGTGATAATGCTTTCCAGAATTGAGACATTGAAAAACCAATGTGTCCAGTTTACAAAATAACATGGGATTAAAACATTTCTAAGGGGCCTAAGGAAAGACATTTGCACTTTCCTTGAAAGTGAAATAGAATAGATTTCATGGGTTGACCCAGGATTGGTGGAAACAGAACAAGAACTGGAAAAGGAGAGCATTTAGAGGCTGAGGTAGAAACCTAGTGCAATATAAAGCCTCAGGAATCTACAAGGGTGACCCTAGCTAAAACTCCTAGCAATCAGAGACACGTAACCTGAACTGGCCATCTTCTGTAACCAGCAAGACTTCCAATGATAAGGTTGGGACACCAGCTCATCTACATAGCCTTCAAACTACAATTTGTCCTACCTACAAGATTTTTTGGGGTAAATGTGGCACAGGAATTCTGGGAGGGGACAAATAGTGACTGGTCCAACCTGAGACCCCTGCCATGAGAGGGAGCCCACCCCTGACATGGAACACCATGATCCAGAGGACTGTAATGATGCTCAATGATATTCTGCCATACTCATAAATTGGTGCCTAGATCAACTGTCAGAGGAGAGGTTTCACCTAGAACTATGATGAAAATAGATGCAGAGAGGCACTGCCAAATATTAGGCAGAGGATGGGAGAATCACAAGGAAGATAGGGAGGAGCCAGAGGGGTCAAGGACGCACAATCAAACCCACAGAATGAATTAATCTGAGCTTATAGATGTTCAAAAAGACTGATACAATGACCAGGAAGCCTGAAGGACTGACCTAGGCCCTCTGCATGTATATGCCAGTTGTGTATCTTGGTGTTCTTGTGGGATTCCTAAGAGTGGGAGCAGTGGTTGTCTCTGACTCTGTTGCCTGCTTCTGGGACCCTTTCCTCCTACTGGGTTGCCTAGTCTAGCCTTAATAAGATAGAAGGAGCCTATTCTCATTACAGCTTGATACACCATGTTTGGTTGATATCCATGGGAGGCCTTCCCTTTTATGAATAGAAACAAGGAGAGAATAAGGATGGAGGTGATAGGGAGGGTAGATGGCAGAAGGGATGTTGTGGAAGCAGTTGGGAGGAGAAACTGCTGTTAGGTTGTAAATAATAATAATAATAATAATTAAAACTAATGAAACACACCTAAGCTGATCTCAGATATTTTTACTGTGTTCATTGTGTTGCCTTATTGTGTGCTTTAAAATCAGTTTTATAATTTTGGCAATATTTACACTTAAACAAACAAAGTTTAAGTTACTAGTTTGCTTGGGAAATCCTTTGATATTCACCAGGTGTGACTGAGCAGAAAAAGGACCAGATTTCATGGTAAGCATCAGGCCTAGAGAGAGGAGTTTGTGCCTGGCAGCCAAAACATGTAAATGAAGCAGAGTTACATTTCTGTTCATAGTACAGGTTTGGAAGTAAAATATAACACCTCTGGGCTGTTTTCTTGAAAAGTACGCAGTGAGAACACACTGGGGACTCATGGGTAGCAGTTAAATTGTGTTTCGGATTCGATTCCTTCTCTGCTAAACATTTCACACTGGCTTTGGCAAGTAGCAGATTATCCATTTCCTGTTGTCTCTCAAACCCAACACAGACAACAGTTACTGCTCTTAACTGTTCATAGCAGCAACAAGGTGGTGAGCCCAGCACAAATGCTCATGAACACATAAATTCAACTTGACTCCAAACCAGAAAGGCAAAGCTCCATGATTCACAAATTAGCTTATTCTTTAAATAGTGATCTAGAGGAAGACAGAAAAAAGACTCGTAGCCGCCATAGCAACAGTGACAGAAGGACCCTCGAGAATCTAGATTCTAGACAATAAATTGGCAAGCATAAAATGCTTCCCTAGAGCAGACAGCCCCCTGAGTTGGGAATTGATGCGGTACTTGGTGAATGTGAGCACTAAAAATCAAGACACAAGGCTGGGATCAGAGTGATGCTGTCAGGGAGAAAATGAGTCCAACAAGATTGCATACTTAAAACATACAATCGAGAAACTTTAGCCGATGCTGACACCCCCATATTTGGTTGACCACCTGTACCATAAGCTGCATTATAGAAATTGCCATTCATAATTTGGGAAGGACATTTATAACCATAACTAGAAAACCAAATGTTTATCCAGAGGAGATAATATAGCAGTAGAACTAGACAGTTTTGAAGACTCCAAATATGAGTTCCTTAACAGGGCGATTATTTAAGGATTTAATTTTTTTAAACAGTAACTAAAAATGAAAAGCATCAAAGCTTTGGGGGTTTTTTTTGTTTTTTGTTTTTTTGTTTTTGTTTTTTGAAATACAGAGCAGGAATACTTAGAATTTGCTGTGTAGTCAAGGTTGTTCTTCGACTCCTAATTTTCCTTCCTGCATCCTCTGAATGAGGGGATGACAGGTATGTGACCCTAAGCCTTGCTATGGGAATTTATTAAAAAAAAAAAAATGTGACTTTAAGAGCAGAGAAATTGGTTGAGTTGCTGAAAAGCACCTTTCATACCACACAGCTAGTTTAGAAAAAGGCTTCATTCTGTACTCCCCTTGCTGTTCCCTGCTAAGAGGGCTGATGAAGCGAGGGGAACTCTATGGCAGGCATGACAAGTGTTTTCTGTTTGTTTGTTTGTTTTGTTTGCTTGGGGTTTGTGTGTGTGTGTGTGTGTGTGTGTGTGTGTGTGTGTGTGTGTGTGTGTGTTAAAACCTAGAGATTAGAAGAAAAACTAATACCTTCACCAAGGAGCCTCCCAGAGACCACTACTTGAAGAAACATTTGGGGCTGAAGCATTTTCTAAAGCTGACACAAGTGCTTCAGGAGTCATACTATGGGGATGGGGAGGCTTCTTGCCTCCCTTACTGGTACTTCCTTTTCCTGGAATTAAACTAAACATGGTCAGCTTCCTGCATATAGGGACAGGAGGGAGATATGGTTTGTGGGATATTGACACTCAGTGAAGGGATAGCAAACAAGGAGCCAGATCTCTGATGCATATCCAAAGACAGTAAGATAAGAAAGGCCTTGGAGATGATTGGTTGGAGTCTGGAAAACACAGTTGGCTGGATGTTGAGACAGAGAAGTGAAAAATGGGATGCTAGATGAAGAGGAATAGCGGGCTCAGAAACAGGGACCTTGACTAAATTCCCACTCAGTTGCAGATGTGCATAGGCCAAGCCTGCATCTGTTGGAGTTAGCCCCTATGCTTGATTGGTTATTACATCAGTGAATCAAGGGGCTCCCAGAAACATTTCAGAGTTCCCAATTTTGTCTCAGGCACTTCCAGGGTCTGATGCGACAGACAACTGGTAATGTTTGCTAAGAGCCCACACATGTCTGGCAAACAGAGAAATAGGAAGAATCTCCCCCTGACTTTACCTAAATGTGGCATAACTTTTAGATGGCAGCCTAGTGTCCACACAAACTTCAGTTTACAGTTTAGACTCATTTGGGTGGAGGAGAATATTGGCTGGCTTCCTTCTTGAAATTTAAAATTTAGAGTAAGCTGAAGAGAGACCCACACCATCCCTGAAGGACCTCATCTGCTCTGGAGAGTGTAATAATTCTAGGGAGGGCACTGCCAATGTGCTCTTTCCCAGGACCCTTGCAATCAAGGCAGTCTCCCATCTCAGAGATCTTTCCAAACTAGGAACTCACCCCGTGCGCGGTGTCCAGCCAGGGACTTCTCTCAAGCCTGGTAGTTGCTTCCCATCCACCTTCAGTGCTGGCTAGATGGAGCCGTGGTGTGCTCTGTGCAGTCCTGTCCTGTCTCGGTCACTAACTGCTGCCTTGGATCCAGGCTGCCTGCAGCTAGGATCCAAGCAAGACAGCTAAAATTTATATAGCAAAGGGGCGTTGCTGCTCCCTGGCTTCAGAGGCTGGCTTTGCCTTCCTGCCTGGCTCCTCCTTTGGTAAATTCTGACCAAGGAAAGGATGACTCTACTGTCCCCCAGTGTCACCTACCAGACGCTGTATTGCCTAGGCTAAAACCCAGCATCCCCTAGAGAGGGTCTTGAAGAGGGAGGGAGCTGGGTGGGCTCAAACAACATTATGACAGAGATACACATTCTTTCTTTTGTTTTCTTGTTTCTTTTGTTTTCCACACACTCCCTTCTTTCTAGGTTGACTTAAAAAAAGAAAAGAAAGAAAAACTTTTAAAGAAGAATCAGGGCACTTCCTTGTCTTTTATGGTACTAAATTAAAATTTGTCAATGCCACTGTGAGTCATAAAAGGCATGGATTAATTTCATGGTTTCATATAATAAAGGGGTGGATTTTCAACATTTTTATATTATTATTGAGTTTCATTCATTAAAATTATTGTTATGAAATTATTAAAAAGTCACTAAAGTCACTTAATGTTGAATGAGCATTGGTTTTGTGTTAAAATTAGAAACAAGACAAGAGCCCTTGGTCCCTCAACCATGTACCCAGGGGAAAGAAAAGAATGTTAAATGTCTACAAACAAGAAAGGAATTCAAGTCTGTTGTATTTGTAGTTAAGAGATTTTGTGTTTTGAAAACCCCAAAGTATAAGACCATCAGAGCTAATAAAGAGTTGACAAACTTTCCTAATATGCAATAAATATTTTTTAAACTATTGTATTTTAAACATTAGGAGCAAACAATCAAAAAAAAATAAAGTTGGGCATGGTAACTCATGTTTTAAATCTTAGCATTCAGAATGCTGAGTGAGGACAGCTTGGACTGCCATGAATTCTTGGTCAGCCTAGTCTATAGAGCGTAGCTTTGTTCCATCCTCTCTCCACCAAAATGAAAGTAACACAACAATCTCATTTACCATTGATCAAGAGAATAAGAATATTAGGAATGAATGTTTTCTTTTTCCAGTGAGAATAGGCTGAATGTACAAAGTGTATTTGAATGTATGGACATTCGTTAGCAGACTAAGACGTAAGAGACAAGAACATATAAAGATGAAATCAGTTGCCACCAGAAACGGTGTTAAGGGAGAGTAAAGACAATTATAAAAGGCACTGAAAGGCTGAGAGGGTGCATTGAGCTATAGGAGAGAAAGCTGCTGGATTTTATACCTTTTAGGGCTTGCTCAAATGTCTCCATGGCTAACTCTGTGTGTGGAGGTGGTGGTAGTATGTGGTGTAGTATAAGTGAGATGGTGTATATATGATGAAGTAGATGGGGGAGAGCTTATCATATTGTGTGGTAGATCGTGTTTGTGGGTGTGTCTGTGTGTGTGTGTGTGTGTGTGTGTGTGTGTGAGAGAGAGAGAGAGAGAGAGAGAGAGAGAGAGAGAGAGAGAGAGAGAGAGAGAGATGGGGTAGTAGATGGTAAGACTTTTTTTTCTTCAAGATCGGTTTCTTTGTATAACAGCAATGGATGTCCTGAAACTCACTTTGTAGACAAGACTGGTGTCAAACTCAGAGATCTGCCTGTCTCTGCCTTTCAAGAGCTGAATAAAGGCATGGGACACCATGCCCAGAGGTGGTGGCAGTGGTAAAATTTTATGTTTTATGTTTTTCTGGAAGGTAATGGTGAGTTTACCTCAAATTGCTGGGAGTTGTTAATGAATTTCAATGGCTTTTAAGGACTTGCCCATTTTCCTGTCTGGAAGTGAGTGCGCCAGAGTGATAGAGCAGTGATGAAGAGAGTGGAAGCTGCAGAAACCCACATTCCAAGAAGTGGAGCTGTGGAGAGACAGTGAGATGAAATTGTCCTGAATGCAAAATGCAGAGGAGCATAACCAGAGAGGGAAAGACAACAGGTAGTAAGAACAGAGCAGGCAAAGGAGCTGTGAATAAGTAGAGAAGACCAAAAGGAGAAGCTTAAATGACCCAGGGTAAAGAACACAGTTGGAAAGTGTTGCCCAGGGCAAGAGGGCACAAGGGAGAGTCCCTTTGAAAATGGCAGTTTGAAAAAAACAAGGAAGTAATGACATGCTTGATGTGGGGGTCGTCATCAGAAAAGACTTCTTAGACTTGGTTTTAGGACAGTAAATGTCTTTATTAGCTGGCCAGGGTCTACACTGGGTGTTTAGGATCCCAGTGTAGCATTGGGCCTATCTCAGGGTAAACTTTTATACACAAAACCCATGTTCTGGGTTGACATGCTTCAGTAAAGAAGAACAGTTAACCAGAAGCATAACTGCAGAAGGCAAAAGCAAGGTTAGTAAAGTTAGAAACTTTCCCAGACTTCGATAAATGTTTCCTTTGTTTTGGCTTTGAGAAATGGTACTGTCTACATGCTGAGTTTTTTGGCCTGAGTGGTATTTCCATCATGGAGTCGGTTTTGCTAAGGATTGGGGACTTACTAAGGTCTGGGTCCCTGTTACATGATGAAGTTTTTAAGAATATACACGCATACACATATTTATGTATATATTCATATATAAAGAAACAAGCATATGTAAGGAGTCATGTCAAAAAAGCAATGCCATCTACAGGACTTAAACTCTGCAATTTTCTAGGATAGGTCAAATATCCTTAATGAGAAAAATCCAGAACCTGAAACAGTCTAGAACTTAATATTTTATGAGTGCTTATATAATATGGTAGTAGAAAATCCTCGTCAAGAAACTTTGCATCATGCTCAAGATTATTTATAAAATATTGTCCAGAATTACATTCTGGGTATATGTGTAGAATATACATGAGTAAGTTTAGTTTCTATTCATATTTGAGCCTCATGACCATGTATATCATGTGTATAAGCAATATTCCAAAGCCTGAGATGAAAATCCCAAAATCTAAAAAATGTTTGGAAAGAAAGAAATTTTATTCAATATACTTTCCAAAAAAATTTTCCCGAGTATAAGGAAGAGAGAAGTTTTACAAAAAACAAACAAAGAAAGCATAGCACTACTAAATACACCTAACCATGCACATCCTTACTCTAATTATTACAGCGGTATAACAACGTTGTGCTGTCAGAAGCAAATATCTTAAAGAATAAGTCAATAATCACTTTACACCTTGGTTTGTCTACAAACACAAAGGTAATCTCTTTAAAACAAAGTAAACTTCTCAACCTCACAGGTAATTAGGCAGGATTTCCACTATTTTATTCAACTTCACATATAAAGAATGAACATTTAATTCACCAGAATATAAGGTATTTTCAGTGCTGCCCAAGAGGATGGTAAACATAATGATATTTGTAAAGGTGTAAAGGAACTTAAGATACTTAATTGTCTTTTTCTAAGTTATATTTGCTTTATGAGTCAACTATTTTTTAAAAGTATTAAATTTTCACGAGGAAAGAGAAGAAAATAGGAGTAAAGGCAGTTTTAAATTTAGATAAAGCTGTAGTAAATGATGGATAAGTCACTTTAATATGAATCAATGTCACCTTTTCAAAATATTCAGGCCATTCCACTTAACTACTAAAAATTGTATTGAAGATAGGAATTAATGAAAAATATAAAATTTTAATTTTCAGCAAAAGAGCTGCTTTACATGTTTGAAATATAAGGGCCAACGGTTGATAATCATTGAATAAGCACATGCTTTGAACAAGAACTTACATTCATCTCAGAATGTATAATGAGCCTACGAACTGAAGGATGGGGTATAATAAGAAAGGCTTTAGGATAATGAAATGTGCATATTTTCACCCAGGTAATAAAACTAACAGACTTCCAACTTAAAAACATTACAAAAGTGGGTGACTTTTACAAAATTATTTTTGAGTATTATTTGCTGAGGAATGATAAATAGGACCAGGTGTCTCTGTTTTAGTGGTAAAACCTCAAATATGTTTTACTGTGTTTCTCAGAGTGATTCAGTTTTGAAAGATGCCCTCTTCTCTCACTGTCAAACAGATTATTCACACAATTATACTTTATCTTTGGGATAAAGGTTTTAATATATGGACACTTCGATAATCATACTCTTTGACTAACTGATATTTTGTAGGGGTTTTTTCATCATTTTTATTCCAAGATATTTCCTTGCTGACCAGTAAAAGGCATGTCCTTTTAGAATTTTCTATGAGCTATACCTGAGTTATATTCATTTAGAGGAAGCCACTGGCAAGTAAAGTTAATTCAGAAGTTTATCTTGACTTCACAGATATTTCTTTTTATTCTGAGATTTTAGCATAAATTGCACACACAAACACACATACACACATACACATGTTTTTTAAAACATAGTTACTGAGGAACTATGGCTTCTCAAGATAGAGATGTGGTCTTCTTTAAGGCTAGAGCTCCTAATAGGTCTAATAAGCACTAGTTAATGCCTTGCCCCCAGAAATATATGGACAACCTGAAGTGGAGTCAATGGGTTATTAATTTAGAGAGAGAAAGAATTATGAAGTTGTGAGATGGGGTGGAGGCAGAACTTGGAGCAGTAAACAGAGAGAGTTGAGATAAATAAGATAAAAAATACACTACAGAAAATTCTAAAATAACTAATAAAAAAAGAAAAGGTAAACAATATACTTATGTGCAAGCCCTGGGTTGTTGTCAGATGTCATCTTCTCAGGACATTATCTAAACTGCTTTCATCCTAGAGTTACTCACAAAAATTACCTTCATAAGCTGCCATGTTAAAAAGAACCTATCAACTGAAAAACTCTAGCTAATAAAAATTGGTCCATATAGAAATTAAGAAAAAAACTAAAGACTTTCTAGAATTGATTAAAACACACCACACACACACACACACACACACACACACACACACACACACACACACACAACATACCCAAAACTTATGGTACACAATGAAAGTAGTTAAAGAAGCAAGTTCATATCACTAGGTGACTAAATGAAAAAACTAGAGAGATCTTATACTAGCAACTTAATAATACACTGGAAAATTCTAAAACAGTGCTTCTCAACTTTCCTAATGCTATGACACTTTAATACAGTTCTTCAGGTTGTAGTAAACCCCAACCATAAAATTATTCTGTTGTAACTTTATAACTGTGGTTTTGCTTCTGTTATGAATTGTAAAGTAAATAGAGGATATGTATCATATTTGATGTATGACCCCCAGAAGAGTCATGACTCACAGGTTGGATGCCACTACTCAAGAACAAAAAGAAAAAAAACACAACTAAAAGGAGAAGACAGCAAAAATAAATAAACAAAACTCAGGAATTAAATCAATAAACTTTAAACAAACAAAACCCAATATACTACAAACAAAAAAATGTGAAACAAAGAGTAACTTATTTGAGAAAATAAATAATACTGGCAAACTCTTATTCAAATTAACTAAATAGAAAATAAAAAATATCCAAATTAACAAAATCATAAATGAAAAGGAAGATATAACAACAAATATGGAGGAATCATAGGATATACTTTAAAATCCCATATTCCACCAAATTGGAAAATATAAAAGAAATGGATAATTTTCTCAATAGGTACCACTCACCAAAGTTAAAACAGGATTACATAAGCAATTGAAACTGGCGCATCACTTATAGTGACATAGAAGCAGACATTGGACAGGGCAGTGATTGCACATTCCTTTAGTAACAGCATTTGGGAGGCAAAGGCAGGTGGATTTCTAAGTTCAAGACCAGCCTGGTTTATGAACTAAGTTCCAGGACAGCCGGGGCTACCCAGAAAAACCCTGTCCTTTAAAAAGCCCAGGGGTAGATTGTTTGAGCACAGAATTCAATTAAACTTTCAAAGAAGAGTTAACACTGCCAAATACTCCAAAATTGTTCTACAAGATAGAATCAGAAAGAACATGGACAGATTTATTTTATGAGGCCAAAGTCACCCTGAAAGCCAAACTATACAAGACTCGACAAGGATAAGAGACTCACAAACCAATTTCCTTTATGAACGAACATAGGTGTAAAATACTCATCAAATCCATAAAAACCTAATCCAAGAACACAACAAAAAGATTATCTACCATGATCAAGTAGCCTTCACATGAGAGATGAAGAGATGATTCAATATACAAAAATCAAATGTAATCCATCATATAAACAAACTGAGAGATCATCGTATTAGATGTGAAAAGGGCCCTAATTCCAATCCAACATACATTTATGATAAAATTCCACATGTTTGAACACATGAGATTTTTTTTAAAATCAGGAATCAAGAACACAGTGTAATAGATGTTTCTGAATCTTAAAGGTTTCCTTGAGGGAGGGGTAAAAAGATGCCGTCAATGATACAAACCTCAGGAATCAATTGGAAACCAAAGGGCTAAATCCTTTTTTTTAGTAATGTGGAGAGCCTTATATACCCTCCTTTCAGCACCCAGGTTGTATCACAATCTGGTGATATTGTGTCTTTAATTGGCTGGTCATGATCAGGAGATCTTACAGCATCTGTTGCTATGCAGATTCTGAGCAATCAGAAACTCTTGGCCGTGCATGTTAGACCTTTGTGGGGACTCCAGGTTGGCTCATAAGAAAGCATGTTATGTGCATGCCTTGGCAACTGGTTTGAGCCAATTTACTCAACTGTATGGGCCTGTCATACTACAAAAAAAAGACAGCAATTTAGAAAATGGTGCTGGTCAAACTGGATGGGTGCATGTACAACAATGAAATTAGGTCCATACCTAAACAAAACTCAACTCCAAATGGACCAAAGACCTCTTCATAAAACTAGATACTGTGAACCTGACAGATGAGGAAATGGGAAATTGCTTTAAACTTATCATCATAGGAGAAGACTTCCTGAGCAGAATACCATTAGCACAGGCAATAAAATCAAAAATAAATAAATGTGACCTGATGAAACTGAGAAGCTCCTTTATGACAAAGACACCATCATTCAGGCAAAGCAATGGTTTACAGAATTGCAACTTCTTTTTAAAGTAAATTTAAAATCTTGCACTATGTAGAATCCCATCAAGAAACAATTTACCCTAGAGACCAACAAAGACTATCTTAGCTTTACAGAAGTGTAGAGAGGGAACAGGAAACAAGTAAGTGGCAACAGATGCTCATAAATTAACAGCCATGGGAACTCTCTCCACTCTTGGGACTGAAGACATAATGTAAAGAAATGTTGGTTCTTAAATGCGTCAAGAAAAACACCACAGCAAGTTTTATTTGTCAGAACACAAACAAAATATTACACATTTCCCCCTTTTTATCTAAGTAAAAAGGGAGGGTTTTAATTAACATAGAAAATTATGCAGAATAAATATAAAATACAGACAATAATCATATTAACAATGTCTAATTCATTAACATTTGACAAATTCAGGAAAATACTCCATTATCTATTTTATCTTGGTGAGTTTATAGCATTGTGTGTAATTCACTTTCTATCCTAATTTGTGTTACCAACCCCAAACTATCTTTTAATGTCTCTCAACTTTATATATTCTTTATAACTTTTGTGAGTTTTTTTCTAAATTTATTACCGAAGAAAACTGTAACTTCAACTCCATGAGAGACCTGTGAAGGAAATATAGCACATGAGTAAATAGAAAGCATAGAGCAAGAAGCTTCCAAAAATAAGAAATAACAGAAACAGCTGGCTGCCTGGACAGTCACCCAAAGTTTCTATGGAATGTTGGGGCATCGGCATCTGGCCTGCAGGTCTAGAATATCTGACAGGCTTTCCTGTGAGGCAATATTTTGAGGCACTCTCTCACCTTGTGTTGTCAAAGCTTCACAGCTCTTTCTTCTGTGTCCTTCTTGTCCAGTCTGGACAGTATACAGTCAGCAGTTGAGGAAAAAGCAGGTTTTTGCCCCATGGCTAACTTTTGCCACAAGAGAAATAAACTTCATTTGGAGTTCAGTCAATGCTCATCATCTTCTCTAAAGTAGATTGGTACTGTCAGCAGAAACGTGTTTCGTTGTCATGGCAAAAAGGAACTTCATGTTATTAAAACACCATAAACGCCATATTTTATAGATTTCTGAAGTGTTTGAAAACCACCTGTCAATCTAAAATATCTCTCTTTCACCTTGAAAACGTACCTAACATGACTATATGTTTGATTGTAATAGGTGACTAACTACTATCCAGCATTTCTTTATTATCTTAGTCTGTAATAATAACTTTTAAAGGTTAAAATTTTGTATTACATTGTTAAATGAGCTGTTAGTTGAACAAGACTAGAAACATTTGTACAGTATGCTCTAAAAAATAATCTTAAAGTTGTAGTAATATACAAAATTCAAGTCAATGTAAAAAAAAATATTTAAGACTTGTAGTTGCTTTTTTTTGGTTTAAAAGTAGATTCAATAATCTAACCATTTGTCTTCTTTGCACATCCCCCATTTCTTTTTAGAACAAGATTTCTGAATCAAATCTTTGTTCAGATTTTTCCTGACAATTTCCAATAACAACTTCTAAGCAACCTTCATAAATGATGACAAATATTCATAATGCACTGACAACCAAAATCACCCACCTCACCTTTGGAGAGTCTGTATGAGCAGAGGGATAGGGATTATGAGGAAAGTTCCCATGGTGATGGCTGGCTGGATCTCTGGGAAGCTCACTGGATCAGGAATTATCATTGGAGATCCATCCAGAGGGGAAGCTGGGCCCCTCCTGGGGGTGGGCGGCTTTCAACTGGCATGGGTTTGTGGAGCCTCGAGGGGTGGGATCAGACTGTGTTCCTGTTCATGGGCTGGCACCTTGGATCCCATATCCTATAGAGCATTGACTTTGGGATAAGTGAATCGCACTTGCCTGGAGTGGATGTGCCCTGTTTGGCTGGCCCACCTTGGGACTACTTGCCCTTTTGGGGGAGGGGATGGGTAGATGGAGAGAGGGGAGACTAAGGGCTGCTGGGAGGGATTGGGAGGAAGGAGGATGGGGGAGCAGGGGGATACATTGATGGAGATGACTTTTTTAAAAATAAATTAAAGTAACAACATTTTTATATAAAAAATATAGATATCATGTTTTAATTTTTTTCCCTCTGCCTAGAGGTGATGACATCTTTAGAAGACCCTGAAAAAAATGGGATAACTGTCGATTTCTCATACTCTTTGTAATGAGAAAGTGCAGGGCTTATCTTAAGGCCTGGATAGAGTAGTCTGTAAGGCTGGATCATATCAACTAGTCAACTTGAAATTATGCTGAGCAGATTTTAGCCAAAAGCTGATTCTTAGATGATGATTGTGGTGTTACTATAGTCCAGATGGAATCATTGTTGTGTGACTCCATCCCCCTTTTAAAGATCTCAAGTTTGCTGATAGGCACGGCCATGGTTCGTTGGAGAAAACAAACATTTTAAATGTTATATACAACAGATCTCAAAAGCTTAAAGTGCCATTTGTGAAGATATATGAAACTTTATCTTCTTGGAAATGTAATATATCAATAGATCAATTTATTCCTTTTCCTGTGACATTGTCTCTGAATTACTTGTCTTTTTTTTCAGATGTCTCATTTGTCTACTGCTCTTCAGATTCCTTAGCTGATTGCCTTCATTCTCCTGGAAAGACAGAAACAAAACCCTGTCAGGAGCCATTGTCTTGGGCTATTGTAAGTCAGGACATAAATGAAGTTTATAGCAATTGATAAATTAGATGTCAGCCCACCAGAGAAATGTTTCTCAGTTGGAGGAACCTGTCAAACAAGGCTTGCAGACCACTAACTTTGAATACTGTTTCTTCCATCTACAATTTCTTCTACAATAACAGCTATCTCTCCATTACCATGCATTTTTATTAAATATATACTTGTTATCTTATGGTGGTACTTTAATCTTATGGGTACACACATATTTGTGGATGATGAGAAGAATTTGACTTCTCATTATTTATATAATTTTGATATGTAGAAAATATGCTAGGATATGCTTCATAAATAGATGTATTGTCTCAGAAGACAGTAAACTCTTAAAGGCTGCCTTGGGTTTTTTTTTCCTCAGTCTAACAAGAAAATAACAATTTCTCTTTAGTCTAACCCAAACTGCACACATTTTTACCTCAGAGAAAGTTCAAACTAGACTAAGGGCCTTTGTAAATAGATCATAAGTTTAAAACTTTACAGTTTTGCACAAGGTCACAGTCACAGATATCGATCAAGATTACTAACACACAAGCATTCAGAGAGGAGAATATTAACTTATTACTTGCCAAGTCAGCTGACAATGAACCTGTGTCTCAAAGTTTCTCTTATTTGGGCATTATGGCTCTCCTTCTTACTCCTAAAACCTTGAAAGTGTGTATTGTCATGGTCAATAGCTCTGCCCTATCACTTACCCTTGGAATGTGCTTTTGAGAGGTAGCCCTTGAAAATTTTATTGTTCCCATCTTCCTGAGAAGTAGTTATTTAGGCTAGATGAAGAAGAAACTAGGAATAACTAGGGTGGGGACAGAGAATTAAAGCTAAGAAAATATAGATAAGTAGGACAAAGAATTAGAATTAAGACGGAACAGTGAAGAGACAGCCAGAAAGAGTGGTGTGATGGCATTTGTTTTTCCACCCCCTGATCCTTAGGTTGCTGTATGGTCTTTATTGGAGTCTGAAGGGGGTCTTCATGGCTGGCACTTAAAGGACCAATTATCTTGCCACAACCATAAGTTTAGAGAGTTTCCCATTTGGCAAGTCGTGTCTGTCCAATAAAAAGAATTTGTTAGCCTGATGAGTATTTTTTAAGATTTTAAATTATTTTATTAATGATGTATGTTAATTTATTGAAATTGCATAGAATATCTCTAGAAGAACAAAACTGTGAACCATTAGGAGGGGATCAGAGCAAAAAGTTAAATTGTGGCTCTGAGGGAAGACAGAATTGTGTCCGTTTTCCTGGGTTTTTTTTTTTCCTTTATTTTTCTTATGAATAAAAACACCTTTTTTACCCAAGTATCCCCCCTGCTCCCCTTCCTTTCCCTCCTCCCAGTCCCTCCCAGTCAGCCTTCAGCCTCCCCTGCTCTCAGCTGGACCAGGAGCTCCGCCCAGTGCTCAGCCAAGGATCTCTGCCTCCACCTCTATTCACTGTTGGATGTAGGTTCTGTGATGACGCTTAGGGTGGTTATTCATCTGATTATAGAAGAGGTCCTGTTTAGGTATCCCCTCCACTATTGGTTGGAGACCTAGCCATGGACATCCTGTGAGTTCTTGGAGGTTTCCCTAGCACCCGGTTTCTTTCCATCCCCACACCGGCTTCTTCTATCGAGATGTCCATCTCTTTTATTCTCCTTCTTTGTTGTTCCCCTAACTCAACCATCTCCTTCCTTCATAATTTTTTTTCCCAGCTCTTCTTGGTTACAATTCGTTATGACCCCAATTTTCTAAGATTATCCCCATTTTCTCTTCTTAGAGGAATCTTTGGGTGTCTCTCTTAAATTCCTTCTAATCCAAGTTGCTCAGGGCTTGTGGTTTGCAGCTTGGGTATTTTTTGCTTTTTGTCTAAAATCCACTTATGAGTGACTACATCTAATGCCTCTCTTTCTGGGCTTACCTCACTAGGATGTCACCTTTTTTTCTGTTGAGTAGCACTCCATTGTGTAGATATGCCACAGTTTGTTAATCCATTCTTCAGTTGAGGGGCATCTAGGTTGTTTCCAGGTTCTTGCTATTACAAATAATGCTGCTATGAACATAGTTGAGCTAATGCCTTTGGGGTGTGAATGTGGATTTTTAAGAACTTTCTCTACTCTATATTTTCTCTCCCAAGCCTATGTACATTTTTTAAACATACTGTAAACTGTTTAGAGGGTTTTTTCATTTGAATTTGTTTGCCCTGCATGTCTCTATCTTTTTATGACCACATTCAGCATTAAACTGCTAAGCAGGCATGGCTAGTACTAAAGCAGCAGCTCTGGCAGCTGTCTGTGTCTTGCTCCTTGGTCTGTGAGAACTTGGCTCTGTGCTAGGGGTACCAGTGGAACACAAATTTACTGCCCCAGCTCTTGGGAGTTCTTTGGTCCACATGGTCACCAAGTATAGCACCACTCACTGCTCATAAACCCCATTTAAGTGTTCAGTAGCAGGACCTCCCAAAAAAGCCACCAGAACCACTAGCACGAACCAGGAAGCTATAGCTTAAAGGAGCCATACCTCTGTTTGCTGCTAGCAAAGAGGGCCTATCAAAGGGAAGACAGCTGTCAAGAAGTCTTGTTTGATTCCATTTTTGTGTGTTTAGAATCCTTTTTAAGGTTTGTTGGGTCTTATGTGAAAATTCTAGCCCTCTTTTGGATGCCATATAAAGTGTAAATTTATTTAATCTTATCAACAAAAATCAGGAGTCAGATATTGGGATAAAATCTGAAAGATCAGAGAAGCAAGGGTAAGACTCACTTCCTGCCTCTGCAAATTCTGACCAAGCAGGCTGAGATCTTCTACTCCCCTATTTTACCACTCCCCATTTCTTCCCTGCCTTATCACTTCCTGTCTCCTGACTGTACAAATCTCCAGACCTCTGTGATTTACTAGTGGCCAGCACTGCCTCTGACTCAAGGAAAGGTTTATTAGTCAGAACACAACTGAAAGGAGGAAGCCTTTGTTGAGTAAATGTCTCCATGATCTAGATGGAAGATATTTTATTAATTATTGATTTATGAGAGAGGGCCCAGTCCACTGTGAGTAGTGTCATCTCTGTGCTAGAGATGGGTTGTATAAAAAAGCAGAGTGAGCTAAGGAAAACAAACCAGTAAACAAGACCTCTTTATGACCTCTGCATTAGCTCTCTGCTCTGCCTGCTTGAGTTCCTGTTTTGACTTCCTTTGATGGTGAAATGTCATGTGGAAGCATCAGCTGAATAAACTCTTTCCTCCCCAAGTTGCTTTGGTCGTGGTGTTTTCTTACAGTAATAAAAACCCAAAGAAACCATTCTAGGACTTTTTGGATCGTATATATTCATTCAATGATGCATTAATGATTCAATGGTGTGTTTTTAATTTTCACAAATATGTGTATTTTCTGTAGTTGTTGGTATCTGCTTTTATTCTTTGTGGTCAGATAAAATAGGAGTGATTTTAGGATTTTAAGGTTTTTTGTATTTGTGAGGCTTATTTTGAAATCTAGCATATGATCTATTTTATAGCGAGTCATATTGGCTTCTAGAGTTGAGTGCAATGCTATATAAATGTCTTTTCCATCCATCTAATTCATGCTGATATTGAGCTCTGAAATGGTTAGAATGATGTATTGAAAATTTCCCATTGTTCTAGTTTGCTTTTCTATTGCTCTCAGAAATACCACAACTAATAAAAACTTGGGCAAGAAGAGGTTCAGCCTTCATTACTGAGGGAAGTCAGGGCCGGACCTTATAAAAAGCCTGAAGCCGAAAGAGAGGAACACAGCTCCCTGATTGGTTGTAAGAGGACCAAGCAGATACCAAAACAGTCTGCTCAATCTTCTCTTAGAGATCAAGCCTCAATTTCAGTTTCCTGAGACTGGACAGGCAGTTTCTGAAGAGCCACAAACAAAGGACAATCAGTCTCTAATACCGACCACAGCAAGAATGGGTAGGCCCGGTACATGCAGACCAAGTCTGAGCCATAAACAGTGCAAGGTGATAACCAACTAAGAACAAAGGCCTGCCCCCAAATGGAAAACTATACCCCTGACCAGCTCTGGCTGATCCGAAGTTACTAATATCGTGGCTACTTGCTTAAGTCAAGTGCAGATAAAATGAGCTAATTACCTTAGAACCTCCCCTTGGCTGTACTTAAAAGGAGCCCACATGTCTCTCTCTCTCTCTCTCTCTCTCTCTCTCTCAGTACTCACCATTTTGCAGGATGGCAGGCCCTAGCAAACATTCTTGAGATAATAAATGTTCTTGCTGATCTTACACATAGATGGTGGCCTTTTGTGGGGCTTCTCCAAGAACCTAACACATGCTGCATTGACTAGGAAGCTCTCTGGGACCCCCACCACACTGAGCACCTGGTCAGACAGCTGATAGGCAAGTGAACACTATTTGTCTTGGTTTATATTCTGATTGTTACTAACTCGTTACTGTTCTGTTCCGTGTGTTCATGGTTTGGGGAAGCTTGAGCTAAGAATGTCCAGGCCTGAATGCTTGTTGGATGCACCTAGAAGCATTTGCACCATGTGTGGGTCAAGAAAGACATCCTTGACTGCACCTAGGTAGAAACTTTGGGTCCGCTTTGGGTAAACTGAGATACGCGCGTAGTTCCTGTGAGGTGGAGCTTGTGTACCAAAAAAGATTATTTGTTAGACAGGGTTTGATAACTCCAAGTGAGGTCTTCATCTCAGTGCTCCTGTACTGGTACTTGGTTGTCTGCTACTTGTTTCTGTCTATGAATCTCCCTCGTTTTCTTGGAAGAAGGAAAAAGAGAGGTCTTACCATCTGGCCTACAGCCAGCTACAACTCTTGCAGGGGCAGAGACAGGACTATGGGAAAGTTCATAGTGTGGGTGGGGTTTGGATGAGCCTGCAGGAGAGGCCTGCATCCAGCCAGCCAGCAGCTTCTGTAGATGGCTGGAATGCTCTGTTAGGTGAGGAGGAGATTAAGGGGAGACATGAATATGTAAGTGGGGGTGGGGACATGGAGAATTAGCTTCTTGCAATTGATAAGCTATGATAAATGCTGAACAAAGAATCTGGGATTAATTGTTAATTTTTATAGGCAAAGGAGTTAAGAAATTTACAGGGCATCCAAGGGTGCACTCTGTGCCTGCTGTGACCTTCTTTTCCTTTCTAAGCTAAGTTTTTTTCTTTTCCACTGTGATAAGGTCAAGGTCTAGTCTCGGCTGCCAGCCAGTTCAATTAAATCAGCCTAAATATGCTTTGAGAAAAAGTATGCTTTTGTTTCTATAAAGAAAGAAAAAAATACATGGGTTTTGGTCATTTAAGTTTGATGAATTACAAATACTTATCATTATTTGAGGGAATTTGTTACAAATTATTAATAATTAAAATAAAAAACCACAAGTCTCAAATGTTTCACATTAATACAGGTTTTTATAAATGTTGATGTAAACTCAGAATTATTGTTGTTATGAAATATATCTATTCCTGTTCCTATTTAAAATGTTCTACCTATGTAATTTTCTAAACTGCTGAGAAAAAAAAATCACAAAAAAAGACTTCAATGGAAATTTTCATGTTAACTGGAAAGCAAGGAAAAAACTAGAGACTGAAATAATGGAAACAAAAAGATCACCCTGTGACTTCAGTGACAACCAGAAACCCACAGACCCTTGACCCACTGGTGGATTCTTCAATATTCTGAGCCTGTAACTGCTCCTGCACTGGCTGTTCCAAAGCCTGATGTTTCTCCCTTGTCAAAGGCCATTGATGAACCCAAATAGGCTTTTCTGTCAACCATCTCAAAGGCAGCACTGTGAGTGTCTTTACAGATTCAATGGCTATTGGGCAATTCTTTGCACAACCTGAATAACTGATGATTTTTTTGTGGAACCTTAAAACATTGCTTTCAGAAACATAATTGAGTCTCTGGTTGATATCTGAACCTGGAGGGATTTTAATCTGTAGGTCAGGACCCCATAGATTCACTGCTATGTCAGCCATTATGGCTTCATCCTTTCTGATCTTTTGGTCCTATGCATTCAAGCCATCTCACACTCTGTTTCACTTGAGATATTGTTCCAATACCCAAAAACTGGATATCCACTGCCTGTAAAGGCCATCTTGGATGCTATGATTGTGGGGTTATGATTGAAACGTCAGCTCCTATGTTGACTAAACCCTGGATATAAATATTATCTGCCCACACTTTTGAAAAATTTTGGTCTTTGTTAATTTATTGAAGTCTGCCAAAATATTTGCTTTGTGGTTTTTCTTGGAACTTTCTATTTCTCTCTTGAATTTATTCTACTATCCAATGCCATATGATCTTCTATATCAGGCACTAGATGTCTTACTTGCCCTGAGGATACTGGTCTTCCACTGTGACTGGATATGATGGTACCTTTTCTTTGAAATCTGATTTTTTGCGCTTCCCAGGGGAAGCCCCAAGAGGCATTTCTCAATGGTAGAGGGTTGCCTTCTTTGTCCCTGGTAGATCTACATTCATTGGTCTAACGTCATCCTTTGCCACACCTTCTGCATAACCCAGAAGGCAATGGCCTTCTGTTCGAATCAAGCCTAAAATGGAGATTATTTCCAGAAGTACCTTGTGTACAATTCTGTCTTATATGGCCTGATTTACCACAGTTAAAGCAAGTGATGCCTTGGTTTCTCACCCTAACATTAGCAATGGCTTGGCCTACCCAGTTCTCTTCATTGCAATGGAGAGATCCAGCATTGATTGCATACTGAATCCATTCCTCTTTTGGTGCAGCTCTGATCTTTAAAGGCATAAGCATTCTTTTACATTTCAGATTAGCATGATCAAAGGCCAGAGAAAGTATTAACTGCTTCCTAACTTCTGGATATGATACTGCTCTATGTACAGCCTTGGTAAGCCTCTATAGAAAGTCAGTGTAAGGTTCTTTTAATCCTTGTTTGACCTTGGTACAAGGCTCAATTTTCTGATCAGGGTCCAAAATCTTTTCCCAAGCATTCAATGTAGCAGTATGGCACACCAATAATGTATGTTCATTATCAGTAATCTGAGCCTTCACATCAGCAAACATTCCTTCAACAAGGATTTGGTCCTGAGAAATGAAAAAAAAAAAACCCTAATTTTTCCTTGTTTCTCTAAGGCCCTAGACTCCTGCCTAAACCAATTTCTCCACTGCAAATTTTGACTGTAGTCCAGTACGGCAGCAGTGAGCTATATCCATTCATTAGGCAGGGTCTGGTTTCTTGTCTACCATGAATTTAACAGCTGTTTTACATAAGTAGAGTGTATACCATGAAGTGATATTGCCTCCTTAAAAATCTTTGATATCTTTTATATGTATCTATCGGCTCATACAGATTCTGAGGAGTCCCCATATGCCTTCTTTGACTGAACAGTAACTGGAAAAATTACTGGTGGAGAAGGGGGTAGCCCTGTCATATTTACCACATTAAGAAGAGTATCTTCATTATCATAATATCTCATCAGGGGTTGACCTGAGTTGTTCTGAGCAGAAAATGCTTTACCACTCTTTTCCAGTACTGCAATACAGTCCTCCCATTCCTGAAGCTTGGATACTACTGACTCCCATTCCTGGATTTTGGATACTACTGATTTTTCTAGAGCTTGGTTTTCCTGATGAAGCAGTCCTTCCAAGGACCTCATAGAACCACTAATTTTTCAATCCACATCATTAACCTAATAACAGTTTTCTTGTCTTCGTCATTAATGTAGTTAACAAGTTTCTTGTTCTCATCATTTAAGTAAAGCATATATTTTTCTTGTACAGTTTTATCCATATCCAAAGAGGAAGCCTTATCTGAAAGCTTGTTGTAACCAATTTCCAGAAAATTAATCTTATCTGCCATTTTAGTGTTTGAAATTTCCATATCATATACCTTAGACATCAGTTGTTGATTTCCAGATTTTACCTCTTTCATTATGCTTTGAAACATAAAATATAGAAATAAGCTGAAAAATAGTAGGACTGGGGTATTGAAGCCCTCAAGATATTCATTTGAGAATTTCTCAATCACCATGGAAAGTATGACTTGAAGTCATTAATAGAATAATTCTCAGCCATTACCTCAGTTTAGTTGCAATGATGACGTTTGGTCAGCAGGTGTCGCAGTAGCGTTCAGTGCTCCATTCACCAGCAATATGGCAATTGCAGGGACTCTCTCTCGGCAGCACGAGGCTACCTACAGTCCCTTTGTGGCTTTAAAAAGTCCCAGCAGGCACATACAGGTTGAATATGAACCTTAGGAAAGGCAGAATCTCACAAGACTAAGGATGGATAAGACAGGTTCCAAAGCGGCAGCAGGGGGCGCACGCGCAGTGACCGGCAGCCTCTGCAGCGGGGAGCCTCAGCTCAGTGCTGCGCCGGGTGCAGATCTTGTTCCAAAGCACTGGCAGTGATCACAGTTTCCACTGTGGCATGGCAGGGTGACCCTCTGCTCAGTACTGCGGGCAAGGTGGACATGGCCCGGAACAGGCTTTGTGGAATCAGCTGGGAAGTCAGGGACTGCTGCCATGGTATGCAGTCTCCGCTGCAGCCTGGGACCTTAAGCTCAGCGATCCATTCTCTCAAGAAGGCAGGCACTCAAGATCCCAGCAGCCCCTCTTGAACGGGCTGGCCACACCCCTTTCAGGGGTTCGGCCCCTGGATAAGTGTCTTCCAACCTTTCAGCTGACACTTAAATCCCACCACAAGTTTCTGTCTGGTAGACCCATTAGTTGGGGTATTGAAATCTCCCATTATTAGTGTATGGGGTTGGATGTGAGGTTTAAGCTTTATTAATGTTTCTTTTACATATGTGGGTGTCCTTGTATTGGGGGCATAAATGTTCAGGATTGAGATTTCTTCTTGATGAATTTTTCCTGAGATGAATAAATAATGTCCTTTCTGACCTTTTTGATTGAATTTAGTTTGAAGTCTATTTTGCTAGTATTAGGATAGCTATACCAGCTTGTTTTTGATTCCGTTTGATTGGTAAATCTTTTCCAAGCCCTTTACTCTGAGGTTAGCCTGTGTCTTTTTATAGGTGAATTGAGTTTATTGATATTAAGGCATATTAATGCCCAGTGATTATTAATTTCTGTTATTTTTGGTAGTGGTGGTGGTGGTTATGTGTGTGTCTTTCCCTTCTTTGGGGTTTTCATCTGTGGGATTGTCTATTGCTTGTGGCTTTGTGGGTGTATCTAGCTTCTTTAGGCTGGAGTTTTCCTTCTAGTGCTTTATGTAGAGCTGGATTTGTGGGTGGATATTGTTTAAATTTGGATTTTTATGGAATATCTTATTTACTCCATCTATGATAATTGATGGTTTTGCTGAGTATAGTAGTCTGGGCTGCCATCGGTAGTCTCTTGGTGTCCATATAGCACCTGTCCAGGACCTTCTGGCTTTCATAGTCTCCATTGAGAAGTCGGGTGTTATTCTGATGGATCGGCCTTTATAAGTTACTTGACCTTTTGTTCTTTGCAGCTCTTAAAATTCTTTCTTTATTTGATATTAGGTGTTAAACAAACTTTTGGGGGGATATAGTTATTTGGTGTTCTTTAAGCCTCTTGTATCTTCATGGGCATTTAATTTTTTAGGTTGGGAAAGTTTTCTTCTATTACTTTGTTGAGTATATTTTCTGTGCCTCTGAGCTGGAATTCTTTCCTTCTCCTGCTCCTATTATTCTTAGGTTTGGTCTCCGATTTTCTGAATGTTTTGTGTTAAGATTTTCTTTAACTTTAGAGTTTTCTTTGACTGACAAATCCATTTTCCTCTACTGTATTTTCCACACCAGAGATTCTCTCTTCTATCTCTTGCATTCTGTTGGCTATGCCTGCATCTGTAGTTCCCGTTCATTTACAGACTTTCGGTTCTCCCCAGTTATTGCTTATCTTTCAGTTTTTAAGACTTGCGCTGTTTCCTTCACCTGTTTGTCTGCTTTTTCTTGGATCTCTAGTCTTCCTTTAAGAGATTTGTTGTTTTCTTCCAATTTTTTGCTTGTCTTTTTCTCTATTTCCTTGAGGGGGGTTTTCATTTCTTCTTCAAGTTCCTCTTTAGGATGCATGATTAGCATCTCATCTTGCTTTGATGTTACAGGTAGGAACGAGCGTCCAAGAAAGATGACTGAGGTTTTCTGTATTGTGTTGCTGTTGTTTTATTTTGTTTAGCTGTTAGTACAAGGGCAGTCCATTCTGTTCTGGATCTACCAAAACAAGCCCTCTCCATTGCTATTTGGACAGATCAGCACTTCGTGTCTCTGTGCTGTGAACACTCATTTCTTTAAACATAATCAGGAAGTTTTTTCATGCAACGTTTTATTCAGGTTGTTTTCTCTCCAGGCCCTCCTCCCCTTCCTACTTCCTCAACAACTACAAATAGCTTCTTGGTCAGGGGTGGGACTTCGCTTCCCCTTTATGGTGCTGTCACTTTGTCTGGTTTGAACTCATGTAGGCCTTGTTTGTGCTGTCCGAGTCTCTTAGGCTCGTCAGGGTGTGAGTCCTAGTGTGTCCAAAGACAGTGTTTCCTTAGTATGACTCCTTTGTTTGCACATGGATTCCTGGTACAGATATGCTGGGAGGAACACATTTCCATTACCAATATAAAGTATCAGCTTGGTTTCTAGCTGCGTTTTACTAATTCAGATCCAAAAGGAATATGAGAGGTCCCTCTATTTAAATCCCATTTTACATGATATTCTGAGCAATTCAGGGTCTACCAGCACAGCAGATGTATAGTAGTACCCAGGAGACTGAGAGGTGCTGAAACAGGTCTGATATTACAATGGTTTCAGAATTTAGGTCTTTTGATGTGATGACAATTTTGCATGCAGAATGGACATGAATTTTCAGAAAAACAAGCTATAGTAGGTTGACATAACCTCCCCAAAGATGTCCACAGTCACCTATAGCAGCCACAGTTCCACTCAGACACAGAGGTAAGCTTTTCTAGATTTATGTAGACACAGTCATCTTCTAAGAAATATCTAATTATTTTTGTGTGTGTGTCTTTCACATCATGCATCTAAATTCCATTCACTTCCCTGTTTCGTCATACCTGCCCTCTGCCCTTACACTCATAATAGCCGCCGACTGCCCAGCACCACAAGGCGCTGGGAAGGCCTGTGCTTTTTCCTTGGTGCCTGGGTAAAGTGCTCTGAGCATGTGACAGGGTCATCTTTGATCATCACTTTGTATCTGTGTTTGGAGTAATGTTCTAACATTTCTTTCTCTGTCTGTGTATAACATATGTTTTGTTCTTCCGTTCAATAGTGCTGCATGGTTTGAAAATATCCAAATGTGTTAATTTGCTTTCCACAGCATGGACATTAAAATCTTTTCTGGTTTAAGCTGTTGTAAATAAAAACTGCTGTGAGTCACTCAGGTTCTCATCCTGTGTGGGAGGATATTTATGTTTTTTCAGGAACTGAACTACTTAGGGGAAGGTTTTCCTCTTTACATTGGCTTTTGGTTGGAATCGTGTACAAAGACTAAATGAATATAAATGTTATAAAATATAATTGGTGTATATTTAGATATTCTTGAAGAATCCACAAAGCTCTCCTTCACACGGGTCATAGCGGAGCTGCAGCAGCCTGGCTTGTGTGTGATGAACAATGAATCAAACGTTCTCATTTCTAGGTACATAAGATGGTAACTTGTTTGTCTATGGTGTTTCTACGCTGAAGTCCTGTGGCGTTTGTCTGAGTAGACCATTATATTTTGTTATAATAATTTACCACAGGCTCTAAACCCTTAAGCATCTTCCATCGGATCTTGGTCAAGTGCTAAACTGCTTAGCAAACATTTCCTCACAAGAAGTATGAGCTAAACATGGAGACATAACAGATTCCTCACCTATAAGTTCAATCAATGAAGTTGTGACTTTATGGGAGTAGAATTTAGATCCCTAGTAGCTCACAGCCTATGAGGACTAGCCAATCCCTAAGATGCAAAGTGAGCAGATGGGACAAGAGGCTGATGCTCAGCATCACAGCACTGAGCGAAAGGCTCCTTCCAATTACATGGCCCCTCATAAGAGAATTTTTAAGATGAACTTCACAGAGGGGAAAGGTATGCTAAGCTAAAGCATAAAAAGCAGAAATCTTAGTTCTGCATGCACCAGCAGAGCCTGGTGCCCAAACTTATTTAAGAATTAGTTTCAGGAGAGGAGGATGGGAGAGGTAATGGAAAAGATATAAAATTTTCCCTCCCAGATAAATAGAATAGAAATTGTGCACTTTACAACCTGCACTGAAGAAGGAAAATGGAAAGACTGCAGAGTTCTAGCCAGGACTTTAAGGGATTTCAGAGATTGGAGAGCATCCTTTCCAGATGGCTCAGCGGGTCCGAGCCTCTTTTAGGCAGCCCAGCTGGCACCTGGTTCTTCCAGGCTGCTGGTCTTGTCTGAGAGTGACTTTTAGCACTCTACTGTTCATATACTCAGGAAGGAGGGGCCCAGGAGATCAGGTCAGTTTCAGGAACTTCCTGAAGCTATTTGAGGTGATCACGTCCTGTATTAATAAGCTTACCTGTAGGATGGAGTGTTTCAGTTCTGGAGGGAGTTGATATACAACACAAACAAACACATCAATAAAGTTGTTTTTTTTTTTTTTTAAGAGAAAACTAGGGTGATTGTTTCTTGCCATATTGTTACTAAGATTTTTTTTTTGAAGGCGCTAAATAGTTTTAAATCTTACAAGAAAATTGCCATAGATTATGAGAAATCTTGGGGGTTAGGGGCAGGGAGGTTGGTGGATCTGGAAGTAGAGCAAAGAATGACTATACTCAATATATTGTATAAAATTTCCAAAGAATTAAAATATATTTAAAAGAAGAATACAAGAGACCAGTTACCTTAATCTTCATTGTTTTAGTAAGTTTCAACTTTATATCAAAACTCTCATCAGCTCCCAAGTCTCACCTCAATCTCATCACCCCAGGTGTGACTCACCCTTAGGCACTAGAATAATAAGTGTCAAAGTGATGGTTATTGGCTGGGAAGCTGGTCAGCACTCCTGCTTATAGCTTTGGGCCCCAAGGGCACTTGACATGACTCTTACCCGTCCCACTTGAGATTTTTGGTTGGGTGGATAATGAATGCTAGAGGTGAGGATGAGGTGACTTGCTCATGGGCATGTTATTTTGAGAGGGGAAGGGAACGTGTTCACTGGGCTGGGTCCACGTGCATGCTAGTGAGCTGAGTTCAGTCAGGGAGCACTAATCTCCACTGAGTCACATGCCACACTCTACCTGGGATCCACATTCCGTCTAGTTGTTATTCTTATAAATTGTATGGGTTATAACCCGTGACAGAACCATCCGATTCTATACAGTATACCCCCCCCCAGCTTGTTAAAACACACTTTCATTCTCACCAAAACCTTATAAATTGTAGTTTCTACAGGGTAAAGGTCTGGGGTCTACACTTCTTCAGACACCCCAGGTGATTTTGTGCTCCCCAAAGTCTGAGAACGACTAGGCAAAAGAGGCTCTAGGATGTTGTCAGCAAGTCAGAGGATATAAAAAGCTCCACTGTCCTGAAAGCATGAAGGCTGGTGTGGCTTTCACTGAGCCACGTGGTAAGAGAGAAGAGGGTTGGATGTCACTGATAACTAACCAGGAGGCCACTGCTGATTTAGCAGCGGGAGGAGAAACCGAAGACCCACAGCTGCCCACTGAGCTAGAGTGAGACTGCAGACAGGTAACCCCACAGTGCCACCTGGTGGCCTGCTCCCAGTTAGCACACAGATCCCCACAGTGCCACCTGGTGGCCTGCACCCAGTTAGCACACAGATCCCCACAGTGCCACCTGGTGGCCTGCTCCCAGTTAGCACACAGAGCCCCACAGTAGCAAGCTATCAACTGAGTCTCTGAGTTCTCCGAGTATCCCAGTTGGCAAAGACTGAATATGCCAGGTATGGCCATGCTACTGTGCTGTGGGGATTCCAAAAAATAAGCAGGAATGTCCTTAAGAGGGAAACATTGTAATAAACACAATTTTTACAGATATTTGTAAGTATATCTCAGTGTGGAAGAACAGGTCTGAAGAGACTCATGCTGTGTGATTACTAAGTGGCAATTGAAGGAAGATATCAGATATGGAAAGGTCAAATATCTTCTATTAGCACATGGCTTCTAGGGAAAAAAAAAACACACCATGACTCAAATCCAAGCTCTGCTTTCTATTAGCTGTGTGACATTGGGCAGATCACCTGACATCTCTGGGTCTCGGGCTTCTCATCTGTTTTATAGGGATAAGTTAAAGCATTGCTGTGTTCTAAAGCCATGGAGGGAATGAATGCAATATGCATGCAGTTCTGGGTGCAGCAGAAGCTCATGAGTGTTGGTCAGCATAGCGCTGGGATGGTGAGAAGAGAGGTGTCGATGTGATCGGAACTGGTGATTTTAATCATAAAATCACATCCAGTGTGTCATTAACTATCCCATTTCCGTGCCTGTGACCGTGATACAGTATCCTGACCAAAAGTGATATACACAGAGAAAGGACTTATTCAGTCCTTTACCACTTCCAGTTACAATTCATTATGGTAACATCAAGTCAGGGGCTTCAAATATCACGCCCACAGTTACTATTTCAAATCAAGAGTAGAGATCCCTGATTGCTTGCTCTCCTGGGCTCAACTTGATTTCTGAGCTTGTAAAATGGTTAGGACCCTCTGCCTAGGGAATGGTGCCACCCACGATGGGCTGGGTCAACTGACAATCAAGACCCTCTTTTTCCAGGTGATTCTAGTTTGTGTTAAGCTGACAGTTAAAATTATTCAACACACTAGTATATTATAATACAATAATATATGTATAACATTAACATTTAAAAGAAAATGGCAGATAAAATATCAGAGGCAGAAACATAGAAATTTGTCAAGAGTTTAAGGCTGAATAGAAAAAAAGAAAGCCTCTCATGGAAGAGAAGCAAAGTGTTTTTATTGATGTGTTGTGCACTTATTCAAAGCCTGTTCTGTTTGTATATTTTTTGAGTTCTTGACACACGTTGCTGTATGGTTGAGCCAAACCATCCTTCAGAACTTACATCCACAGATATTGCAGGTTCCCAGGAGAAACATCAGGAGCTTAACTTCAAGGCCCCGGTGCTTCTGACATAAGAGAAGTTTATCAATAGAATACAAGTATAAGAGAAGCTAAGGGGTGCACAGCTTTCTTAACAGGTTTAGAAAGCACTGTCAAGCAGGACAGTGACATCAGAGAGAATTTTGGTGGGCACTTAAGGAACAGCTGGCTGGCTTTGTGTTGATGTAAATATTCCTTTGAGAAGGAAGTCCTGTTTCAGCATAGAAATTTGGCACACTAAATGGAGTTGTGGGCCAGTCTCTAGCTCATGTTCTCCTGAAGCTTCAGCCAAGGACACTGGACAGTGTCTTTCTTAAGAAAGCTGTGGGTTTCTTAACTAGTAATGAAATGTGTGACATTTTAGGACATATCCCAAATAGCTAATACCACCACCATCACAGCATGTTTGAAACTGAAATATTCCAAGATGAGGTGGTCCACACCTATAAACCCAGCATGTGGGAGGCTGAGATAGGAGATCCCAAGTTCAAGGCCAGCCTGGACTATAGATAAAGAATAAATTAAAGGCTAAGGAGTGGCTTTGTGGGTAAATCAATTGGTAGGCAAGCATGAGCTTGGATTCCCCAAGTCCCATAAAGTCAAATGTATTAACATGTTTCCATAATTTTCTACAGCGAGATTGGAGCAGAGACAGGAGGATGTCTGGAAGTTGGTGGGCCAGCTAGCCTGCAAAAGTAGTGGCAAACATCAAGAAACACCTTCCTCAAACAAGGCAGAAGGGGAGTACACACACCTAGTGTTGTCCTCTGTCCCACATACATATACTCTGGCATGCTTACATCTACCCTTACACGTGTACACACACATGCAAAGCTAAAAATGAAAATATTGGGAAGTATGCTGTGTTCTGAGTTCTAACAGTAAGATCTGTTTTCCATGGGGCCTGTGATCAGATGAAGATTAAGGGTCTTAGAATGGGGTATGAGACTTAAGACAAACATGTACCTGCATCTATAAATAAATACTATCAATTAAATAAACTATATCAAGAAAGTGCACAGAGCAATGGGTTCCCCGGGCCAGAAGCCCAGGATTTAGTACAGCTGACTTGTACTGAGCCTGTTTCTCCCACCCTGCCCCCCACCCCATCCTTATAATCTTTTCTGCTTGCCTTGTGAGAAAAAATATCTTATTAGTCTTATTAGCGAGGGAGCTAATAAGAGGATGTTAAAGGTTATGGTCATGGCTGAGCAGGTAACTCCATTGATAAATTGCTTGTCATTGACCCAAGCATGACCCCCTGCCAGCATCCACATAAAAATATCCATGTTTGTACACATATGTAATGTCAGCACTTGTAGAGCCAGAGACAAATACATGTGTCAAGCTGACTGACAGGAGACAGCCTAGACCAGTTGGTGAGCCCCGGGTACTAGTGACTTACACAGAAAGGACCGAGACTATCCTTTCTACATTAGTGTGTACTCACATGTTCATGCACTAGTGCCTGCACACATGCAGTCACATTCACACTCACATTTACTTCTTACACTAGTATGATAAAAAAAAAAAAAAACAAAGCTCACAGAGCGCAGATCAGCTTTTGTTTTTTAAGTATTATTATTGTATGTGTTGGGAGGTGTAAGTGCAGGCACACACATGCCATGGTATGTGCATCATTGTAGGTTCTGGGAATCAAACATGTATCGTCTGATTTTGTTTTTGTTTTTTAAGATTTACTTTTATATGTGTCGGCATTTTGCCTGAATGTGTCTGTGCACCACATGCAAGCAGTGCCCACAGAGGTCAGAAGAAGATAACAGGTCTTCCAGAACTACAGTTACAGACAGCTATGAGCTGCCTTGTAGGAGCTGATCATTGAACTGGAAGGTCCTGGCACAGTGGTTAATGCTTTTACCTACTGAGCCACCTCTCTAGTCCTGTAGCAACCATTTTTACTCACTAAATGGAGCCATATCAATGGACCCAAAGCTCTGTTCCATCACCAATGAATCCACACTTGCAGTGCCAGAGAGCAGAGAGATGTAGATACCTTGGGGGTAATGCTGGGCAAGACCTAGAAAGCACTGTGTATCCCAACAAGGTACCAGCCCTTTAGTACAGACGCCATACCACACAGTGATGCCATCTGAGACACATGGTCATTGGATGCTACCTGAGGCCAGATGGAGGGGAATAAGGCAGAGAAACTTGTTTGGCTTTAACCAGAGGCAGCAAACTTGTTTGGCTTTAACCAGAGGCTGCAAAGTTTCCTTTAAATTGTTATTGTCGAATGTTCTGTTAGAAGGGAGTCGAGGAGTCTTTCATATGGAGATTAAATTTAGGTGTATTAGACATAAAAATGTGGGTGCTGTTTTAATTTTGTTTATGTTAGTGTGGAAAGAAATGGCCTTAAGAAAGCAATTGTAAGAAGAAAAAGTGTTTATTTGGCTTAAAATTCCAGGTTACAGTCTATCGTTGTAGGGAAGTCAAGGCAGGAACTTTGAGGTGACTGGTCACATCCATGGTTGTGGGCAAAGAATGGTCATATCCATACCTAAAGTAAGATAGTTTTCTCCACTCACGTGTAGTTCAGAATTCCCTGCTTAGGGAATGGCTCCATCCACAGTGGAATGAGCTTCCAATATCAATTATCAATTATCAATATCAATTGATCTGTGGGGACATGCCCACTGGCGAGCCTGCTCTAGACAGTGACTCACTGAGGCCCCCTTCCTAGGTGATTCTGTGTGCGAGCAGACAATCTAACCATCAGCCAGGCATCTCGGTCCACATCAGTCCCAGTTCCCAGAAGCAGTGGCAGGCAGTTCTCTGAGTTCAAAGACATCCTGGTCTATATTATGAGTTCCAAGACAGTGAGGAATGTGTAGAAAATAGTCCTGTCTCAAAAAACAAAAACAAAACAACTCCCTCCACAAAATCCAAACCACACAAACAAAAAAAAAACCCACACAAAAAGCCACCCCCGAAAAAATAAACCAACAAAACACAAACAGAAACCAGCATATGAAGAAGATCTGCACACCCCCAATGCTTTTCCTGTTGCCCATCTGAATTTTGTAAATCAAAACACCGGTTCTTCCAGGCTTCTTGTTATTTGCCAGGCATGTTGCTAAGGTAAGTTTTACCCATTAGGCTCTTGATCACTGAGCCATCGTCTCAAGCCCCCAGGGTTTCTAAGTTTCATTGTATTATTTTCTGAATACTGACTGAAAAACAAACAAACAAAAAATGTCAACATACTTGGACCCAACTCTGTTTCCCTAGCTAGGTGTGAGGGCAATTCTTCATTGTCAATGTGGCTGGTTTTCACATGGTCTAGGAGATACACCTCTTGGAGCGTTAGTGATGCTGCTTCCAGAGAGTTTAACTGAGAGAAGACCCTCCTTTCCTGTCACTGGCACACTGAACACTGGCCTGGGGTTCCAGATCTGAATAAAAATTAAATATGGAGAAAGGGAACTGAGTACCAGCATTTATCTCTCTTTGCATCCTTCTTCTGACCTCCCTACTGCCTTCCCTGCTATGAGAGACTGTGTCCTCAAAATACAACACCTTTTCTCTTCAGGTGATTTTTGTCAGGCATTTGTTACAGTAACCAGGAAAGCAACTTTAAATTGTTTAACAGGTGTGTGTAGATGCCTCCAGTCTGTGCCTGAACTCTTACCTCTTGCTCTTTCCTCTCTCCAAAGTCTGGTCTCCAGGCTCTAGGTCAGGGGACCTGTGGGATGAGCTGGTGACTGGGATGACTCTCATGGGGATATGCTGGAAGGGCTTGGAGTTAGAAACAGAACTGCCTGGTGTGATATTTCTTAGCAGAGCTCACGGATGGTGCTGGGACACCTGCTGGTACCAGCCGGGTGGCACTGGACTGCTATTGATGGCACATTTAACCAGAGGCTGAGGGTGTACCACACACACTCACTGCAGCCGGCGCCTTCTATTGATGAGTACAAAGAAAGCACCAGCTAATCTTAGCCTGGATCATGAAAGAAAGCAGACACACTTCTTCATATTCAAAAATAAAACATAGCTGGTAGACAGTCATTCATGGTTTTTCTGTAGAAGCAGAATCTACAGCCTGTATTTTTAGGGTGAGCATTCACAGAACATCTGAGTCACCCATTCACACAGAGTAAAGCAGAATGTGGTATGTGTATGTACTGTGGGCAGGGAGGGAAACAGCTCAGGGAAGTTAGCAAATTAAAATTTTAGTCATGGGAAGACGGTAAAGTGCTTGTCCTGCAATCATGAGAACTGAAGTGTGTCATCTTAGCCCCAGAAACCCCAAAAATGCCAGGTGTGGTGACGTGCTAGTATTCCCAACTCTCCAGAGGCAAAAGTAGAATTTCTAAGGCTCAGTGGTTTCCCAGCCTAGCTTTATAGGTGGGCTCTGGGTTAATGAGAAAGCCTGTCTCAAAGGATGATACTATCACCAAGGATGCCACACACCGCTGTCCTCTGGCCTTCACGAGCACACACATACAAACATGGGCATAGACTTAAAAAAAAAAAAAAGCAACCAAAACACTAAGTATAATTTTTATTTGCTTTCTCGCCCTTCAATACCATCTGGTGACCACAGTCAAGTACTACATTTGAGCCTACACATGTTTATGCTTGTCTGTGATAGCCACATAATTTGTCATGCAAACTTGGAGTTTTAAATGTAAAATTGGAAACAGCTAATAATTCATAGAGTGCCAAGTGTGGATGAATTATGTCAAGAACAAAAGCACCTTTAAGAGAAAAATGACCATTACCTTGAATCAGTGAACACATTTCAGATGTTGGAAGGCTTGACTTAAATTTACCTCACTAATTACCATGTGTGGCTTACAGGATTGCCAGGTAATTGTAGGGAAGCTGATTATAGATCACCAATGACTACCTAAGGGTTTCTCAAATATCCAGATAAGCAAAAAATACTTTTAGCATAAATATGTCTCACACAATGTATAAAACGCACTTATACTAAAATGCTTTGCTGCTTATCTGAAATTGAAAAATTGCTGTAGGTTTTTTGTTTCTCCCAAGTATAGGAAATGAAGTTGGAGAAGTCCAGAAACTTACTTAACACTAGAGTGTTAAAGATAGTTCTGGGGTTGAAACCAATTCTTGCTTAGAATGATGTGTGCAGGGTCTTTACGTGCCTTGTCTCAGGAACCGGCAACTCTGTATAGTGGGTGAGAAAGCTGCAGTGTACACAGTACTCAGTGACTTAAGTACGGTGACTTGGAACTCTTAGGAACTCATGTGCCAGGACAGTGTCACGAAGACATGCTGTAGTCCAAGCGAGGTGAGGGGCAGCTCCTCTGACAGAGGTGGACAGACAGTAGGCGGTCTCTGGGTATGAATGCTGGGTTTTGAACATGAGCCATCAGCTTCTAGAATTTTCATTTTAACGGACTTTGTAGCATCAATTTTTTCTTCTGGCACTTACCCTCCTTCCTACACAGGGGTGTCTGAAATCCATTTCTGAAACCATGGGTTATCCTCATGGCCACAGCAACAGCCAGTTTTAAGGAAAACCCAGAAATTTAAAATTTGGGACCTAAAATGTTAGTCAGAGGTAGAAATGAAACACTGGCATCTAGAATAATCTTTCCAGCAAGGAGATGTGCAGAGAGGGAAGAGGTCATGAGAAGAGGAGGGGCAGAAGTCAGAGGAAGGTGTGTGTGAGAGAACTCCAAAGACTCCCAGGTCTCCAATCTCTGTGTTCTAAAACTTTCAGTCCGTCAGTGAATCTAGTTCTGGGAGCCTCTGAACCTCTGGATGGCCCTGTAACCTTGTAAACCCAAAGCTCCATAGTGTACATGGCTCAGCAGCCCCACATTCCCACAGCCCCACAGCCCCACAGCCCTGTAGCCCCATAGACTAGAGTTCCATTTTCAGAGGTTTCGTCCATTATCATCACGGTGGGAAACACGGCAGTGTATAGTCAGGTGCTGGAGAAGTAGCTGAGAATGGCAACCTGATCCATAGGCAGAGAGAGGGGGCCTGGCACAGGCTTTTTGAAACTTCAAAACCCACCCATAATTGCATAGTTTCTCAAGTAAAGCCACACCTCTGTGGGGAACATCATATTGAGGAGATATGTTTTCATAGCATGACTGCTTTGGGGTTCCCTAACCCATGCCATATAAATAAGTTTAATATGCCCATGGGCTCCCCAAGTTGGACTTTGATGGAATAACTCTTTGGCCTTTGCTGCACTGTTTTGTGGGCAGCAGAAGGAACAGCTATTTGTATCTCCCCAGGGAATATGTTACACCACACCCTAAGTGTGTTTTCTGAGGACTACATTCTGAGCACTAGTCTCTTCATAAATGAAATACTGGCTTCAGGACTCTTCCAAATGCCCATCCCTCCTCCCCCAAGGCTGCATGTCCCCTGCTGTTTCCTCAGGTCCTTCCTTTTCTGTCAGCAATTGTCTTTTAGCCCCTCCCCCCATCTCCCTGAAGTACCTGTAGCTTCCTGCCTTGCAAGCTCCAACAGCCTTGGTATCTGTGTTTGGAAATTCAGGCTCCTGTCTCAGAGCTCTGGCTGATGAAGTCTGTCGTATAGTGGCCCGTGCAGAAATCCATCTAGAGTGGAGGTGGTCGGTGTCATTTTCTTGGAGTCTGGGCAAGAAGCAGCCTCACTCATTGGAACACCAGGAGGCTCAGGAGATCCTTGAGACAAGTGGGGTCTGAAGCAGTGTGTGGAAGAACACAGAGCTTCCATCTGCAGGCAGACAAGCCAGCAACTGTAAAAATGCCCATCAAGCAGCGGTGGACTCTGTGTACCTCATGGTTTCTTTCCCTGGCTCTGGGAAACTTCCTGTCCACCGTTCCTCTTGTGCCTTTTGTGAGTTAGTGCCCAGTTCTCTCAGCTTCCTGGCCAGGCCACTGAGGTTGGCTCAGAGGTGGGCCTCTGCACTAAGATGGCACACTAGCGTTCAGGGGACTGAGGAAATGGCATCCTGCATAACCATGAAGATTTGAGTTTGGATCCCAAATACCCATGTGAAAGCCAAGTGCAGACGTCCTATAGTCCTAGCTCTGGGGTCAGAGATAGGAAGATCCCCAAGGCTTACTGCCAGCCAATTTAGCCAGTCAGTGGGAACAAGGTTCAGTGCGAGACCCTGTCTCAACAGGCAAGGTGGAGAATGATGGAGGAAAATTCCTGATGTCAACATCTGGCCTCTGCATGCGCACATATGCATGCACACAAACATGCATATACATACACATAGAATAACAGCAGAATAAAGACAACCTTTCCCTAAGGGCTAGAAAAGTGAAAGCCTGAAAGACATATGCCTTAAAAAACAAACAAACAAACAAAAAACAAAAACAAAAAAAAAAACATGTTTTGTTAATAGTGGCCATGTGAACGGAGGAGGATGGAAGCAGAGGAGGAGTATTTGCCTTAAGATTTTATGACCTGATTCAGGACCGCTGACCATGGAACCCTCTTTGTGGAGGAGAATCACACTTGATATGCAGAAGTCTGTTACCTGAAGATTATTGCTTTTAAAAATAACATCTAATATTTAGTTTTTATCATTAATTGTGTGTGTGTCTCGGGGTATGTACGCTGTGTGCATGTGCTCATGGGAGCCAGAAGAGGGCACAAAATCTCCTGGAACTGGAGTAACAGGTGGGTGTGAGCCACTGATGTGGGTGCAGGAAACTGAACTCAAGTCCTCTGCAGGAGCAGTGAAGATGCCCTTATGTCTGAATTGCACATGGCTGAGATTAACCCTGAGCCACAGGTGACATTTGCACATGAAACATCTGTGCCACCTTGTCAGGCTGTGCACGAAGGTTTAGACTCCTTTGGACATTCATCTTTTTTCTGTTTCCATAACTTTTGTTCCTGTGATATATGCCATGATTACAAACAGAGCTGAGAAGTTACTGCCTTGGGGTCTGGGGCACTGGGCTCCACTTCTGCATGTAAAACCTAAACTGTTAAACCCTTGTCCGGTAACCAAGATGTTTAAACATACTCGGAAGAATCTATAAAATGGGGCTACTGTAGTAAATGGGAACAGCTCATAAACACTATTTAGTGTAAAGGACCTCAGATGTCACTTAGCCTGTCTTAATGGGAGCCAAAATGGACTCTTCTGTTCCATGTAGGATCAAAATGGGTTGCTTTTCTAACATCACAGGAGTCTCACAGTAGGGTTTTAACATTTGAAAACAGCAGGGCCACTTCCTTCTCTGATGTGGTTAACATTAAGGGGTTGCTGGCAGCTTCCAATGAGAAGAATCTAGGCATTTGTGTCTGTCCACAGATCTGGAAGTGGACAGGTCTTCTCAGCAAGTGGTCCAGGACTCTGTCCCTAGGACCTGACTAGGCAAAGAGCCATTGTTTTCACAAAGGACCACAAGTCTCCCTCTGTCTGTTAGGAGTCTGTCTAGTGTGAAGGAGAGCCACAGCTAGCTCACCCCATCCTTGACTTTAGAGATCCCATTGTCGGCCAGGGCACAGTGGAGCCAAAGAAGAGCTCATTGGCAGAGGAGGGGAGGCAGAGAGAATAGTGGTGGGAAGGCCTTTATGGTTTTAGAGAAACAGGTTGGGCTGGGAGGGAACCTGTAAACTAGGAGTTAGGGTAGCAATGGGGGAGGTCTGTGGCCCAAAGACCCTGGCAGATAGTTGGGGGGCTGTGACATGTGCAGTATGTCTGCGCCAAAGGGGAACTAGATGCCCCATTGCTAGAGATAAGGGAAGTAGTGGGTCTTCATAATAGACAAACCTGCTTCACAGGTTTCTGAGGAATGCTGTGCATACGCTTTTATTTATCCGCTAACAGTTTTTCTGTTTACCTGGTCTGAGTGAAGCCTGAGCTGACACCAGATTGCTGTTCATGATGTTGTCACTGTTGGGAGTCGGGCGGGGCAGAGGCACTTTGGACCTAACACTTTCCGTTTAGAATAAGGCTGAAGTGGGTAACTGTGCTCTGGATGGGAAGTCAAGTTAATTTTTAAAAAAGACTGAATACTAATTATAGAGGGAATGGTGGAAGACTCAGTGGATAGAAGACTGGTTTGCAAGTACGACTGACTTTATCCTCGGCTCCCTAACTGCTCATGCAATGCTAGGGAAAGAAAGTCTATGAGTGAGTGAGGGTAATGTATGATTCCCTGTCACAGCTGCCATACCTCCTGGCAGCTACTGAACGCCTTTCAGTTTCATTCTGTGAGGCTAGCCTCAGGGAATCAGCAGCTACTTCATTGAAAGCTGATGACATAAGATTTCTCCCCCTGCAAGAGAGGTATTTATTTCCAGCCAGCCATATAGTGTGAGTGCCTCTAAGATGAATGTCTTAAAGAACAAAAGTCTTGTTGGTTAAAACTTTACAGGACCTAGAGTCATCGATGTGGTTATTGGGCATATCTGTGAGAGATTTTCTAAACTTGGTTTCAAATGAGGGTGATAGCACGGGCTGGGGTAGCGTGTGAAAGAAAAAAGGAGTTGAGCATCAGAATCCATCTCTTTTTGCTTCCTAACATGGCCAGCTCCTTCATGTTTTTGCTGTTGTAACTTCCTGTGGTGGACTGTACCCTCAAAACGTGACCCCCAAATAAACCATTCCTCTCTGAAGCTGCTTTTGTTGACATATTTTATCTCAGCAACGAGATAAGTGACTAATATACCAAAATAAATATGAAAAGTCCTTCAGAGGTTCAGTGATGGGGCCAGCTTGGGTGACACCCACTGGAGTTGGGATACTGTCCTCCAGGGTGGTCATTACACGGTAGAGAGTCTAAAGCCACCTCACAATGCCTTGTCACCAGACACCAGTGACATGATCTGAAAGAGAAACATTTCCATAGATTCATATATTTGAACACTTGGTCTCTAAGGTGGCACTGTTTGGAATGTCATGGAAACCTTAAGAGGGATAACCTTCCTGGAGGAAGTATGTCATTGGGGTAGGATTTGAAGTTTTATAGCTAATCCTGATTCCTGTGTACAGATAAAAAGTGATTGGCTAGCCTCATGCTCTGTCCTCAAAGCTGCTAATGCTTTGTCTTCTCTTCCATGGTAACTATATGCCCTCTCTAGAACTGTCAATCAAAATAAACCCCTTCTTCTCCAAGTTGCTTTTTGTCAGGGTACCAAGACCTGAAAGCGTGGCTGCTTTTACTATCACTCCTAATGACTGCTGTGACTCTCTAGGGGTGGGGCTTCCTGCCTCGGGAACTTACGACCAGCAGCATCTAGATTCTGGGTCCTAGAGAAGTGAGTTAGGTTCCACTAAGGTGCACAGTAGGGGTTCTTTGGAACCAAAATGTGACTACCACCTGGTCACTTTGGGCTTTTCCTGACAGAACCCAGCAGGCAAAGTGAAAGGTATCTCCATCAGCAGTGTCTGTGCGTTCTCAGAGTCAGTGGGACCATAGTCATCACCATACTCCTGAGGTGTGTGGGTCTCTGGAGACTGGGAATTTTTTCAGTGCTCCTGAGACAGGTGGCAATAATGATAGGGAATCACAGTGACCTTGGCCTGATGGAAGAGAGAGGAACAGAAGCTCAGAGAGGAAGGAGTGGGTTGGTCCCTGGACCACTGTGAGCACTGATGGAGCATGAAGGAATCCCGCATTCTTGATCTACAGTTGAAGGGGGAGGTCTGCACAAGCAGGCAGTTTAGCAGAAGCCTAAGTTAGTTAGTTGGGGCATCTTGACCTTCGGGTCTTAGAATAGAGTTGGGTAATTAATTGTCCATGGGATTCTCCATCAAGGAGGTCGAATTCTAGTTAAATCTGAAATAGCCTCAGAGAGAATAGAAGAAGGAAGAACATCTGCACTGTCTTGCCCTGGTATAGGTTGTAGTGGGTTGAAAGAAAAAGGCTCCCTTCGCTCACAGGGAGTGGCATTTTAGGGGGTGTGGCCTTGTTGGAGGAAGTGTGTCACTGGGGGTGGGCTCTGAGGTCTCAGATGCTTAAGCCAAGCCTAATGGTTGACTATATCTTCCTGCTGCCTGTGGATCCAGATGTAGCTGCTCCTCCAGCAGTGTCTGCCTACATACCACCATGCTTTCTGCCATGACAATAATGGACTAAACCTCTAAACTAAGCCGGCTCTAATGAAATGTTTTTCTTTATAACATTTGCCAAGGTCAAGGTGTCTCACTGTAGCAATAAAACCCCAAGACACAGGTGAATCAATGAAGTGATTGGGGTGACCTACAAGAGTATGGGTAATCACTCAAATGCCTCACTGAAAACCCACACAAATTTGCATTTCTGAAGCGCTCTTGAAGGCTTGCAGGCTGTTCCAAGGATCTGAGATCTCTCTCAGAAACTCAGCTGAGCAGAGTACCAGCTCCTGCTGCAGCTTACTGCTTCTATAACCCTGGGGAGGGGCTCCTGTGAAGCACGCAGATTTGGGCTTTCCTAGTCAGAAGAGGTTTAACTTATTTACCTTATGAGCATCCCACCTCCTTTGTGAGGGGAATGTTTCAGTTTAAAGGAAGTGACTATGTAATACCTTGCTGTCCCCTTTCTCGGCTTCTTGCCACCATGGCTTGGGGTTGGGGTCTCCCTTCCACAGTGGGTTGGCACCTCTAAAATCATGAATCAAATAAGTCCCTTAAGCTATTGTCCTGGGGATGAGAAAAGAAGTATCTGTCACTCATTTTCACCCATCTGAACCTGTATATAGTTTGTGGTTAGTCATGACTATAAGAATTCCTGGCTTGTAGCTGCTACGTATGTGGTAAACATGCTAGTCTGATAACCAGAGTGGTGCCAGGTGAGATATAAGAATTCCTGGCACGTAGCAATCACGTGGTAAACCCAACCTGGTGCTGCACACAGAGGGCATGGCCTGGGCGTGGCTGTGTAAATCTCTTATTAGGAGCCAGAGAAGTCTCTTTCCTCTTTTCATTTCTGCTTCTCTTCCCTTGTACGTGCCTGGCAACTTTCCAGCATAAACTCTAGTGTGGTGCTAGTACTGTATGTCTGTTCTCACTTCCGAAACCAACAATGACCTTGTAGGCATGGTAACAGAGCAGAGTTACTGTACAGTCAGGATGATCCAAGAGGAGCAAGGGACAGTTTCTGTGTCTCATGGTGAGTCACTCAATGCTGGCTGACTGCTGTGGTGACATATTGCATATAATAAAAAATAGTCTGAAATATCAGAGGACAGAGCCAAGCCATGAAGGTCAAGGAGTGGTAACCCACACCTTTAATCCCATCACTCAGGAGACAGAGATCCATCTGGATGTCTGTGAGCTCAAGGCCTACGGGAGTCCAGGGGTGATGGCACACACCTTTAATCCCAGCACTAGTAAAGTAGAACCAGGAAGTGAGATAGCTGGGGGAGAAAGAAAGGTAAAGTTGAGGAGGCAGGAGTGCTTTGCTTGGCCTGACACTTCCATTTTGGGGAAGTGTTTGGAGTTGGAGGATTTGCTGAGACAGGCCTGAGGAGTGGGCTGGGTGAGAAGTGGCTGTGGCTTGTTTCTCTATCTCTCTGATACTTCAGATTTTCCAAATATCCGGCTCTGGGTTTTTATTATAATACCAAATAGAATTTGTACAACAGACAGACCACAGCTTGCTGCATACCTGGGCTGCAGAATCCTATAATCCTCTGTAAACTTCACACAAGTCATGCATAAAAAACACTTCTACTGGGTCATTTATACCATCAGAAAGGGGTGAGGCTGAGTGAGTGTGCACCCCTCTTGTCTTTCATGGGGAAGGTTCTAGAGTACCTTTATGCTTCCCAGGAGGTCTGAGTGTTTAGTCCCACCGTGCATAGCAGTTTCCTTGGCAACACTGGCTCTTCATTTTCTGCCTTACTGTTAGTGGTTGCACCTGTGAACATGACCTAAATTGGAAATAAGGACTTTGCCGATTCAAGCTGGTGAAGATGAGGCTCTTCAAGAGGAGAGATGGTTGGTTTTTAATCCTATGTGCCTGGCATCCTGGTAAGAAGGCAGCAGGAAGATCCATGAGGAGAAGCCATGTGACTGCAGAGGCAGGGACTAGAGTGAGGGAGATACAAGCCCAGATATACTAATTGTGGTCATTTGCATGAGCGATGTCCTCCACAGGCACATGTATTTGAATACTTGGGCCACGGTTGGCTGTTTTAGGAGTTTATGGAACCTTTAGAAGGTGGAGCCTTACTGTCACTGGCTTCTGGAGTTTATAGCCTCACCCCATTTCCAGTTTGATCTCTGTGCTGTGCGCTTGTAGTTGGCTTCTCAGTTTCTGTCTCTGGCTGTCAGCTGCCATGCCTCCCACCAAGGACTCTCCCTCTGGAACTAAAGGCCAAATTAAACCCTGTCTTCCATAAGTTGCTTTAAATCATGGTGTTTATTCATGGCAGTAAAAAGCAGCTAATACATTAAGTGCAGTGGCTCCTTATTAACCTGGTGGGGTTGGGAATCATCGAAGAGGCTCAGGGCTAGGCATGGGTCTGAGGATATTTACAGAGAGGATAGAAGGCTACTCTCAAAACGGATGACACCGTACAGCCAGCAGCGCAGTTATACAGAGGATACTGTAACTAAGAGACCTAACCCAGTAATTTGCACAGAGGAAATGCATCATGAGAAGGCTCTGAGTCTGGCATCTGGGTGTCAGCAGCCACATTCCCTCCAGAGCTGCAGAGAAAGGGTTGTTCTGGGTATCTTTAGACTTCTGGTGAAATGCATCTTCTTTCTGGTATAGCATCTTCTTTCCAGTCTCTGCCACTGCCTGGCTTTCTGGGTCTTCCCCCACAATGGTCTTTCCTACTTCCGTCTCTGAGGCTTACTCTAATGACCTTGTTTGAACTCTACTAGTGAGGAATGGTTCCATTCCCAAATAAGGAGACATCCACAGGTAGTGGAGGTTAAGACTCCGGTTCCTCTGTCTTGAGGAGTCATATTTCAACCCATAATAGCTTGCCTGATGGATGTTCCTATCTGAAGCCAAAGTAAATTATATTCTCCTCCCCAGAAACAAGAAGAGTCCCTCCAAAGCCAACGAAAACATCTGGGAGTTTTGTTTCCTCAGCAACAGTGGCTCTGGAGCAAGTACCTATGGCCATAAAAGGATGCCATGCTTACTTCTCAGCATGCAAACCTGTGTGGTGGTACTCATCATGTCGTGCCTGAGGCAAGATTCATCAGTAAAAATAGAACACAGTAAACTAGATGAGCACGTCCCAAAGGCAATCTGTGCTTCTCTCCCCTCTGTTTTCAAAATACATTTTGCCTTTGGAAAATCTAATATTCTCAAGGCCAACTCTCACTTTGCATTTGACAATTGTTAGTGTATGGACTGTGTGACTTTCGGGACAACTGCCTAATGAGGGAGCACCTGGTGTAGGGCCTAGGGACTAGAAGAAGTCCTCAGATGTAATGCATTCTCTTGGAAGACCTGGGTAGACAAAAACAAACACCTCTTCCCAAGGCACCAGTGATAAACTAGGTATGGGGGTGCCAAGTCCAACCTGGGGAGCCAATGAGTTTACTGCTTACAGAGCCTGGGTAAGGAATCATCTATGTACAGGGTGAGTGACTCATTCCAATCTCACAAAAATTCTCACCTTCCTCACAGCTGCATAGGTGGTGCTCCATCATTTAACCTTGCACAGTCTGCATATTCTAGCAGCTGATGAGATTATCTATGATTAGGGCAGAATCCTGCACAAGTGAGGTGTGGCTGAGATCTCAGGCCCGTTTCTGATGACCCTCTTCATTCCTTCCTATGGTGTGGGGAATGTCAACAGGTTCTCTATCAGTCACAACTGCTGCTGCTGATGCTACTGATGAAGATGTCTGTTATACTTGAAGGTCATCACTCTTTAACACTCACAGATGCTTGTCAACAAGTCAGATCATCCAAATGGGCTGCTTGTTACTAGGTGGGCATTGTGGACTCAGGTCCAGATCTGGGAACCCACCTGCCCAGGGCTGTGGTTCTGATGTGATTTCTCACCCAAGTGTCCATATTAAGGGTAAGGAGGTGTGGGGATACTAGGAGGACCTGAGGATGTTCTTTGGTCAATTTGGCATATACCTCCAGGAGGGATTGTCTATTTGGAGTCTAGTTTTGAGATATTTTACTCACATGAGGTCATGGAGCCTAGCTGAGGTTAGTCAAGCCTTTGACCCTTGCTGTGGTTTGAATATGAAGCACCCCCACCCAAAGATATTAAAGGCATGGCCATCAGATCATGCAAATATTAGGGGGTGATGGGAAGGAAGTTAAGTTATTGCAGATATTGCCTTGGGGGTGTACTGGTACCCACCCCCTCCCCTTTCTCTCTTTGTTTCTCCTCTGCTCTTTGGCAAACAGGCCAACCCTATCTACCACAAGCTCCAAGCCATGGCCCTCAGCTTCACCACAGGTCTGACACCACGGGACCAAGTGACCATGGACTCAAACCTCTGGTCCCAAACAAACTTCTCTTTTTAAGTTGATTTACTCACGTGCATTATCTCTTTGGTAATAGATTAACTTAAACCTCCAGAGCTATGAGGGAAATGGACCTCTTTTCCTTATAAATAACCTTCTTCAAGAATTGGCATTAATAACAATAACAGGAAGTGAGGGTGAACACATTTAGGATGTTGTTAATATGTTTGTATCTTCTCACAGGTAAAATGACTGACCCGTTTACCTGTGACTCACAGGTTCTTCATCACTCCTCCATTGGCAGGGGTGGGGGTGGTCCTAAGTCTTCTGCCCCTCCATCTGGAGCTGACTCTTCAGCAGAACAAGCACCATGGGTGTGAATGTGGTAGGTGAGGTCATGGATGTTCCCCATTGAGGCATCTCCCCGGTGGTTCCCTTCCCTTTGAGTGATACTGTAAATAAGATGGCATCACAGGACAGAAAAGGGATTGCCTACCGTATTCACATGTGCCTTTGATAAATAGAGAGGTTTTTTGTTGTTGTTTTGTTTTGTTTTCAATTGGCAGCAGAAGAGAAAGCCAGACATAGGAAATAGGGGTCACTGTCCTGTTCTGGCTTTGAGGATGGGGCGTGAGAGTCAAACCCAGCCTAGTTAAATTCTTATAAGACCCTGACTTAGTGTTACTATTGCAGCGATGAAAGTCCATGGCCAAAAGCAAGTTGGGAAGCAAAGAGTTTATTCGGCATATACTTCCAGATCATACTCCTCTATTAGAGGAAGTCAGGACAGGAACTTAAGCAGGGTTGGAACCTGGAGTCAGGAGCTATGCAGAGGCTGTGGAGGGGTGCTGCTTACTGGCTTGTTCCTCGTGGCTTGCTCAGCCTGCTTTCTTATAGAATCCAGGACCATCAGTCCAGGGTTGGCACCACTCATAGTGGGCTGGGACTCCCCATCGGTCACTAATTAAGAAGATGCCTTACAGCTGGATCTTATGGAGGCGTTTTTCAATTGCGGGTCCCTCCTTTTAGACAACTATAGTTTGTGTCAAGTTGACATAGGACCAGCTGGTACTGATGCAGAGCAGAGAATCCAGGCACACCAGCCTAGACTTCTGAGCCCCAGAACTGCAAGACACTTCTATAGCCTACCACATTTGAGGTAGTTTGTTACTTGGCAACAGAAAACTGATAGAGTGACAGCGTGACAGCTTCTAGGTCCACAATGGGAAAGTCTAGCAGCCTCCATTTCATGGATCTCAGAAATCATGGCCCTGGAGACCCAGCTCCATGCTGAGAGAAAGCTCCTGAAACCTATGGAAGAGTCCACAAGGACAGGAATCAAGGCCCTCAGATCACCATAACTAGGCTTCTTGGCCGCGGTGGTGGTCAGGTTGGCTATAATACTTTGAATGAGAAAGGCCCCCATAGGCTCATATATTTGAATGTCTGATTCCCAGTTGGTGGAACTGTGGGAAGGTTTATAAGTTGTGGCTGCACTGGAGGAGGTGTGTCATGGGGAGTAAGGATCAGAGGGGAGCTCTCAGCTACTGTTCCAGAGCCATGGGCCCACCTGCCTGCCACTGTGATCCCTGCCATGATGGTCATGGATTAACCCTCTGAAATGGGAGGCAAGCCCCAGTTACATGCTTCTTTTTACAAGCTGGCTTGCTCTCTTCCCAGCAACAGAAGAGTGATTTTGATTGCCAACTTGGGAGAATCTAGAACTACCCTGACCTTCCTCCCCACCCTCTCTAGGCATACAGCTATAAAAGACTTTCAAGAGATCAACTGATGGGTAAGATCCTCCCTCCAAGCAGGCACCATTCAATGGGTAGCATAGAGACAAAGCGGTCCAATGACTTCTGGACTGGGACTGCTGAGGCAGCAGCTTCCTGGACTGGGCAGATACAGGATTCTCATTCCTCAGAGTGCGGGGGGGGGGGGGGGACACATGGGGAGGGCACGGGGGGGGGGGGGGGGGACACGACACTGCTGTAATACCTAGCTTCTATCATGTTCGCCAACTCATGTGTGTTCTATTAGTCTGCTCCGGTAGAGGGTAGGGGACTCTGCTTAATGCACCTTCCTTGGCTACAGAGTTTAACAGACAGTGCTTTACTGCAGCCATTAAGGTTAGTGGTGGTGAAAGGACAGTAGCTCAACTATGTTCATAGCAGCATTGTTTGTAAAAGCCAGAACCTGGAAACAACCTAGATGCCTCTCAACTGAAGAATATATGAGAGAAATGTGGGACATTTACATGATGGAGTATGTCTCAGCAGATAAATAAAAACGACATCTTGAAATTTACAGGCAAATAGATGGTACTGGAAAAAAACAGCCTAGTGCAGTAACCCAGACCCAGAAAGACAAACATGGTATGTACTCATTCATAAGTGGATATCAGAAGTAAATCAAATGAAAACCAAGCTACAAGCCACAACCCCGGAGAAACTAGGAAACAAGGAGGACCCTAAGAAAGACATGCATGGATTTCCCCTGGGAAGGGGAAATAGATAAAATCTCCTGAGTAAACTGGGAGCATGGGGGAGGGGATTAAGGGGAGATGGGAAGAGAACAGGAGGGAACAGAAGGGGTGGGGGAGGAACAGAAAGGGGGAGCAAAAAATAGATATCTTGAGGAATGGGGTTTGGGAGAAACCCGGAATCCACAAGGATGACTCCAGCTAAGACTCCAAGCAATAGTAGAGGATGCTTGACTTGGCCTTCTCCTGTAATCAAATTGATGACCATGCAAATTGTCATCATGGAACTATCATCCAGCAACTGATAGAAGCAGATACAGAGAGCCACAGCTAAGCACTGGGCTGAGCTTCCTGTCCAGTCGAAGAGAGGGAGGTGGGATTATGTGATCAAAGGGGTCCAGATCATGATGGGGAAACCCAGAGACAGCTGACTTGAACTACTGGGAGCTCACTGACTCCGGACTGACAGCTGAGGAACCTGCATGGGACTAAACTAGGCCCTCTGAATGTGGATGACAGCTGTGTGGCTTGGGCAGTTTGTGGGGCCTCTGTCAGTGTGACCAGGATTTATCCCTAATGCATGAACTGGCCGTTTGGAGCCCTATAGAGGACTTCCTTGCTCAGCCTTGATACAGGGGGGAGGGGCTTGCTCCTGTCTCAACTTGGTTTGTAGACATTGTTGACTCTCTATATGGGAGGCTTTACTCTCTTTATGGACTGAGTGGGTGGGGGTTGGTGGTGGGAACTAAATGAACTTTGTCCTCAGCTTTAAAGTGGTCACTGTTTTGTCATATGATTCTAATAAAAAGGACCGAATGCAAAATAAAAGGAAAAACAAAGGACCCCTGTGCACATGTATATTCACCTCAGTATTATTTGCAGTTTTGAGAAACCAGGACCAGCATGAACCGATGAGTGTTCCTATAGTCACTGTGATATATTACAATGATATTGCGATCATAAGGTAACATATTATCATGGAGCCATTGAAACAGTGTTTGTGAGTAGCTTCTAATGATATGGAACCATGGTTTTAATAGTCTTGAATTAAAAGGGCTATAACATTTGTATATTCAACCACTATATCCTCGTATATAATATATGGAAATGTATAGTTGTTGAATTGAAATATTTCTAATAGTTAAGATGTAGGCACCATTGAATGCTTTAGAATAAATGATTTTAAAATAACAATTGTTATATCTATAAAACAGAATGTTGCTTAGCTATTCAAAAAAATAACGTCATGAGCAAACCAAAGCTTATGTATGACCTGTGGCTAAATATCCAGTTAGCAGTCCAGTATTGCTAGTTTAAGCCAGCTTTGATGTGTTGGATAGTGTCTGCTGAGGAGCAGGCCATTTGCTAATACTTCAGACCTCACTAATGATTATGAAAAAAAAAATCAATTTTAGGGCTGGGGCTCAGTTGGCTACCTAGTCTCCGTGATATAGCAAGTGTTTACCTAGCAAGCCTGAAGCCTGTGCTCAAATCATATAAAAGCTGAGGGTGGGGAGATAGAGGAGGGAGGTCAGATGTTTAGGGTCATTTTGGCTACAAAGTTAGTTTGAGGATAGCCTAGGCTACCGTCTGACACCCTATGTAAGAAAACCAACTAATAATGATAATAAACTTCACATTTTAGAGCAGCTTTAGGTTCACAGCCAAACTGAGCAGAGATGCTGAGTGTCGTATATCTTGGTGCCCTCCATGTGCAAGTTCCCACCACTGCCCTCTGAGCAATGGGCTTGTGTATTAACGGTGAGTGGGCCTGTATTGATTCTCACACTCACCCGGTTCACTGCAGGACTCACTCTGGATTTGGACAAATACTTGCATTATGACGTGCATGCATTCAGATTACATCCTCACACGGATCAGGAAGCCCCAGCCCCCACACCCTCCATGCTTTGCCAGCTCAGCTCTCTCCTCCCGTTCCTGCCAACGACTGAGCTTTCTCTCAGCCTTATAGCACCAACTGCATTTTCCCCAGAATTGACCCTGTAGAAATCACTCCATGCACCTTCCCCTCTCATCCACTTCTTACAGGATTCATCACTTACACAGATAAGAACTGCAAGCAAGCCAGGTGTGGTGAGTGGTGGAATTCTCCTATGAAGTCAGAGTAAGAGAGGCCAGTGGCTGGAACCTCTTCCGCTTGTGCTGGTCTTGCCGCCTCTAGAGGGCAGAGTATGCTTAATCATTAAGAATAACTGAGACTGGCCAGTAAAGACATGTAATTCCAGTTATTCAGCTGGCTGAGTCGGGGGGGGGGGGGGGGGGGGGGGAATCCAAGTCCAAGGCCTGACATAGACTAAGGGATGAGTTAAAGCCATTCTGGGATACTTAGAATCTATTTCAGAATTAAAGGAAAGGAAAGGATGGCATCAGATCCCTTTTGGACTAAATGGGTTGTGAGTGGCCAGGAATTGAACCTAGGTACCTGGGTCCTCTGGAAGAGCAGCCAGGGCTAACTTCTGGACCATGTCTCCTGATCCTGGATTTTAATATATTAAAGGATTAGAATCTGGTTATTGCATCATGACACCACCACATTTTAAAACATTACATATCAAAAAATTATTCTGGAATATTTATAGTACTTGTTATGTGTGATATCCTTCTTTGGGGGCCAGTGATATGGTTCAGTTGGTAAAGGGGCTTTTGCTCAACCTGAGGACTTGAGTTCAAGCCCCAGAATTCATATGGTAGAAGCAGAGAAGCAACTCTTGAAAGTTTCTCCTGACCTACACAGATAGACAGACAGACAGACAGACAGTCAGGCAGGAAGGCAGGCAGGAAGGCAGAGAGACGTGCACACACATGCAATAAATATTAAAAATTAAGAAGTTTTTTTTTCTTTTTTGCTTTTCTGTATTTTCTTTTAGTTTTTCAAGACAGAGTTTCTCTGTGTAGCCCTGGCTGCCCTGGAACTCTCTGTGAACTAGGCTAACTTAACTCAGATATCTGCCTCTGCCTCCTGGGTGCTGGGAGTAAAGGCCACCACCACTGTCAGGCTATTTTCTTTTTCTTTTTTTAAATAGTAAATATGTACCATATTTTTTAATAAGGAAAGGAATGAAAGCTTCTCACTGAAAATCCACAATGCTGATTTATGAGGGATGATGAGATTATAGTAGGTTTTCAGTTTCTTCTTTTTGTGAAGTTGAATCTGATATAAAATGGCTATTTCTCGGGGCTGGAGAGAGAGTTCAGTGGTTAAAAACACTTGCTGCTCTAGTAGAGGACCTGTATTTGGTTCCCAGAGTTCTCAAGGTAGCTTGCAACCACCCATAATTCCAGCCCATGGGATCTGGCTCTTTCTCTTGGTCCCTGTGGGTACTGCAGGCATACAGGGCACATGTGTACATGTAGGCACCTACTCATATACATAAACATCTTTAAAAGTCTTTAAAAATGTATTTCTGGAAGTAGAATAGAGTTGAACATTGGCTCATTTATTTTATATTTTATGAACTTCTCCTGTGGTCATATATGTAAATTCTTCCAAGAAAAACAAAATGATGATTGTCTTGAAAGTCTAGAATGAAACACATGTTGAAGGTTTTATTTAATGCATCAGTTAGTGAGGGAACTAGCATGATGTGGGAACAGAATCATCAGAGAGCACAAAGAATGCTTGTTATTCATGCCATCGTAGATATGGTCACTGTCCAGGCAGGTATCAGGAGTTCTTCCTAAGAGCTCATATACCTACCTCTACTGTGGTAAGAGGTTTCTGGCCCAGACTTTCAGGCCTAGCCTCAAGGTTTGGACCCACAGACCTGCAGTCCCACAGTCCCACAGTCCCACAGAGACATACAAACACGTACATTAATTTTAGACTGATCGACTTCAGGCCCAGGCATATAACTTGCTAACTCTTTACCCTTAAACTAACCCATGTCTCTTATCCTGTTCAGCCATGCAGCTTGGTACCTTTTCTCAGAGCAGCATAGCTGTCCTCTGCGTCTTCTGGCTTCTGTCTGGCATTCTACTCTGTTCTTCCTGTTCCCAGAGTTTTCTTCATCTGGTGGCCCTGCCCACACTTCCTATCTGCTTTTGGCCAATCAGTGCTTTTTATTAAACTCATAGGAGGGACAATTATTTACAATGTAACATCATAAATCCACTACACTCTACAATCTTTTTCCAATCTCTGTGTTCTCACAGCCCCCTTGTGCCTTTATATAATGCTCAACATCGAAACCAAGCTGACTAGACCTTCTGGAACATTCTGTGGGTACATCTAAGACCACTCCAGCTCTGCCTCTTTGCATTCAGGGCCTTCTAACCTCTTCAGGTTCCACAGAGTCCCTGCCTCTAGTCATTATATGCTGCCCGATGCCCAAAGACTACCCGGTTGTCCCTTCAGCTCAGCCTCCTTCCGCTGACCACCTAGCATGTCCCCATTCATCTGAACTCAGTCCTGTTTCCTGGGGCTTCCCAGGGCCTCCCTCTACTCCCCATTTTCCTTTAAATCCTCCCTGCTGTCTGAATTGCCTCATGAATATGTGTTACACAGATTTAAACTTCGTGAATTTAAAATAGCAAGGGCTAAAAATATCTCTAAAGTTTCCTTTTATGCTCAAACTTAGAAAAGATGCAAATCTCCCAAACACACACAGTGCCTCAGGACAGCAGACCTTCAGAGACACATTTTTAAAGATCCTTAGATAGAGTTTTCTTGAAGAGGAGGCATCTCTGGGAGAAGAAAGAGGTCATGGAGAGGCTGTAGGAGTGAGGGCCTCGGTCCAGGCTCAGTCCTCTGGGGACGCTGGCAGTGGTCCATCTGTCCTTAGTTCTTAGACAAATGTTCTGCAGGAAAATGAGATGCTTTTATCAGGAAAAGTGTCTCTAGTTCCAAAGTGAGGAAGGTATAGTTTATTCTGAGCCCAGTGAGAATGACCTTGGTTGGAAAAACCAGATTCAGTTTTCCCTGAATGGCAGATTCCATGCTGGAAGTGGCTAAATGAGCTTGTAATCACAAGGCAGTCATGAGTCAGACACATTGGTGGGACATCTGGTAGGCACATTCCTTTGATGCTTAAGTCACTGCTACAGGTTTCAGGTTCTATCTGACCACATTCCCACATCTTAGTCTGGTGGAAGCAATGGTCTGCTAAGTTAATAATTGTTAAGGTTTTTTTACTTGATAAGCCAAAAGGATGTTATAGACTCAGATGGGCGATGAATAGACACCAAGGCGACTAAAGATAGCTTGATCTTGATCTACAACATTTTCCCTTCCCACAATCAGGAATTCCTACTCTGTCAGTCAATCTACAGTCATCAAGGAGAAGCTTTCTCCAGGCCGGTCAGCTCACCCACACCTAGGGCTTTTGTCTTTCTCCATGGCTTTGCTCCTCTGGCTGTCCTGTTTGCTTGGGGAGGGAACCGGTTTCGCCAGACCTTGGGCTTCTGCTAGAGGCAAGTAGATGGCCAGGCCAAGGTATTTTGGCTCGGCCTTTGAGGATGGCTGTCAGACTGCAGGCTGTGGCAAAGGATGACTGAACGAGGATATGGGCAGCCTTGATCCGGAAGGACTGGCAAAGGCTCCGGGGAGGAAGAGTGGGAGGCTCCACCTCTGTTTCTTAGTCTGGGCCTGGACTTCCTGTGTTTGGACTGGCTAATGGTTAACAGAAAATGTCCCTGAAGCTAGGGGCGCTCACACCATTCTGCACCTCCAAGTTTATAGCCTGGGCCACGGACAGGATAGGGCCACTTCACGAGAAACTTCCTGTTACTGGGTAAGGAGTGTCCAGTCAGAAGTGTTCCTGTGTTTGTGTGGAGTGCAGACAACAGCCAGGAAGCCCTGTGTGAACAGAATACAAAATACCTGCCTGAGGTAAGGGAAGCAAGGCCAGTGTGGCAGTCCTGTACTGAGCATTTGGTCTGTGGGGTTTTTTTCCTCAGGGCTCTGTGGGTACCTGGTAGGCCATTGGTCGGTACCTGGTAGGCCATTCCCCACAAAAATGCCCAGAATGTTTGCCTTCCAGCTTCCAGGGGGTTGAAAATTAAACACGAAGGCTGCTCTTAGGGTTCAAAAACCTCAGTAATTTATCAGTGAGCGTCCTTTTCAGACAGAGCTGTTCCGGGGATATGCTAGGGCTCTGCTGGAATTCAGAGGAAGGTCTCAGATTCACAAGCTCAGAAAGCAGTCTTCTCATTCCTTGAACAAACTTGTAAATCGCTATCTCCTCTGATGAGCAGCTTCATGGGGCACCTCTGTTGCCACTGGGGACTTTGAGAGGGCAGGCCACAAGGGAAAGCAGGGCCCCAGTGAAGAGACAGGATCCTAGAGGTGGAAGAGCCCCATGAGAATGGACACCACAGTGAAGAAGCAGTGCTGGATGCAGGTTCACAGTTACAGCCTCCAACGTGTAGCAGAAGTGCTGGGATCTTGCACTGGAAGTCACTCAGAGGAAGCCCTTTGCTCAACTTTATTCCAAACAATTCTACAGTGCAGAGAAGTCCTTGGTCATCTGCTATGACGGAAACAGTGCATTTAGGCCCTTTAGAAGTTCCAGTATAAAAGATTTTCAGCAGTTCAAAAACAAGGGGCAATCGTTATGAGACAATAGATTCACAGTCTTTCTTTTAAGCTTCTGGGGAGAACTGTCTGGTTGTCTGAGTGGGCCTCACCTTGTCAGGTCAGTGAGGAGTGGGTAGGATATTAACAAGACTTAATAAGACCTATGCATTTGAAAAGATGGCAGTTTTTGCTTTTTTCTTTCAATTGAAAGTAGGTCATTTAAACAAAGCTTTCTGCAGCAAAAGGAAAGAAATTGAGTCTCAGGTTTGGGTGTATTTTTATTTTACTCTTTCCTCTTTGGGCACCACTCAGCTCCCAAATAAATATACAGAGACTTATTCTTACTTATAAATGCCCGGCCTTAGCTTGGCTTGTTTCTAGCCAGCTTTTCCCAAATTATCTTGTCTACTTTTTGCTTCTGTTCTATATACCTTTCTTTACTTCTTATCCTGTAGCTGGCTGGGTGGTTGGGCCCTGTTGTCTTCCTCTCCTGGCAGCCTTGCCTGTCCTTCTCCTGCCTAGCTACTGGCCATTCAGCCCTTTCCCTTTTTAATTAAAATTTATTTTACATACCAATCACAGTTTCCCTCCCCTTATCCCATCCCCCCCACCTCCTTTCTATCCCCCTATCCACTTCTCAGAAATGGTAATGCCCCCCAGGGGAGTCAACAAAGCAGGCTATTCAGTTCTTTATTAGACCATCAGGTGTTTAAACAGGCAAAGCAACACGGCCTCACAGAGTTAAACAAATACAGCATAAAAGAATGTAACACATCTTTGCCTCATTAAACAAATATTGCACAGCATAAGTGAATGTAACACATCTTAAGATAATATTCCACATTAGGGTCAACTCCCTCTCCCCCGCAAAGTATTAGCTAAAGATTTCTGGCCTAGGTCCACATTTAATTAAAGCCACACATGTAATTTTGGATATCCTATAAATGTTCAATGACTGCACACACTCTCAAATGCTGTGTTCGTATGCATCACATCCTGTTGCAGTGGTCTCTCTGCTGCTGGCCTGGAACAGTGGATTCTGCTGCTGGCCTGGAACAGCTTTGGGGCAGCTGAGAGAGCTGGTCTGACACTGGCAGGTAGGAAGCTCCCAACAGGAGTTCTTCTTGGGTTAAAAAACGTCCCCTTACTCTGTAGCTGAGCCACCTCATTTATTAGTGGTGGAAGTATTTCTTGATGACCTTTGCCCATCCCTCACTGCAGTTTTGGTAATGATCAGTGGCTTTCAGTAAAATATGTAACTTTTAGGCTGGGGACAATGGCACACACCTGTCATCTCAGCATAGGGAAATGGAAGCCAGAGGGTCAGGAGCTGGAGAACGTCTTTTGCTCCATAGCATCTGAGTCCAGCTTGGGCTAAATAAAGCCCTATCCTAAAACAAACCAAACAAAACAATACCCACAGCTTTCAGAACTGGGCAGTTCAGTTTTCCCTCTTCTGTGGGCCGAGCATTCCATGTGAGGTTAGACCAATTTCCTTGCAAACTTGTGTTAATTGAGCTTGAAATTAGCAAATGATTTATTCCCTGCTTGATAAGACTGGATCTGGATGGGGCTCAAGGCTTAGTCTCTGAAGGCTGTGGCTTCAGCAGCAGCTTGGCTGCCTGGTGACCCCTGTGGAGGAGGCACATTCTCTAGTTCTGCCCAGTACTTCAGGTCCACAGTAGGACAGTACCTTAGTGGAGGTATTTCAATCCTAAAGTAGGAGTGTGGGTAAAGTTTAGTGCATGTGCTGAGAACAAAGCACATCAGAGATAAAGGGGCAAACTCCCACCCTAATCCCTTTTCCTGGGTACCTGGGGATGAGTTTAGGTATAAAGGATGAGTCACGGGCCTCAGCATTTTGGTGCCCTGAAATGGAAACTCTGTCATTTCTCGGACATGCACAGCCTGAGGGATGGTGGTTATTTCCTCTGTCAGTGTGGACCCTGTCTGTGCTGGCTGTGATGCTTCTGGGCCTAGTAGAGACGAAAGAGCAGAGGACTGGACATGTGTGGGGACCCAGCACTGCTCAGCTTAGAGGGACCGGTGTCAGTAGTCTGTGGTCTGTGCAGGCCATGCTGGAAGCTTCCTGTGTCTCTGTTCTGAAAGTGAGTGCTGGAAAAAAATTCGGGAAACGGGCCCTGTCCTGAGGGCAAGAGCCATGTTTTTGCAGATGGCTCACAATAGTTCAGTGTGCAGCCAATCCGTGCCAAGCTCTCCAATGGGACCCACAATGCCTTGAGAAGGAAAAGCAAAAGGAAAAAAATCCTGAAGGATGGGTGATGAGCATGAGGGTCATCACAGAATCAGGGGTCAGAAAGAGGATGGACCCAAGGGGAATCTCTTGTGCTGCCCCGTGGTCCACAAAGCTCACTCCATCTGCCTCAAACTTCATGAGTATGGTCTTACTCTTTCTACCCACCTCTTGCTCCACAGGGAACCCTCTCTATAGTGCCTCAAACATGCCCAGTGGGGTTCCACCCCAGGCCCTTTGCACCTACCATTTCCTTTGCTTTTCCACAAACTTCCACATGTCCACCTGCGTGAAGTAATGGCCAACACCTGTGATCTACACTCTCCTGCTTCTATTTCTCTTCCTATCCCTTACTGCCTTCTAATTACCTCTACAACCATTTATTCACCAAGTCCTATCTTCTCTTATGAGGTTGTGAGCTCATGTGGAACAGGAGTGTGTTGTTATATTGTATATTTAATAAAAATAGTCTGGGATATCAGAGGACTAAGCCATCTCTCCAGCATTTTTGGCTTATTGAGACAAGGTTTTCTGTGTGACAGCCCTGGCTGTCCTGGAACTTGCCTTGCAGACCAGGCTGGCCTCAGACTCACAGAGATCCTCCTGCCTCTGCCTCCCAAGTGCTGGGACTAAGGGCATGTGTCACCACTGCCTGGCTATTAGGCCTTGAACTGGATCTCTGTCTTCCGAGTGATGGCTTGTCTATGGGTGGCCTGTCCTCTGATATTCCAGACTATTTTTTAAATTGAATAGCCAATATATCACCACACAAGAGTTTGCTTCAGAGATGGAAATGAAGAGCAGGCAATCACGCTGTACCTTTTGGCCAGAAACTCAAGAGTCAGGGTGCTCTGCTAGGGTCTTGTCAGCTATACATGGGCTTAATATCAGTCCATGTCCTTCAGGACTTCTTTAAGGTGAGTAGCACCAGAGTTCTTGGACCACAATGATGGGACCATTCCCACTTCTCACCTGTGGTCCTGTGATGAGCCCCACGTGCATCTTCTGAGAGAACACTGCCCTGCTTAGAAGGCAATGTCCCAGAGGTGTCTAGAGTGTCTGAGCCGTATGGTAGATCCTTAACATCATATGCTCCCTCCATCTTTCAGATAAGGAAGATCATGCTGAGATGGAGGGCAGCTGGAGAGGTGTCCTGGCTGTGCTGGTCATCCTGGCTGGGCTGACAGGTAGGTGTAGTGGGTGGGTGGACTGTTTATAGACTTTAAAAGCAGGGCAGGAGGAAGGGTGAGCAGAAGGTTCAGCAGAACAGGCTATAGTTGGTCCTCCTCGGGCGCTCTCCTGCATCTCTGCCTCATGGCCACCCCCTCAGGAGCTCCTATCTCTGTCATTATAATTCTAATCCAAGAAGATCCCCTTAGTGCCTTGACTGCAACATGGTCCCTTTAGGGCTTTCTCGCACCCCATTAGGTACCTGAGTTTGTCACATGAATTGTTTCACTTTTTGAGATATCTTTCCCACTTGCCTCTTACCTCTTCAGTCTCTCTGTATCTGCCTCCTGTCTGTGTCTTCTTGACTTTTGTGATATCTTGGGTGGGATCCTCAAGCTTCATAATGTGGCACTTCTCCAACAGGAATCTTTAAGGGCTTCAGCTGGGGTGGACTCCTGAGGATCCAACGCCTGTGAAGAGTGGGGTGGGCTTACTCTGAAGGTCTCAAAACCCTGAGAGTCTGTTCAAGAAGCTTTGGGTTAATTTGGTCTAGACTCCTTGTCTACCACCTCTGGGATCTGGCTTCTCATTTCTCTGTATTTTCTACTATGGCAACTTGAAGGCAATGCTGTACTAGAAGAACAGAGGTAATGCAGGGGAATTTGCAGGCCAAAGGACCCTGGATGACTTTCACAAACCAAGTCTTCCTTGTGATCAATCTGGAGAAAAGAACACACAATGAACAGCTCCATCTGTCCCTCCCCTCCCCAAATGGCTCCAGTTCTGCTAGCCACGAGGGCTGCCGTGCTTGTTTGTACTCCAGAAGCTTGTGTGCTCCACTCTGGATGGGTAGACACTGAGTTTGATAAGCCTGGCTGAGACGGTGTGCAGGGAAGTAAAACAGTGAAACCGAGTAGGAAATGGCAGCGTATCAGATGGATGGGTTTATGAGATTCCACTTTTGGAAGTATTTGCATGTAATGCCCAGGAGCACCTGGCTAGAGAGTCCAGAGGTAAAGGTATGAAGATCCTCCTTCTAAAAGCACACAGGGAGAAGCAGCCGGCAGGGGCCTGCAGTACATCTCTATAGAGTGGAGAGGAAAACCAGGTTTTGGAATAGTTTAGGAACTGAGTCCAAACTTTATATATGTACACATATATAAGATATGCATATTTATAAAATATATATTATATATAAATCAGAAAGATATATAATCACACACACTTACATATATACATATATATTTCTTATATATACATATATGTGTGGTTACATATATGTATAAAACTATATATATATTTATGGATATTTAGCCTTAAGTACTGGTTTGAGTTAAGATGGATCTGGTTTGAGGTTTGAAGATGGCTGTATGTATGAGGAGGGCAGAGTATTATGGGATGGTTTTAGAGTTCCCAGGGGGGATTTATAGTGATGATGAGCCCCTTAGATAGTTCGTCCAGGAAAGTCTTGCGGGCTGATTGAGCTATCTTCACTCACATCCTTAGCTCCACATGCCCCGAGGTCTCTGCCAAGCTCTTTCCCTCCTCCCCCTCCCCCGCCCTACCTTGCTCATAATCACATGGCTTACATAGATCTTGGTCACCTCATTTATTTATTTAATTTTTTTCCCATTCCCACCCCTGCTCCTCCTCCCGCCCCTTCTCCCAGTTCTCCCCAGCCTCTCCCCTCCCTTCCCAACTACCATCACTCCCCAGAGAGAGAGCAAAGAATCCCAGGTGAGCCAATTCTGTCTGACATATCCAAGTCCCTTCCCCAAATATCAAGAATGAGACAGGTGTCCCCTGCAAGGAATGGGCTTTGAGAAGCCAGTTCCCGGACCCAGGATAGACTCTGGTCTGAGTACAAAAGGCTCCACATCTGCCCTCACCTTTCGATTGTCATTTATATTCAGAGGGTTTAGATCCACTCCGTGAAGGTTTGTCAGCTGCCATTTCAGAGTTTGTGAGCTCCCAACAGCACAAGACTGCCTACTCTGTGGGTCTCCCCATCATGATCCTGATCCCTCTGCCTCTTCAGCTGGACCAGTAGTAGCTCACCCAGTGTTTAGCTGTGGATCTCTGCATCTGCCTCCATCAGCTGCTGGATAAATGTTCTATAATGGAAATTAGGGTGGTTATTCATATAATAGGGAAAGGCAAGTTTAGGACCCTCTCCACTATTGCTTGGAGTCCTAGCTGGGTTCATCTTCTGGGTTCATGTTTGTTCCCTAGCACCAGGATTATTTCTAATCCCACAATGGCTACCTCATTTATTTCTCAGGAAATACTCGCTGAACTCCTGTAAGGTGTCACATAGTTGAGGCTTAGGCACCAGAGCCTAGTAGGACAAACAGGCATTGAGCGAGAGCAAAGCCAAAACCAAATAAAGCAAAAAGAAGTCACCAATATGATGGTTGCTTTGAAGACGCTTCTCAGTGGAGCCCATGGTAGCACAGTTCAGCATTCTGGGATGGCCTGGGATGTGTCCCCAGCGCAGAAGATCGGATCAAGAGACTGCATTCCAGGATACTCATGTATAAAGGCCCTGGGCTAGAAAGACTTGATAAATTTGGTACTTTAAGAAGGTCTAGTGGCCCAAGGGTAGAGTCGGGAGAAACTGGAGATGAAAAGGAAGTTGTTTGTCGAGATGAGTTTGGTGTTAGAATATGATTCTATGAAGGACTATTTAGTCTACCTGAAGTGATGTCTTAGATGTCGGAATATGGAGGTAGGGTGGGAATAGTATTTATCTGTTTTGAGATGCTCTCTCAGGCTGAATGTGCAGAGATGTTTTGGGGTGCAGCATGTGGGCCTAGAATAAACATTGGCTTTTTCTGTCATCATCCCAGAAGCTCAGCAGACAGTTGAGACTAGCCTGGACGCTCAGGAATCCCTCCTTTTCATTCTGATTTTCCTTGGTGGGTCCCAGAATATACTGTGGTTGACTCTTTCTCCTTCTGAAGGCCTATTACCAAGGCAGTTCTTTCTGCCGTCTGCTCTCTGTCCCTTATTTCTTCCCAGCAGTTAGTCACATGTCCAGCCTATTTTTCCATCACCTACAAAGACAAGAAGGAGGTAGTGTAGGGCCTGACGCTGGAGTATAATGTCAACATAGAGTGTGAAGCCACACAGGACTAGGAAATGGAGAGGTGGTTGGTATAGACTGTGAAGTTTCTTATTGACATTCCACTGTGTGTGTTTGTGTGGATGTGCATGTATGTGCATACACATGGAGGTCAGAGGTCATGCTGGGGTGTCATTCTTCAGGATGTTATCCATTTTGTTTTCTAGATACAGAGTGTCTTATTTTTGCCTGGAACTCACTGCTTTGGCTAGGCTGCCTGGCCCGTGAGCCCCAGGGAAACCTCCTGTATCTATCTCTTTATTGTTGGAACTACAAACGTGCAGTACTGTACCCAGTTTTTCTGTGTGGGTTCTGGGGTTAAGCTTAAATCCTCAGGCTCGCAAGCAAGCACTGTCCTGACTGAGAAATATCTTCAACTCAGGAATGAGTTTCAGAGGGTCAGCAAGAGGTACAGAGGTTGTCTTACCCCTTGTTACTGCGTTAATGTCAGGATGGGAAGTGGGAAGAAAGGGGCCCTGCTCAAGTTTAGGCAGGGCAGTTACAGACATACTCCGCAGGGCATGAGGGAAGCCCAGCTCCGTAAGCTGAAGAGTGTGGATCCCACACACCTTCTAGGAAAAGAAACTCAGGGAGTTCCACAGACAGCCGACACCCAAGGTTTGTTTGTTCAGTGGCACCTTCAGAAAGCTTTCAGGTAGGGGAGACCAGAATTTTCTCAGCATCCTATCCCATTGTTTATCTTTGCTCTCTAGGAAAATAGAGAGTGGAGGTGAAGAAGTGAGAGCTGAGGTATGTGCCTCAGTAGAGGTCGTATGGACAAGATTTTCTCATGTTTGTTTTGTGTGGGCCAAGGTCACTGACAAATCCCTGAAGTAGGATCCACATACTGTGGGTGCACATCCCTTGTGACAGGTGAAGCCGAGGGCAGTTGGTGGATCCAGAGGGGTCTGTACGTGGCAGGGGACTGTGCTTAAGGCTTGTTGCCGTCTATTTCATCAAAAGGTCAGACGGTAGAGTACTTACCCAGCATGCACATGATCCCTGGTTTGTTTCCCAGTACCATATTCAGACCAAAACCAAGAACAACAGTGGCATCAAAATCAAAAGAATTTCCCCATGGCCTAGGGTCCTCTGGCTTCACTCCTCCCTGTCAGCTGCAGTGTGAGGCTGGATCTGCATGGTCTGTAAGTGTTATGTGGTTCCTCAGTCCTGGGGCAATGGATGTTATCCTTACAGACTGTATTTGGAGCAAAATGAGGTGGCACGCACTGACACTATCCTCCAACCTTGAAGGTCTGTGCACTCACCCACTCCTTTCCCTAGTCCTGTAGACTCTTCATGGTTGCCATTCAGCCTCCTGCTCTGGGGCAGAAAGTGTATGGGGCTTGGGACTTCCTTTTTCCTCTGGCATGTAAGTTAGTCTGTTTTCCTCTGTGAAACTCCAGGTTTGTGGCTAGAGTTAAACCAGTGTCTGTAGCCTCCTTAGAGTCTGCCCTGGTTGATTTTTGTCTACTTGGCACTAGCCGGAGTCATCTGGAAAGTGGCAACCTCAATTGAGAAAGTGCCTCCATTGATTGGCCTATAGGCAAGTCTGTAGGGCATTTTCTTAATGATTGATGTGGGCAGACCCAGCTTACTGTGGGCAGTGCAACCTCTGGGTAGGTGGTCCTTGTTGGTATAAGAAATCAGGCTGCGTGAGTTATGGGGAGTAAGCCAGTAAACAGTGTTCCTCCCTGGCTTCTGCATTAGTCCCTGACTCCAGGTTCCTTTCTTACCTTCCATTAATGGATATTAACCAAGCATATGCAACTTAAAATAAATTATTCCCTCTCCAAGGTACTTTTGGTCAGTGTTTTAATCACAGCTATAGAAAGCAAACAAAGATAGAATAATTTCTAGTTTTTTTCTTGAGATTTTTGTTTGTTTGTTTATTTGTTTTACTGTTTTTTAGCTGAAGGTCAGATGGGTCTGAATCAGTCAAACTTGGCCCAGTGACCACAGAGAAGATCCCCTCTTCCATGGCTGCTAGGAACGTATTATCTTTCTTCTTTCTGTCAAACCTTGGGAGTGGTGGTGTTCACTCAAACACTGAATTAGTACAGGTACCTTCTTGCCTTCTTTAGGCCAGTTGGCATCTCCTCCTTCTCTTCTCCAGCACCCTCTCTCTGCTGGTCCTGGTGTGTGTGTAATCCTTTTCTCCAGTTGTGAGTTCCTGAACAAGGAAACTGTGCCCCACAGTACATTCTGCATGATCACAACGCGCTAATGTGTGGCTGTATGTCACTGTATGGTTTGTGCCGGGGGAGGTTCAGGGTTCTACCCAGTTTCCTTTAGGGACTTTCTCACATTTGCCCTTCAAGGTGAGAAGAGGGAGAGTGACTATTATTATTTGGGACTCCCAAGTATACATGGGGGGCTAGCATGTTGACCTACGGGGGTCATGTAATATCAAGGTAACAGGAGTGTCCTCGCTGATGAGTTGGTGTGAAGAGACAACAGGGCATATGTTGTTTCAGTGTGTCTTCTGAGTGACAGGACTCAGGAAAGAGTCTGCATGTCAGGGGGCAAGACCTGAACTTGGGGTTCAGTTCTTCCGCTGTGTCCTGTGGGCAGGACTGGTCCCCTCTGGAGGCAGTGGAGGAGAATCTGGTCCTCCATATCTGCTTGTTGATTATAGCAGCCCCTGGCATTCCTTCCTCCATGTGTGATACATCTCAGTTCCCTTTCCACATGGAAGTCTTCTCTGTGCATTCCTATATCTCACAATTCACCTTTCTCTTATAGAGAACCTTGGATTGGACTTGAGGTCCATCCTACATCCAGGATGATTTTATATTAGTATTCTTGACAAAGTATATCTGCAAAAACTCTATTTTAAATGCCCCATTTTGTGGCTTTGGTGACTGTCAGCTTCTAGGGAATGTTGTTCAAGCCAGTGCTATTCATCTAGGAGAGAGTGGGAAGAGGCATGCATTGGCTATGTATTTACCAGTAGCCTTGGTCCCTGGCCTCGGGACCAATAAGGCAGAGGGGCTGAGCCTTTTGATGGACTCTCAGAGCATGGCAGCTGGTGAACAGAAGGTTAAAAGATATTGTTGATTTATCAGCTAATTCATTTACTTCCCTGGAAAATCTGATTGCTTTCTAGTTTCTGTATCGAGTTACCAGATCATAGAAGGTCCTCAGAATGTAACAGCCCTTACAGGCTCAGAGGTTCGCTTCAATTGTACTGTGACCCATGGCTGGAAGCTTATCATGTGGGCTCTCAAAGGTGTCGTGGTGCTGAGTATCACTCCCCAGCAAGTTATCATCACCAACAACCGCTTCACCTCTACCACTTACAATGGAAGTGACAGTTTCATTTCCGAGATGATCATCCACGAAGTGCATCTCAACGACTCCGGACTTGTGCGGTGTAGCCTGCAGAACAGCGATGTGTTTGGCTCCGCCTTCCTCTCAGTGCAAGGTGAGTCAGCTGGAGGGCCTTCTGAGGCTCACAGCTGTGTCATGATACCTGGGTCCACATTCAGGTATGGTGGTGCGTATTGTAATTCTGAACTGATGGCTGCCTTGTATGTGTTTGTTACACCCCTCCATCCCTCCCTCCTCCTTTCTTTCCTCCCTCTCTCCCTCCCTCCCTTCCTCCTTTCCTGTTTGACTCTCTTTTCTTGTTTAATTCTTTCCTCCCCTCCCCTTTAGAGATGGGTTTATCACTTCCCCACCTAATCCACTCTGATGTCTAATTGCCTTTCTGAAGCCATCTCCTGGAGTTGGACAGTTGGTTGACAGTCACAGTCCCTTCTCTGACTTTTTTGCATACCAGGTTACACTTTGTTGTCGTGTACATTACTGATGAGGAGAAATGCTTTAACTACTTTCTGTCTTTGAAATCTGGGGTCTGTTTTCCTTCCTTCCCCAGTGACCAGAGCTCTTACAGTCAAAGGCTTGTGTTCTCCAAATATTCCATGTATTTGAGAGAAAAGGGTAGAGATTAGTCTGTACTACCATACTTTATTTTCAGTTGTAAGGGCAATTTGGTCTCCCGAAGAAGGATGTGTTTTATGAAGCTTTAGATAGTTTTACCCATATCAAGACCCCTTGACATATTTTGAAGTTAAGTTTATCTATTATTGATAGAGGTTGAGGTCGTGATTAGTAGACTGCAATTTCCTACCAGACTTTGTTTTTGTTTTTGCACTGCTGGAGACCAAACCCAGGTTCTGTGGTCTCTCTCCAGGGTTCTCTCATTAAGTTGAGCCTTGTCCCCAGATTTCTTGAGTTTTGATTTCTGTGGCAGCCCTTCTCATGAGAGCAAGCTATATCTTTGAGATTATTTTTTAAATCCACGTTTTTTCTCATGCCAGTGAAATCCCAGATTCTGTCTGTTGTCAAATCAAATGTGGTAATATTTGGTGGAAAGGCATGTTTATATATTTGTATTTGCATTTGAAAATGATTTTTACTTTAGAAATTGAGTTAAATTGAAATTTCTTTACTTTGGGGGTATCTTTAATTTATGTGGTTTAATTAATGGTAGGGAGATATTTTCTAAGTAGTCATTTTCATGGGGCTTCCTAAAACTCTTGGCCTAATTTGTGGCCGAGGTTCTTGGATAGTAATTCAGTTTTGATGGAAAGAACACTGGACACATCTGCTTTTGCCATTATCAGCTCAACCAATGAGATCCCTGCACTGTCTCTCTTCCTTCCCCTGTATGATGGGATGAGGCTCCTCTGCTCAGCTCACACATCTGCTGAGAGGGTCAGGGACAAAACCACCAGAGACTTCAAAGCTTTGTCTCCTTTAGGCTGATGTGCATCCAGCTGGGCTCCAGAGTGGTCTTGTGGTTAGACATGCAGGCTCGGGAACCTGGCTACCTACCTGGGTTGCCATCCTACCTTTGTTGCTTAGACTTTGACTTTGGGTTGCTCATTGTAGGGTTATTGTTGTAGCATGGGGTAGGGTGGTGGGTCAATAGAAAGCTTTTACTGTAGTATCTGGCTCATAGAAATTAACATATAAACATTTTTTTTTCATTCCTGGAAAAAGCATACTATTCTAGAAAGTTAGTAGGACTCCTGGAAAAAGCGTACCGTTCTAGGTACTTAGTAGGACCAAAAGATGAATAGAAGAGGGCTGGATAAGTTGGTAAGGTGCTTACTATGTAGACATGAGAGCCTGAGTTTGATTCCCCAGAATTCAAGTGGGAAAATGGATGTGGTAGTGCATGCCTGCAGTTCCAGCCAGTGGAGACAGGTGAGTTGTTGGGGCTTGCTGGACAGCAAGACTAATCAAATAGATGAGCTCTAGCCTCAGTGGGAGACCATGCCTCAAAAGATATGAAGAATGATTAAAGAAGACACCTAATATTGGCCTCTGTTCTACACACACACACACACACACACACACACACACACACACACACACACACACACACACACTGGTCCAAGACAGCAGACCTTCAAAGACACATTTTAAAGACCCATAGATAGTGTTTTCTTGAAGTGGGGGTATCTTGAGAGAGATAGGTGATATGGGAGCTGATATGAGTGGGGACCACAGCTCACACTCAGTCCTCTGGGGGCTGTAGGAGTGGGGACCACAGCTCACACTCAGTCCTCTGGGGGCTGTAGGAGTGGGGACCTCAGTTAACTCTCAGTCCTCTCGGGGCTGATAGAAATAGGGGTCTCAGCAAGAGAGGAAGTGGCCATTAATTACCAAGGCCCGGTTACTTTTCCTTCCTGTGTTTCAATAGAGCAGATACAACTCCAGCACGAGCCCTCTCACATCTCTGTGACTGTTTTAGAGACTATTTTTAAATGATGTGTTTGTCACAATAGTCTATAACCCAGTGAAAGCCTCCTCAAATGGGAGAGAAGAGCCTGGGGTAAACTGAAGCCCAGCTGCCTACGTAGAAAATCCTCTACATGGCTGCACAGGTCCAGTTATTGCCCAACCTACCATTCACTCATACACATGTTGCATTCTTTTGCTTTGTGAGGGCAAAAAGGACCTGAGTTCATGTTCACCTGTCATTATCTGAGGCATTTCCATCCCTCCTAGGGCCTGTCACTGTACTTTTTTTTTGATAATTATTTATTGTGCACACACATGCCACAGTGGGTTTATGTGGAGGATGATTCTCTCCTTCTACAGTGTGAGTTTTGGGGCTCAGACTCATGTCATTAGGCTTAGCAGCAAGTGACTGCCTGATGAAGCTTCTGGAGGGCCTCCATTGTCTACTGTCTTTTTAAACATATATATTTTTATTTAAAAAGTTTTTCCATATCTACCACGGCTCCCCCTCCCTTCCCTCCTCCCAGGCATTCCCAGTCCTCCCTCAGTCTCCCCATCCCTTCCCCAAGGAGGGCAAGGAATCCCAAGGTGAGTCAGTTCTGTCTGCATATCCAGTTGGGGTAGGTCCAAGTCCCTCATCCCAGTATCAAGGCTGAGTAGGTGTTCCTCTGTAAGGAATAGGCTTCAAGATGCCAGTTCATGCACCAGAAAAATACTCTGATCCTATTGCAAGCTCCACAAATGGCCCACGCTGTTTGATTATCGTCTACCTTTGTAGGATTTAGTTCCTTTTCACGAACTCACGAACTCAACAGTCATTACAGTTAATGAGCTCTCAATAGCTCCAGTCAGCCATATCTGTGGGTTTTCTCCTCATGATCCTGGTACCTTTGCTCATATTCTCTCTCTCTCTCTCTCTCTCTCTCTCTCTCTCTCTCTCTCTCTCTCTCTCTCCCTCCCTCCCTCCCTCCCACCCTCCCTCCTTCCCCCCCTCTCTCCAGCTGGACTAGGAGCTCAACCTGGTGCTTAGCTATGGATCTCTGCTTCTGCCTCCATCCATTGCTGGATGAAGGGTCTATAATGACTTAAATCCTTTTTCCATCAAGCAAAAACAGAGGCATTGACAGCATAATGAATATGTAAAACCTTAGCCCTTATCCCTTCTTCAGATTCAAACCAACACCCCTCTCCTTGACTCATTACAGGAGTGCTTAAGGTTAGCACAGATATCTTACTTATTCTAAGATAACATCCAGGAAGTATAACATTTCAGAGTGAAGAGATATGACCCAGTTGCTCTGGTCCTCCCCCACTCCAGGACGAGACTTCTCATATGACATAAGAGGATGTTAACCTGCTAGAGACCTTTTTCCAGTTTGATTCTCCGGAGTGCACAGGGGAGCTTCATGCTGCATGATGGGAAGGTCTTTAACATCACAGGCCAGCATTGTCCACATGACTGAGTAATATTGATAAAAACAAATCACACAAGGGCACAAATCCAGTCAAGTGTCAATAGGGCCATAGTCTCCAGGGAGAGTGAGGGAAAGCCCTGGTTATGGTTTCAGGTTCTCTAGTGAGCTTACCTTCGAGAAAGCACTCCTGATCGAGTTTTGGTCTCAAAGAATACCCACAGTTATTTAAAGAGGCTGCTCAACACTGTGCTGTTCCAGCTACGCTTTGTGCGAAGTCAAATTTCTTTCTGCATTCTTCACTCTTCAAACAAAGCAGTCCTGTAAACTGTGAATGAAGCTGCCAGCTTGGAAGTCTAGCTGAACACAACAGAGATTTACATAGATAAACATTGCCACTTTTTTTTTCCTTATTAGTTTAGAAATACAGTTTAGCAGAAATATGTTCATTTACATCAACACATAATGAGTCACGACTGTTATTTTTAAGTAAATATTTTAGAATAACTTATGTCATTACTATCCACACAAAGGAACTTCTTTGCAGTCTCTGGTGGCTTTGAAGACAGAATTGAAACCAAAGTGTTTGAAGATCATGTATTCTGATCAAATTATTCCCTTTAGAGATAGAAAATGTAGAGGTGATGGGTATAAGACCCCAGATTTCAATGGTTTGCTGAATGATAAAAACAGTTCAGCAGAGCCTTGAGTGACAGTGGAATTTTCAATTCTTAGCCCAGTGTTCTCTCCACTAGACCAAGCAGCTGGGGTGGTGCATGCTTATCTTGGACATTTCAATGCATATGTATAAGGCTGTGTCTTTGCTGGGGCCAACCCTCAGGTTATTTTGGTAATGTAAGCACAAGTAAACATCACTTTTTTTGGATCCCTTGCAGTGTGAACGTTGCCACTGGCAAGTTGGTTCTTTAAGAAAATATTCATCTAAGTTGATAATTCTGAAATGTAATTGGGCTAGTTCAGTTTATAATAGATTTGATTTTGATGTAATTTATAACTAGAAACATACTTTAAAGGAATAGTCAAGGCAGTTCTTCATAAAATTTTACTACTGAGTGGGATGGCACATGCCTGTCTTCCCTACCCTTGAGGGGTGGAGGCAGGAAGATTTGGGGTCCAAAACCAACATAGAGTGATGTTTGAGGCTAGCCTGGACTACATGAGACTTTCTCTCAAAACAAAACAAATAAAACAAAAAAATTTATGATCCCAAATTATAAAATGAATGTGATTGGCCCAAATTTAAGGGAAGAGAGTTACTACCTATGAGTCTCTGGGGAAAGAATATAGATTATTTTCTTCTTTGCTTCTGTTTCCAGGACTGCCTAAGAAAATCCTGTAGCGCCATGCCAGTGGTCCTTGACTTTTATGCCTCATTATTCTTTGGGAGACACTTCACCCTCTCATAAGAACTCAGCAGGTGCATAGAGATATGGTAGCTAAAACCTGAAGTGTGGCTTCCTGGGACAGACACAGCCTTCCTGGGGGCTGCGGAGAAAGTCTCATGAGATGTAATTTGAAGCTAAAATTGGGGAAATCAGAAGGCTGTTATTCCTTCGTTTGTTTCTCTCTTCTCTTTAGTTATGGGGACTCTGAACATCTCTAGCAACAGCCTTATGTTCACCGAGGGGGAACCCTGTAATGTGACTTGCTATGCTCAAGGCTGGACCCCACTTCCAGATATTTCCTGGGAAGTTGAGGTCCCCGTAAGCCATTCCAGCTACTATTCTGTTCTGGATCCGGATGACTTTACTAGGGTCTTGAGTGTCCTGGCTCTCACACCGCTGGGCAATGGGACCTTGACTTGTGTGGCAGAGCTGAAGAACCTGAGGGCCAGCAAGTCCTTAACTGTCAACCTGACTGTGGTTCAGCCCCCACCTGGTAAGTGAGCCTTGGCAGCCAGAGTGACCATTCCCAGGTTCATGGGAGGATCAGGCCCTTGCTCACAATACATGACCAACCTGGACTATGACCTTAATGTGGAGATGGTGATGAGGTAAATCCAATACTGTGAGCTCAGTGGGTCTATGATCTCACCTGCTCTCACAATTTTTTTTTGAGAATTTTTTTTGTTCTAAGTTGCAAATGAACCATTGAAAAGCCCTGACCAGTACTTAGACAAGAATACAGCAGGTTCAGAAACAATTACTTGGCTTACATTTTTCAAAAATAAAACTGAGTGTGGTGGTTAATGCTTATAATCCTAACACTTGGGAGCTGAGACAGTAGGATTTACTAGGAGTTTAACTGGGCTATGTAGTGAGTTCCAGGGAAGCCTGATTTATAAAGATTCTGTCTCACAAAACCAAAGCAGCATCTCATTGTCTACCTTGATAGGTGGCAAAACTTTAAAGTTTTTGTCTTTTAGAGGAGTATACTGTGACACAGCAGAAACTATAACCTTGTTCATTAAAAGACCCTGTGGAACCTATGAGCTCTGAGCTGACATGGGTAGGGGCTCAGGGATACAGGGCTGATGTGGTAGGGCATGAAGATGTATTTGCCTCCCCCCCCCCCTTGGAGGAAGGGATAGTGTTGGGAATAAATTCTGGGCCTCATATGTGCCACATAAGGGATCGTCCACTGACTGCAACTTCCGTCACCTGAGCCCTGGAGACTCACAGTAAATCCCTCAGCTCACAGATGAGGAAGAGTCCTGAAGGAAGTAGGGAAAATCTCTTTGGTTCCCTTTTCCCATTTTAGTATTCCTTGGATCATAGAAGGATTCCTTTGGTCCCCAACCTTCATTTTCACATGACTTCCATGAGTGTGTCTGTCCATATCTCTGTCCCTCTGTCATTCTATCTCTGCCTGCCTATCTCTCTCATAAAAATTCAGTTTTATTCTATTCTAATTCATTTGTATCCTTGTCCAGAGTTGCCTTTCCCCTAAGGTGTCCTTCTGACATTTTCTTATTAGCTTTTGGGCTCTTGCTCAATCAGATGCTCCATATTCACTTTGTTTGTCCCTGTCCAACCCAGCTCTCCTATAAGCTATTTAGAGACAATAAAGTCTGCTCCAGGCTTTGATCAGGAAGATTGAAAGACAAAATTCCGTTAGCACCAAATACACCAGAATTGACTGTTGAAGACCAATATTTCACCAAGATTATGAGGTAGCACACAGAGAGCTCTGGCTTGATGGCTTTCCCCTTTCTAGAAATGAATCTTAGCGATTAGCTCTCAGCCATACTTTTTTCTGAAGGGGGAGTGGAAGAGAAGGGCCCTTCATTCCCCTATTTGTGGGATTCTTCCTTAACTGGGACTGCACCTTAATTACAGCAGCTGTAGGCCAGAGGGCTGGGAAAGATGGCTCTGTGGGTGGGCAACAATGAGCCCTGCTTTATTGGACTCATTTGCAAAAGGGTAATTCGTTTCTAAATTATTCATCAAGATCAGAGCAGCTGGTATCTGCCTCCATGTTGTGTGTTTTATGTAAGTTTTATTAGCTGCAGATCTCATTCAACCTTGGCTGTGGAGCTAGAGTGTGGTCAGAAGTTTCTCTGTCCTGCCTAGCTGGTCTCACTGCCACTTATGGAAATGGAGTTATACAATTTGTACCATTTGTAATTATAGGTTTATGTCCTGTCAGAAACTCTCAAATACCTGGCAGCCACTTCCCAAATAATTGACTTGGAGGATTAATGTTATAGTAACTGCTGGGCCAGTAGTTCAGGCATATTACTATCTAGCTCTTAGGCTCAAATTAACCCATAATTCTTTTTTAAAAAAATTTTATTTAAATTTTTTTCTCATACCCACCACTGTTCTCCTTCCCTTCCCTTCCTTTCTCCCAGTCTTCCCCCAGGCTCTACCCTTCTCATCTCTCCATTTATCCCCCATAGAGGGCAAAAAATTCCAAGGTGAGTCAATTTGGTCTTGCATAAATCTAGTTGAGGTAGGACCAAGTTCCCCTCTCTCTTGCCCCAGTATCAAGGGTGAGAAAGGTGTTCCCCTGCAGGGTATGGGCTCTGAGCAGCTAGTTCATGCACCAGGAATAAACTCTGGTCCAACTGCAAGAGGCCCCACACACTGCCCACACCATTTGGCTGTCATCCACATTCAGAGGGTTCAGATCCATTCCATGAAGTTTCCTCAGCTGTCATTTCAGAGTTTGTAAGATTCTAAGAGCTCGAGTCAGCTGTCTCTGTGGGTCTCCTCATCATGATCCTGATTCCTTTGTTCATGTAATCCCTCCTCCCTCTCTTCAGATGGACCAGGAGCTCGACCTGGTGCTTAGCTATGGATCTCTGCATCATCCTCCATCAGCTGCTGGATGAAGGTTCTATAATGGCAGTTAGGATGGTCATTCATTTCATAATAGGGAACGTACAATTTAGGCACTATTGCTTGGAGTCCTAGCAGGTTCTTCTTGTGGATTTTGGGGTGTTTCCCTAGCACCAGGTTTTTCTCTAACTCCACAATGGCTCCTCTATTAAGTTAGCCACTTCTTTGCTCTCCCTTTCTGCTGCTCCCCCAGCTCAACCACCCCATTTGCTCATGATCTCCTCTCACCTTCCCTTACTTCCTCCCCCACTCCCCGCCTCATGATCCCAATTTACTCTGGAGATCTTCTCTATTTTTCCTTCCCAGGGGGAAATCAATGGATATCTCTTTTAACTTCCTCCTGTTACCTAGCTGCTTGAGAGTTGTGATTTGTAGCTTAGTTACTCTTTGTTTGCCCCTAAAATCCACTTATGAGTGAATACACACCATGTCTATCTTTCTGTAACCCCTAATTCTTATCTGTCTTTAGCCACGTGACTCGGTACCTTTGCTCAGTACAGCATTCTCATCTTGCTTCCTCTGCATCTGGGTGACGTCTCCTCTCTGCCTTTATTCTTCCCAGAATTCTCCTAGTGTGGTCACCCTGCCTATACTTCCTGCTTGGCTACTGACCAGTCAATGTTTTATTAAACCAATATGAGTAACAAATCTTTGTAGTGTACAAGAGTATTATCCCATACTAGAGGACCTGGGGTCAAGTTCATGGAGAGTCAAGAGGTGAGCCACCTGTGAGATTTGCCAGACTTCCTCAGGAGTGGGGAACCTAAGTTCTGTACCCACATCTTCACCACAAGGCTGGGGGATTATTTTCATTCTTTAGGAGAATTTAGGAAGTCAAATGGACCCATATGACAAGGTATGTGCTGCTCTAGAAATTAAAAACCCCTCTAAAGAAGGCACTTGGGAAGCTGATTTCTCAGTTATAGAAAAACTCAACTTTCTTAGTTACTGAAATCCCAAATCTGTGGGGTAGCAGACAGTCACATTAGCAAGCAAAGCCTTTTTGTTATGTGTTGAGGAGAGATGTGAATACATGCCTAGAGAGGACACTGGTGATGCGCCAAAGAAATCATTTTTCAGCTATGTCTACTTAGGTGCACCAAGGAGTTTATTGGGGCTACTTACAGGAGCATGAATAACTCAAATGCATCACCAGCTTGATGAGTTGGGAGTGCTTTATCCTTGGAACTCCCTGAACAGCTTTCAGGCAGTTCCACTGAAGGGTCTTCTTGCAAAGCTTACAGCTTATATAGCCTTTGGGAAGAACCTTGTGAGTCTTACAACTTTCCTCATCTTGCTGAGTTATGCTCCTTTTTTTTTTCTCTAAGAGGGATTGTTCCACTGGGAGGAAAGAGCTGTACAACACCCCATTGTGCCAACCAAGACATCTTCAGGTGAACAGCATGGCCCCATATGTGCGCTCTTACTGGCTGGTTCTTCTCATGTGTGTGAAGTCCTGGCCAGGAGGCCACATTTCTAGGGCACACGAGCATCTTATTGGATGCAATGTTATAGTATGATCACAATTTATTTCCATGAGAAGTGACCCTGTCAGGGACAGAGAAGGTGGAAGCTATGATCCTGGTTCCACTCTGAGGTCACAGTAATCAGGGTGGCATCCTTCTGGGATCTGTAGGGACAGGGGTCTGTAGGGACTGTGCCTTTCTGTTGTTTCTAGTAACTGCTGACAATCGGTGATGTTCCTCAGGTTAGAGAAACAGCCCTCTGAACCAGACTTTCATTTCCACATGACCTCCTGATGACGTGCCTCTGCACATGTCACACTGAGTTCTGAGGCTCAGTTTTTCTGCATGTGAAATGGGCGGGCAGTTGAGCTGTTTTGTCTCAATTAGGTGAGCTTAAGAAGTCAAATGGGCTCAGCTCACAAAGTATGTGCTGCCGTCGAGTGAAAAGGGTGAAATGGTTTGGCTGAATGAAGTTGGTGATATGAGGAGTGTGAATGCCTATGCCAAGGCTCAGCCCTTTGCAGAAGCTCTCATTTAATAGTTTTTTTTTTTTTTTTTTTTTTTGTGGAGTATATTATTTCTGATTTTAAGTTCCCCAAATAACTGGTCTGAGTGCATTTAGCCTAAAGTCTAAACCTCTACTTTCTACTTTAGCTGGTCAGGTTCCACAGTCTATACAGACCATAGATGATAGCTCCCCTACCCTTTAGCTCAGTGACTTGGGAGGAAGTTACTTAACCCCCCTGAACTCCAATTATGTCATCTGTGAAGCTAAAATAGCTTTAGTGCATGTCGCCAGAGCTGTCGATCTTGGGAGAAACAAGTGTATTGAAATGTCTAAGACAGTTTCTAAATGTGATTCCTGCTCCAGAACAGGAAAGAGAAAGGGAGCAGATTTTGCTTATGTTAGTAACTCAGACACCTACATCCTCTCTGGTCATTACAGGCTTTGCACATGGTGGTGGCATTTTATGGCAATGCACCTGATTTTGAGAAATTCTGTCCAACCTCTTTAAAGTTCTGCTAACTCTTTCCAGAACATTTGGGGAAATGATTCTTTCTTTCACGGGTTGGTAAAGCACAGCCCCCAAGCACACAGTAAAGTCAGTTATGTGGCCCTATGGAACACGCAGGGGTGAGAAGAGCTTATGGAAAAGGGTTTGAAGTTAAAACCCAGAGATAGCCTTCTGTAGTCACTGTGGGTTGCTTAGGTGAAGTATGTCCACCCTCTCCAGAGGCTGTCACTCACCTGAATCATGTATCCTCCGCCCTCAACAAAGCAGGGACCATCCCTTTCCACATGCCCTGAAAATGTATTTATCTTGGGTAAGACCTAGGCAGTGCCTCCCTGAAGAGATACACAATGGCAGGGCCTGTGAGAGAGTAGGAGGCGTGTTGAGAACCCTGGCTTTCTTGTGCTGAGCCGTGCGTGAGTGGGGTGGGTTCCCAGGGCTCTTTCCTCCAACATGTTTTATCTACACTATGAACAGATTGGCTAACAAATCATTCAAAGAACCTGTTTTCCTATCCATGATCATCTTTTTGGCTTAACAATATGACTGTGATTTGTTTTTAATCAGCTGTGAATGCACTTATTCTAAAAATGACTTTCTACTAAGCAAAATTATCCCATAGGAACACATAGATTCCGAGGAAGGCTAGACTTTCTGGGGGAGAATAGTCACAGCAAATTACCCCCCCCCCCCGCTGCTAATCCTCATACTATTTCTGTGTGGGACTGTTGAGTAAGGCTGGGTATGGTGGCTGCATTAAGGATTATGACAGTGAGTGGACTGTGAAGTCTCTCATTTCTTTCTGGACTCAATCTTCAGCCCCAAGAGGTGGCCTTTCCCCTGTACACATACACATTCAAGGAGAAAACAGGCTCCCTCTGCTCAGTCAAGGAAGGCTGTGGAATCCAGCCTGGTTTGACAGAAGGTTGGAATGTTAAGTAGGGGAAGGAGAGGCCATGGGCAGGGAATGTTTGAGTAGTCAATAAACATATTGTCCTAGGCAGGGAGAATTCAAGCCTATCACTTACATCAGGAGCCAAGTCTCATGTCTAACTCCAGCGCCCTCCCTTATCATGAAAGCTTGTGACATTTGCAAACTTGGGTTTGAGAAAGAGAGTCCATCTGACCTGATGTAGGGTTTCCATGGTGATTGTGAACACGAGTCCTACTTCAGAAACTTTCACATACATTTCTTGAGTCTGAACAACCCTATGGAGCAAGACTTGTGACTGGTAAGTGAGCCAGAGGCCATGGACAACCCAGAAAGTAAACAGGGGCCACAAGAGGGGCTAGGTCCTCTGGCGGGAAGCCCAATATGGCTGACAGCGAGAGACTTCCACATAGAAGTCTGCTTTTCACCTGAACTGTAAGAGTCAAGAACATAGCTCTGGCCTTCATAATCTCATGATTGTGTTCATAACGGGGCAGAGTGACCTGAATAATATTTCCAAAGTGTGGGTCACCAGTCACTTGCATGTGAAGCATTTGTAGACCTCTTGACTCTACTTTACTGGAGCAGGTTTTGAATCGAATTGCTCAGTGGACATTACAAATGATGCTCAGTGTTTTCTTATCTGATTGTGGGACTTTCTTGTGATGGCACCCCAGTTTTGAGGGTTCAAGAAATATGAGGAAAACATAATTCTATCCCTTCTCTCATCATGCCTTTTTGCATTTTAGACATTTTTGAGTTTATAATTATGTTATTCTCCCCCTTCCCTTTCCTCTGTCCAAATCCTCCTCTATACCCCCTTTGCTCTCTTTTAAATTCATGACTCCCCTTTTCTTTAATTATTATTACACACATATATGTGTATATATGCATTCCTGAATATAAAAATACAACCTGCTCAGTTTTTAATAGTGTTATTTGTATGTATATGTTCTCAGGGCTCTTCAATCTATGTGCTCTTGTCTTTTGTCTGGAAAAGACATTTCTCCTGCTCTCAGCATTCCCCAATTGCCTGTAGTTCTTTCTGAAGGATAGGGCCCTCTCTTTCCTATGCTATCTCTGAGAGAAATTTACTGAGTTGGCAACAGATAGCATTAGAAAAGTAATTCACACTTTATACATACTGCAATTCTTTTCTGGATATCTTAATATGGGGAGAAACAAGAGGTCTAGACCTGTCTCATTGTAGCTGACTACCAAGTGCAGGAGGCAGATAAGAACTCAGCTTTTTAATCCATACATCCATTCAACCATCACCATCCATCCATTCATCCATCATGCATACATACATACATCCTTCCATCCACTCATCTGTCCACCACCCATCTTTCTGTATTCTCATTTAGCTATCTATTTGCCTACTTCTTCACCTCTTTCTGTTACCCGTCTACTCATTCATCTACGCACCCATCTGTCATTTATCCAACCATTGTCCATCACACATCCATCCATCACGAGTAGTACATTTCAGGTATGTGGGATAAAAGGAACATAATACACAACACTTGATCTCAAAGGAGTCAGGATGAGATTAGATTGTAGAAGACACATGAGCAGAAATGGAAACAATAGCAGTTTGAAATGACAGTAAATGTAAGCTGTTAAAAATAAAGCAACCATTGAAACTGTCCAATGCTTTCCAATTCTCTGGAAAGAAATACGGAAATATAAGCAATTTGTGAGGAACACACAATATTATACAATTCTTCAAAGCACAGCCAGTGTCCTGCTTTGTTTTCAGACAACGGGTCTATGCACTCTTTGAACTTTTTTGTTTTGTCTTTATTTTTCGAGACAGGGTTTCACTACGTAGCCCTGGTTGTCTTGGAACTCACTTTGTAGATCAGGCTGGCCTTGAACTCACAGAGATCTGCCTGCCTCTACCTCGGGGTGCTGGGATTAAAGGCTTTCACCGCAGCCACCACCTGGCACCTTTTTGAAACAAAATTATTTGCGCATGTGTGTACTCATGGGTGTAATGACCACAGAGGCCAGAAGAGAGTGGCAGATCCTCCTGGAGCTGGCGTTACACATATTTATGAGCTGCCCCATGCAGACAGAACTCTGGTTCTTTGCAAGAGCAGCAAGCGCTGTTAGTTGATGGGCCATCTCTCCAGGCTTGACTGTGGCTCCCTATGTAGTTGGATTCTTGCTTGCCTGTGATTTTTTGTGTACTTGGGTCTTGCTTGCCTGTGATTTTTTATGTACTTGGGTCTTGCTTGCCCATGAGTTTTTATGTACCAGTTCTTGCTTGCCTGTGGCTTCTTATGCAGTTGGGCTCTAGCTTACTCTTGACTCAAAACTAGGGCAGAAGTGATCCTCTAAACACTCTACCAAAATTCTGGCCATCTAATATTGGCGCAGGAACAGCAAGATGTAGGTGCAGGATCAATCCTAAGCAAAGCTCTACATGAGAAGAGCTCCCAAGAGAGATTTTTACCATCAGCCTCCTCTGCTGCTTGTTCCTAAGCGAACCTCATGTTACTTCCGAGGAAGCCTGTTATTCTAAACTTTCTAGCGATTAGGCTGTACTTCATTTTCACTGAGCTGCCAGTGAGGTAAGCTGACTGGCCTTGTTGAATACAGTGCATAGTTCCGCACATGCCTTTGGTTGTCTGTGGGTGGCTTCTGCGTGGATCCTGCTTGAGCTCAGAGGGGTGAGACACTGCTTAAGCCTCCCTTGGGATCACCCTCATTCTTCCCACAAGCCAGTGGCTACACCATGCAGTAGGACTTTCGAGGATGGTGGAAATGCTCTATCTGGCTTGACTTAGCACTTGTAATGTAGGCAACACAACCAAGGAACTGTATATTTAATTGCACATGATTTTAATGAAAAGTTGAATTTTCATGACCACCCAAAGCCAGCATGTCAGCTCTAAGACATGATTACAAAAACAAAGCCAACTAACCAACCAACCTCCTAAAAACACCAAAACCAACCCAAACCCCAAACCAAACCAAAGCAGCCTCCCCCCAAGCCCCCAAAAGAATCAAGGTTGTTTTTTTCTTCCTTTTTATTTCCTTCCATATTCTCTGCCTTTTCTGCCTCAGCTTAGCTTTGCTTTACTCCGTGTCTCTTGGACAAAGTCAGACACTGGTAACAATGGCTCCACAAGAGCTGAGGAAAAGCTCACGTGACTATAGGAGAAATGCATTTAGTGGGAGGCTCTGCTGGGGCCTTGGGGAATGCTGAGTCCCGGGGATCTTCTGTAGGGTGTCCGTATTACCTTTGATCTATGGGATCACAGAGCATGGGGGCACAGATGCCAGAACCCACCACTTCTCAGTTTTGGCAAACCAAAGGCTGTCCCAGCATAGTAATCAGAACTGTAACCCTTGGGAGTTGCCTTGCTGGCCCACCCTTTTCCCGCTCTCAGGAATGTACAGGTTCCACCAACTGATAATTGAGCCCGGGTCACAAAGCAATTACTTGTAGCAATAAACACTGGGATAGGAGATACTGCTGAGGACTGAGTCACTTAATACACAGGAGGGAGGTTGGCTGTTGCACCCTGTTGCAGCAGGCCGAAGAGTTAGATTAGTATTGAAGATGCAGGGCAGTTTAGATCCCGTAGAATCAGTGAACGGACAAAGTACAGATGTCACTAACGTGGTTTTTTCTCTTGCTGTTGTAGACAGGATTGGCGAGGAAGGCCCATCGCTGCCAACTTGGGCCATTGTCCTGCTGGCAGTGGCCTTTTCTTTGCTCTTCATCCTGATTGTCACCCTGGTTATAGTATTCTGCTGCTGTGGTATCTCCAGGAGAGAAAAAGAAGGTATTCATTTCCCATCTAAATTTTTATGGGACCTTGAATTTGTAGTGCAAGCAGGTGAAGTGAGTGTGCTTCTCAACTTCTTCAAAAGATGAGTTCTGCCATAGTGAGATGTCACAGCACCCTGGCGGATGGCTGTCACCACAGAGGCAAAGGATAAGAGGTGACAAGGAGATGTACACACTGTTGGCTGGAATGGGAACGTGTATGGCCACCATGGAGAGTACAGGCTCTTCAGAGACTAAAAATGGAATTTATGTATGATCTAGCTCTCCCACTGCTGAGTGGATATTCATAGAAAATGAAACAAATGTTTTAGAAATCTATATGTCTTCCCATGTTCATTGCAGAGCTGTTCATGCTAGATATCAGAACAGGCTGATGCCCCTGAGCTAATGACTGTGCAAAGGTAGTACTATACAAGTGCACACAAACATGCATATACACAAATTAATACACACATACATATATACATGCACACACACATGCATGATACATATATACATGTACACACATGAACACATGCATTATACACAATGAACACATATATACACATGTGGATACGTAGATGAACACACAAGACATACACATGCAAACACATGCATATACAAACACACATACAAGCATGTATATGAACATATATATATACATATACTTACATTTATTCACACAAAAGAATAGATACCATTTAGCCTTTAAAAAATATAGAAATCCTGTTATTTGGGACAACACAATGAAATAGAATACATTAAGAGAAATAAGTCAGTTACAGAAAAACAAGCGTGATGTGATCTTGCCTGCTTGTGGCAATACAAAAAAGCAGTGTGGAATGGTGGTTACCAAAGTTAGGGATGAAGGACTGGGCCATGCTGGTTAAAACATACAAGATTTTATTTGGAGTAAGCATGTCCTGGTGACCTATATTAGTCATGATATATCACAACTTGGAGATGGATCATTAATGTTTTCCCTTTAAAAAGTGATTCTTGTATGGAATGATGATTATATGGATCAGTTCCATCTAGTAATTTCCTAATGCCTACTTACATCATCTTGTCACACAACACCTGCAAATTAACAATACTCCCTCTCTCTCATGCATGCACATACTCTTGCACACATGCACGCATGCACGTGTGCACGCATGCTTCACTTCTGACTTAATGAGCTGGGACAGAGGTAATAGGGATGCTGAGCAACCTGAAACTATTTGAGAGGAGCCATGGAAGTGTACTGGGAAGACAGGCCTATACCTCTGGCACCCAGGGAGCCCACACAGACATCAGGCTGTTCCCACATCTGAGAAGATGATGCTAGAGGCCTGGTATGCTTGACTTATTTGCAAGGATAGACAGCTATGATGGTATGTTGTTGTAGAATAGAGTATTGTTTTAAGGTGTGTTACTTTTGTTTATGTCACACTTGTTTAACTCGGTGACACTGTGTTACTGTGTCTATCTAAAACACCTGATGGTCTAATAAAAAACTGAATGGCCAATAGCCAGGCAGGAGAAAGGATGGGTGGGGCTGTCAGGCAGAGGGAATAAATAGAAGGGAGATCTGGGAGGAAAGAAATAGCTAGAGAGTGCGGAGGACTCCTGGGGCCAGCTGCACAGCAAGCCACAGAGTAAGAAACAAAGAGAGGTATACAGGAATAGAAAAGGAAAAGACCAGAGCCAAAACGTAGATGGGATAAGTTAAGAAAAGCTGGCAAGAAACAAGCCCACCTTAGGCTGGGCATTTATAATTAAGAATACGTTTCCATGAGTGACTTATTTGGGAGCTGGGTTATGGGCTCCCTAAAAGAGAAGAAAAGCCAAGCAACAATATATCATTTAACATGCAACTGCTTTTCTAGATGGTTGGAACATCCCTTTTCTATACTGTGGTGTTTAAAATGCCATAGTGGAGGTGTGGGTGGCTGCAGAGGCAGAAAGGAAACCAAAGCACATGCTAAATTATTGGAAATGTGGCACATGTCTCATAAATGAGTCTGCTGAGATATTCCCAGCTATACGGGGAAGCTGTGGCTGATTTTGAGGCCGGGCTCTAGAATGAAGGGCTTGTTACAGTGATGGACAGTTTGAAACGAGTGCTGATGGGAGATTTGACATGTGACAGCCCAGAACATTTTAAGTGCAGAATCTTTGTCTTCTCTCTGATTTGAACACTTTCTACAGTTAAACTATTATGATTTTTTTTTTTTTTTTGTAAGAGCTGAGATTCAATGTTTGGGTGCCTGTCACTTGACTTGTGTTGTTAAATTTGTGAACACTTAGTGTGGGAACTAGGTGTGATTGATTGTCTGTTTTCCATTATCTTCCTCAGTGAAACATGATCTAGCTCAAGGATAGGGTCTGCCTGTAGCTCCTTCGTGGATCAGGTTGGGGGTTAATTTTATTCCTTGGAAAGTGGAAGCTGGGGAGCTGTAAAAGCCTATGAGCTTACGATGAGAATTTGGTTTGACCAATGGGCTCATTCCTTTACATGCTGTGTAGTGAATTTTAATGAGAATGGTTAAAATGACTTCTATTTCAGGGAGAAGGTACTGTGGATTGGCCAGTGCCTCCAGTGGGAATTCTTGACACAACATTCATGGAATTGCTGGGAAAGTTTGGGTGTTTGGGGTTTTCTCCTAGGCTTCTGTCTGCCCCTTAGGCCTGTAAGAAGGTTGCTTGGTGGATGTAGTTCTATTAAGTAGATTGAGTGTTTTGTTTTTGTTTGTTTGTTTGCTTGTTTTAAGTTTGCTTTTCTATAAAGGCCGTCCTATGGATCAGTTATGAAAATTAAAAAATACTTATTGAGAGCTCAACCCAGATGCAGTGGCTCATGTGTATGATTTTAGTGCCCAGAAAGCTGAGACCTGAGGATTGTTACCAATTTGAGGCTAGCCTGACCTACACAGTAACTTACAGGCCAATGTGGTTACATAATAATAAGACCCTGCCTTAAACAATATTTCTGAGATATGTCTTAGATTCTGTCCTTTGTGTGTTGTGTGAAAAGCCCATGCCAGTGTTAGCTATTTCCTTCTCTCTCTTGTTGTAATAGAACCTTTTGAATTTTCCCAATATGGCAATTTCAATCCATAAGATGTATTGAACATCTCCTCCCCCGCAACAGTGTTTCCTGGTGCTTTGCCAGCACCTGGAGAATTCTCCATGTATCTCTGGTTAATTGAAAACTGACTGAGGATGGCTGAGGGTCCTGCTTAGCCTGCTTAGAGCCCTTGGGATGGAGGTGTGCAGAGAATGACCCAATATCTTGCACCCTTCTTGAGTGGGAACATGTGGCTTGTCCCACTGTTGGAGGATATTGATGGGAGGAGACTGGAGTTCCTTACAATGCAGATAAAAGAGTTTCTGAGTTGAGTTTACGGCCTAAATCAGATGCTGTTATTGGAATTTAAAATAGGTGAGACTATTACCTAAAAGGGGGAGAGGGGGAAATGGAAATGTTCCAGACATCAGCAGCCCTTAGCATATGGAAGGCCTGATTAGGAGAGTGAAATTGTGAATACATGAGTTCCACATACAGACTAGGAGGCTTAGTATGTGGCTTAGAGTTTGAGATTCTGGATTCCGTCTTGTCCAAGAGTCCACTGATGGTACCATTGGCTAGGGAAGGAATAACAGATTTGGGGTGTGTGTGTGTGTGTGTGTGTGTGTGTGTGTGTGTGTGTGTGTGTGTGGTAACAATGAAATGAACTGACACACTGTTGGTACATATTAAATTGATTGAAAATGGATCTTAGCATTAAGGAACTAAGATGTATCAGCATAATGGTGTTTTGTTTGTTAAAACACAGCATCACTAGTGTCTCTATCCCGGACTGTGGCAATAGTTAAATGAGGCTATGCTTCGCATGGTCCTGGTGGGCTGACACACAGCAAGCAATGACTACTTACTTGCTTCACGACTCAGAGCCCTTCTTAGTGATGGAGCCTACACAACACTGGGTACCAGATTCAATCAGTATTCACTGGATACACAAGGGCTACCTACTATCTTTCAAGTACATAGAGAATATTTACTTTTCTGGTACTAAACCTGTTTTCCTTGGGCTTGGTCATTTCCTGATTCAGTGCAGGGTTACTCTGAATGCAGACTGGGTCAAAGTAAGGTTTGTCAAGTCAGAGAGTCAATAAAAAATTAGAGTTATTTTTTGAATCACTATTCTCGTTTTGCTAATGGGTTTTTCCTCTACCCTCTTTTATTTTTCAGAATCTAGTTATCAAAATGAAATAAGGTAAGTTGGAAAGCTCTTCAGCTTTTGCCAAAACAAAACCAAGTAACCATGGCAACACTCAAGCATGAGACTGTAGAGATTGGGGGTTATGTTGTTCCATAAGCACTGAACTCAGACACTCTGAAAAATATACGGCAATCACAAACTCATAAAACAACCTTGGGAACTGTCTACAGAGGACTTGCTTAGGCTCTCTAAGGAGATGGTGGTTTGCTGAGCACCTGACATTTGCAACTCTCTCCACAAGAGGACGCTGTGCACTGTGACTGTTGGTGGCTGTTGTCCAGCCTGTTTTGAGCCAATATTATTTGCAGAGATTGCACTGGGATGTTCAAGAGGCATGTTCAGGACATGCCTGCCAGACAGATGTCTATAAGGCATGTGGCATTGCCCTGGTAGACAAATTAGGCACTATCTGCAGCTCATCTCCCACACCATCCAGAAAGTTTGCAAACACTTTTGAGGGAATTAAATTGAGATTCACAGGAATACATTCTAGCTGGTATGTTCACAGGAATACACAGTAGGCAGTGCTTCACAGGAATGCATGATATCCTGTGTGTGCACAGGAGTACAGGGTAGGCAGCGTGTTTACAGGTATACCTGATAGCCAGTGTGAATTTCTGTGGTATTTCCAGAGTCCCAGAGTCACCTAGAGTGTTTCAGTTGCAGCAGTGTAGCTGAAGGTGTCTGCAACCACATCTAGAATTTAATGTTTATCTTTTAGATCATATAAAGTTTCAAGGCTTTGACATTTGAAAACCTTTTTGGCTGTGTATGGTCCCATGAATGGATGTGTAACGGTTATCAAGCAACAGGTTCTTTCCATTCACTTCCTGGCCCTGGTTTTGTTTTTGTTTTTGTTTTTAAAGAACAGATTTTGAGAGAGGCAGTTATATTGTGAGGCATCATGAAGCAAAAGTCTAGAAACTGTCCTGTGGGGACTGATGTGAGACGGAGGAGAACCAGGAAACAGATCCTGGTGCATTTTCTAGCATTTCTCTTGACTGTGGTCACCTGGGCATCATAGCCTGGATCCCTCCTGGTTGACCAGGGTGATTGCTGCCACAGCCTTCAGTTCTGTCCTCGGGATCTTAGAGGATTTCAAGGCACAGTAATGCAATCTAGAGTTATTAATCAAAATGGTAGAGAATCAGAATAGGCACACACGACCACACCGGTAGCCATGACAACAACTATGACCCCCTGTCTGTTACACTCGTACTCACCCCTTAACAGCTGGTGCTGCTCTGAACTCTGCAAGGTTTCAACCTTACTGGTTGCTACCATGGTTGTATAGGCCTTTTCCATTTTGCGGATGAGGGTACTGAGGCAGAGAGGTGATAGTTCTAACATTCTGCTTTTGGAAGAGTCAGAGATCTAGACAGGGCAGCTATTCCCAGGGTCAGGTACTTCAGCTATGTGCAGCTCCTGGTTTAGAGTGGATTGCCTTGTCCTGGGGGCATGATGGTGGCTCACTTCTGGTCCTCATCTCCTGGCTTTCTCCTTCTCATTTGTTCACACTTGCTGTCACCAGACACTTAAATTTTTGCATTAAAATAACTATACATATTTTTTCTTGAAGATTCAGTACATATTTAGTGTAGGAAAGACATGAAACACAAATAGATCTGAGAAACAATGTTAATGTCACCTGTAGATCCATTGTCTAAGGGTAATTACTGTTACCTATGTGTATTCATGTGTGTGAGTGTCTTCACATATGTAAGCAGAGATATTCATGCAGGTGTTTTATACAATATGGACTCAACAACTGTTAGCTAATAGTGTGTTCTTTTTATCTGGCACTGTTCTGAAGGTTTTTTCCCTGCTGACCAATAGCTCTTTGGTTCACTAGTTTCTTTTTCTTTTTTAAGATGGTTTTAATTTCATGTTTGTATATAGTTTTATTATCTGCCTTTTCTGCTTGAAGTGCATGAGCAGCTATCGATAGTATCACATAGTATAGAAGTTAAAACAATTTATTAGAGGGCTGGAGAAATGGCTCAGAGGTTAGGAGCACTGGCTGCTGTTGCACAGGGCCTGCATTTAGCAGCCATGGCTGGCAGCTCCAGGGATTGGACACCCCCTTTGAGCATCGGCTGACACGTGTTCATACCCACACACAGACACATATACACTTAATTTAAAACATCTTTAAACATTTTGTAGTATAGCTTTGTTTTACATAGTGAAGGGTTTCATGACATTTTCATTCACAAATGTAAGTGGAGAAAAGTGTACACAGCATGACTGTTGTTCTCAGGTACCTGCCAGAATTCAGAACTAGCAAGTCGGTAGTCCCACAAATCTTATCTCAGACTTCCTTTAGGTCATTGTCTCCTCCTTGCTCCTAAAGATGACATCCTTCTGACACGTTTTCCCATATCTTAAGGTTAGATCCACATAAATGAAGCATCATACATACTCATTCAAACGTGCCTGCTTTCCAGAGCTTTCTACAGTGAGGTCCATCCACACCGTGCCTCTTTATTTGCTGATGACATAATATCATGTTCTAGCTGTATGTGTGACTTACTCTTCACCTTTAAGTGAGGCTTCAACAGTTTGCAGGTTGTGGATGAAGGGATACCATTCTCGGAGTGCTCTCATGTGTACCTGTGGAGAATGTGAGTGCCCATTCTGTTCAGAGTTCTGTGTCATCCACGTAGCAATGAGGACCTGGACACATAGTAGGTGTGTGTCCAATTTTGAACTCACAGCACTGTTGTCCAGGAGCAGTCTAATGTCCGCTGTGCCCTGAAGTATGTGGGAGATCTTGTCTATCACATTTTTACAGGCAGCATGGAAGTTTTCGCACTCACTCATGTTGGCCCTTGAGTTCTCTGTGGCTCATGTATGAGGCATCTTTTCAGTCAGACTTTTGCATATATCATGATTGGTTCCTTAGCAGATGCTCTTGAGTGTTGATTATGAACATTTTTCATTCTCTGGCTATCTATCATCCAACCTTGTTCCCCTAGGGAACTGCATCAATTTTTGCTTTATTTTGGGGATCAGCCCACTTTTTGTACAAAGGGATACACAGTAAATTCTTTTGATTTTGCCAACCACAACGTCCTTGGCACAACCATTGAGTTCTGTTATCATGATGTGAAAGCAGCACCAGAAACTGATGGCAAGTAGGTGTCCATGGATTTCAGCAACAGATGGGGGAGTTGGGCTCAGGGGTCATAGGTTACCGACTTTTGATTTATTTAGAGGCTTTTGGGAGTTAAGTCCATGCACCTGCCATGATGAGCTCCATTCCTCCATCACACTGGCATGCACAAATGCACAGGTTGTCTACCACTGCTGAGCAGAAGCTGTAACCGAAATGCTCTAATTCCAGGAAAGCTGCAAACATGAAGACAAACAAAGCAGAACCTGAGACAAGGTTGAAAAATGGAAAGGAAAACTATGGGTACAGTTCGGATGAAGCCAGGGCTGCACGTGAGTACCATGCAGGGCACAGGAAGACCCCAGAGTACCACACAGGGCATGAGAAGACCCCAGACTACCACACAGGGCTTGGGAAGACCCCACACTACCGCACAGGGCACGGGAAGACCCCACACTACCACACAGGGCATGGGAAGACCCCAGACTACCACACAGGGTGCAGGAAGACCCCAGAGTACCACACAGGGCACGGGAAGACCCCAGACTACCACACAGGGCACAGGAAGACCCCAGTCTACCATACAGGGCACGGGAAGACCCCACACTACCACACAGGGCACAGGAAGACCCCAGACTACCATACAGGGCACGGGAAGACCCCAGACTACCACACAGGGCATGGGAAGACCCCAGACTACCATACAGGGCACAGAAAGACCACAGAGGAAGAGATGTGGGTTGCCTGGACACCAGCTTCTCAAGTAGAAAAAAATTGGCACTGGGAACAATCAATGTTTACATATTTTTTAAGAAAAATTTTTAGAGTTAGGAATAGATTTAGGAGTAAAGCTCTTTCTCTATGCTTAAAGCTTAAAAAGAATGAATGTTAATAAAAATGACTTTCATTGCTTTTACTTCTCTTTAAAATTATGGGATGGCTCTTTAACTTACTACAGGCACTTCCACACTTAACCCAATTCAAGAACAACACAGAACTCTGCTCCTGATCAGGCCAGGATGGTTGTTGGAAGGCTAAAGTGCTTTGAGACGTCTTTTTGAAGAATTTCATTTTCTCTAATCACAATGGGATAGAGGCTCCTTGTAGACAATGTCACAGCAGTAGGACTTGAAAGGGTAAGGTGAGGGCAGATGGCACACACCATTCCTCAGCATCTAGAAAAGGGGTCTCAGCCATGTGAGTCGGTAAAGCAAATCCCAGGGAATGACCCTCACCTGTTGACCCTTGCTAAGACTGGAGCTCTGGTTTTCACTGTCCCCATTCTTTGACTCCACCCAGGCTGCCACCCTTATGCAGTCCAAATCCTATGTGTCACATTAAAAAGTTCCATAAGCATGGGCTGTTGTATTTGAGAAGCCCCCTGATTCTTCCAGGATTCCCTGCTATTGTGCATTCATTAGTATTTTGAGCATTTTCCAAGTAGCTCGACTGAAATAAAGGCTTAAACCCAACCTCTTCTGCCCCACCATCAACATGCCATGTTTATTTTCCTTGGTCAGCTACTGAAGCCATGGGTCCTCTGTGTCCAGATAAAATCAATGTATAAAGAAGGGAATTGATTTGTATGTCCGTTTCCTTATTTCTGACGTCATCCAAGAAGCATGAAGTGCTAAGCTTTTGTAATGTAAAGAGATTAGACAGCTTTGTACTCACAGTACTTTTCTCTTCCTGTCACCCATGGCATACTAAGCTGAACATCCAAGAGAGCAGGAAAGTTTCCTTTGGGCTGATGGTTTTAAAGGCTTGGGCCTCTGACAAATGGAACATCATGTAATGGAGTATTTACTTCATGGTACTAAGAACAAAGGGTGAGACACGAAGAGGCTAGGGGTCCAGCATGCACTTTAAAGTCATCTTCCCTATGACCCAACTTCTTCCCACTAGGCTCCACCCCCAAAAGGACCCATCATTTCCAGTAGCCCCAAGTCTTTAGTACATGGGCCTCAGAGGGACAGCCCAGATCTAAACTGCAGAGTTTATTTATACCAGAATTACATAGGAACAAATGTGTTAACTTAGCAATACTAATTAATGATTAAAATATAAAACATGGTTTCTTTTAAAAAAAATCATGTATTACACTGGAAAAAATTCTTCTATTGCAGAGATTGCTTCTCTCCCTCCTAAACCTGGTGAAGCCAGCTTTCCAGAACAGCACAACCGTAGCTCTCCGTATCAGGTGATGTAGAACATCTTGGATAATATTTTTTTGCCTTTTAAAAATGCATACCTTGTGATAAGTACATGTTTACTATTCATTACAGAAGGAGTCTCTTTATCACCTCTCTTTCAAGCAAACAGCCTATCAGGAATGGGGCAGAGAGAGGAAGTATCCCTTGCTTTCTTATAGCAGTGGCTTTAAGCCCAGTTGATGGTTTGGAAGGATGCACCGACTGGGGAAATAGTCACCAGAACCAACAAAGGCCTGCAGCTTATTGTTTGTGCTCTCTGAGGAAGGTCTCTAGGACCTGAATGAGCTTTTGCTGTCCTGGCTAGCTGGAATCTGCATAATCTACATATGCACTGGGACCTTGGCATATTTGTCTCATGGAAAGATGCTGGGTGCTGGGTTTGAAAAGCAGGAGACTTAAAGTGTTTTGTTGTGCATGTGAGGTCTTTGGCTATGAGGTTGAGAGGAGGGAAGATCCTGTTGAGATTGGAGTTTGGGTGGAGAAAGGATGAATCTTTGTTCAAGAATATGGCCAGAACCATTTTGAGGTTGGAGCTGCTACTAACAGAGACTTCTGAGGAAGAGAAAGTTTGGGCACAAAGAGCAATAATTATGCGGAGGTCTCCATTAGAGGTCTTCACAGAGATTCAAGTCTATGGTGTTTGACAGACAAGGTAGTTAAATCTGTCAACTGAGAACTAGGAACACAGTATGCTCATTTTCTAATACAGAGTCAGCCCCAGTTATCATACATGTATGAGTTGGCGTTAATATTGCAGAAAACAATTTATCTCTGAAATAGTAGGCAAAGCATAACCAGCAACCTTCTCTGACCAGTACAAGTGAGATTCATCCCAGAAGCTCCCACTCTGGGGACCTCAGTTCAGAGGGATGCTTTCCTAGTCTCTCTTGAAGAAGCTGCCTCTAGATCCCCTAATCACTCACTGAATGGTTTGATCCATGCAGTGATTGCTGTTGATTTGTGGTGATGGCATCTAGTGCATATGTGTCTTCATGGTCTCTGATCATTCTCTTTGGACACATGGATTGACTTAGATTTCCAGATATCTCTGTACTGTGTCTTTCTCTGTCCCTCTGGGATTCAGCTGCCTGCATGCATTCTGCCAGTGAAGCAGACCTTTTAGGCTTTAAGTGGGGCCTGATGCTCAGTTAAGTAACTTGGGGACTTAAGTTATGTTAGGGTAACACAGGGAACCAGCTAGGAAATACCTGGGGGGGGGGGGACTGTGGCACACATGAAGGTGTCTCAGTGACAGACTACTAGTTCTTAGTACACATTGTGACCACTCCCTCAGGTTGTGGCAGGAAAACAGAGACATCATTTTTTCTCAGTAAAGTATATCCTTGGCTTGTGTATCTTTGGATGGATCTGGAGTTTTAGAAATTTAGAAGTGGGGGAAAGGAAACAGGTTTTCTTTTTTCCCTCCCTCCCTCCCTCCCTCCCTCCCTCCCTCCCTCCCTCCCTCCCTCCCTCCCTCCCTCCCCCCTCTCAAGTTTCTTGTGACAGGGTTTCTCTGTGTTACCACAATGGCCGTCCTAAAACTCACTTTGTAGACCAGTCTAGCCTCAAACTCATGGAGATCTTCTTGCTTCTGCCTCCTAAGAGCTGGGATTAAAGGTATACATCACCACACCCAAAGAGACAGGCTTCCTTTAGAAGCACTGGAGGCTGTTAAAGGGAGCAATGAGCAGACTGTAGGGTATTGTATGTCTAGTCTCTGTGGCTCTACCTGGGTGGGTTCACAGGTTGATATGAACACATGTGGCTGATGGGCTCCCTCCTACCTAGCTACCAGCATTGTGTGTAACGTAAGCTTCTTGTTGCTGTGGCAAAATGCCTGGGAAAGGCAATGTAAAGAAGGAACCATTTTTTTTTTTCATCTCTCAGTTTGGAGAGAGAATTCATTACAGTCTCACGAAGCAGAGAGAGATGGGTGTTGCTGTACTGCCGTTTTTATCTGTTTGATTCTGTGTGGGACCCCAGCCCATGGGATGGTGCTCTCACATTCTTCTTCTTAAATCTCCCCGGAAACACCCTCATAAATAAGCTTAGAAATGTGTCTTAGGTGATTTCAGATTTAGCCCTGTTGACAGTGGAGAGAAACCATCTCATATGGATACCCTAAGGACATACTTCAGAACTCACCCCACATCCCCAGCTCCTTTCTGGTTGTCTTTTTCTGTCAAGAACTTCCTGTAGATGAGCCCAAGTGTTTGCCTAGGAAGAGACGCAAATAGGGTCTACTATACAAATTCATCTGGAATGTATCTGGTGGGAGTGAGGAAAATGGCAGTGATTGGACAATAGAATAGAGAATGATATTTCAGAACTCCAAGAGAATGCTTCCTAAAGCTGTTCTAGAAATACACAGGGAGAGGACATTTGAGAATTTTGGGCTACTACCACACACGGCCAGGTAAGTGGTCTAATGGTGGAAAAAATAAGGTGTTGAATCTTATGATGATGATGGTATATGTTGTGTTTCCTGGAGGGTTTGCAAAGCTTCAAGGTCAGCTGAGCATCACCAGTCAGACCCCAGAACGAACTGTCTTTGCCTAGCTAGAAACTTAGTGGAGTTATTAAGTGACTTGTACCTTCTATTCCCAGTGGGGGACTTTAGGGAAATCATGCCTTGAAGAATGCAATCAAGTTCAACCAAAGGGTGCCTGTTCAGGTGTGGATCCTAACACTGCCTCTAGGTAGCTTATTTGGAGACTCTGAGTATGTATGTGCCATGGGCTGTGCTTTCTTGGAGTCACATTGAGTAGCCAATGATCTGGAGGGATGCCGGAGAAATGGGCTATAGTCAAGTATACAGCTATTCCCTGTGTTTGGTTAGAAGAAGACAGTCTTTTTGTGAGGATATATGGACACATGAAAGTTTCCAGTGTGGCCACAACCATTTCTTACGGTGATGGTCCAGGTGAACCTTAAGCCCAAACATTCCTTTGTAGAGCTTCCTGAAGGCCAGGCCCCACATCCCAGTCTAGTCTGGGAGCCTTAGGGGATGATGGGCACTATTCTCAGAACTCTTGTGATAGTCTGTGCAGCCTCTGCCTCCAGTTCTCCACTCATCCATGCTCCTGGAGAGGTGTCCTTCATCTTTTTAGCTTCCCTTCTGCTGCCTCGGTGTGGCTCCAATTTGTCACTGGCCACCTCACATTGACATGGGAGCATTTCTGTACAAAAATGCCCATTAGGGTCAGTGGTGGTTTCCAGCCCTTCCCTGACTTGATACGCTGGTCAGTTAGAGTTCAGGATTGTTGACCATAAGCTGTGCTCCTTATAGTCAGTCCCCAATCAGCCACCCCCCAACCAGCCAGCTCATAATTTGAAAAGACTGTAGACTAAACTGAGCTCTCTGGCTGTGAGCAAGCCTGCAGCTAGTACTCTCCCTAGTCTGGGTTGCCAGGGAGCTCATTGGGCCAGATAAATGGCCTATCCATAGAAACACAGGGTGCCACCAGCAAAAGAGGCTCCTGCTTGGCGCTAATAGGCCTTGGAACAAGCAAAGCTTAATTCTGTAAATAGCACAGCAACTGCCAAGCAGGAGCTCAGGGCTATGTACAGCTTAAGAAACAATAGCGTTTGGGACTATTCAGAGGCTTCCTGTCAATGCCCCAGCTTCTAGTACCTCTGAGCTCTACACACGAGTATGCATTTCCAGGCTGGTAAGAGCTGCTACATGTGCACTTTCATTTTCGACCATATGGCATGATTCCACATACAGCCTAGATCTGGCAGTTACCCTACAGAAGGCTCAGGTTTGCAAGGCTAGGAGACCTTATCTCCCATAATGCTTTCCTGTCCCATGTCTTTCCAATCGAGATATACAGTGCTGATATTCATGCTGCCACAGTGAGGGTGGAGGTGGTGCTCTTGGGTCAGACCCTTCATTTTCTGATAGTTTCAGTATAGAGGCTTTGTAAGACTTCAGAAGGGTGAGGGATTGTCACAGGGACAGGTTCTTAGGGGACAGGTTGTGGCTGTAGATGTTCCCCACAGAAGACCAGCCATTGTGATTAGAATCTTCAGGTGTATCATGGCTGCTGTGGGTCTATAACCATACAAGATGGTGAGCTCTAAATGGGGCAAGATGCAGGCTTCCAGAACCACTGAACCTTCTGTTGTCTGGAGCTCTCTTTTGATAAACTCTGTCTCAACCCTTGTCAAGATGTAATTCACTGAGAATTACAGTATTGGAGATTTATTTATTTCAAGTGAATGAGTGATTTGCCTATATGTATGTATGTGTTCTTGAGTGTGCAGTGCCACGAGAGACCAGAAGAGGGCATCAGGAACCTTGGAAGTGAAGCTATGAATGGTTATGAGCCACCCTGTGGTTGCTAAAGGAACAGCTCATGCTCTTAACCACTGTACTATCTCTGTGGTCCCAGGGAAATTTTGACATTTAGGAATGCATATCTTGATTCATGCCATGATAGAAACTTGAGGTATGTTTCTGAATGCTAGATGCTTGGGTTCCTAAAGAATACTTGCTCAATATGAGGTATGTGTGGCACCTATAGAAACCTATGTCTGGGACCCTGATATCTCAGTGCAGTACACCCCAGAGGTGCTCAGGTACTATGCAGGCTCTTGGGGCTTTCCAGTCTGTGTAGACAAGATCAGGGCTAAGAACCAATGTTGTTCCCCAGATGATCTACTTGGGGGCAATGTTTTTGTAGACATAGGTTGGATTCTAAGGCAGTGTCCTGAATTCTAGGAGGCTGCCTACACTGCCTTGCATGCCTACCATGGTGAGCTTCTTACATTATAAGAAGAGCTTGAGATGTTTCTGGGGGTGCTGTGATCAGCACCAGGTGCAAGGCTATGAGGCTCAAACACCCTGCCATCTGCTGAAGTGTATATATTTTTTTAGTCTTCATTGTTTTACATACATCCTAAGACACAGCACATTCAACATGGGTGGAAGAATAAGATTTTAGGCTGCAGAGCCCAGTTCAGGCAGTAAACGTCTACGAGACTCGGAAGGAAAAAAGATTATTAAAATGGACACGTGCCAAGTGTGACTGCTCTTTACTGCTGTCTTCTGTCAAGATGGGATGTGCAATTAGGGAATGGAACAAGCCATTGATTAATAAGAGCTTGCTGGGTGTTAGAACTCAGGAGTAACTTGGTCGACATATCTTAGAACAGAACGTGAAAGGATTTAATTTTTTGCTACAAATCACAACCAGCTCATGGGACAAGTGAGCTCTCTCTATTTTGGTCTAAAACCATGGGCTTTCGGAATGTTTTGTACCTGGATGAATATTTAACACAAATGGCCACCCTTCCGTCTCTTCTGAGGCCTTCACTTGCTCTTAGTCCATTTTTCTGGTGGTTTTTTAGCAATTCCATCTCTTTACCATTCAGTTTTCGAGGGCATATGAATGTTTCATAACCTGGCTTGTGCCTTGCCCGCTAATCCATTCCTCCTGTTGAGATAAACAGAAATAAACCCGTGATAAATTTAGAAAGCGGCAGTGCATTTGTGCAACCCAGCAGTGCAAACAGAAGCAAACAACTTGCATAAACCTCCAACACTCCCAGCAGAAGGTGCCCTCCAGAGAGACCCTGGTGTAGAGACACCCCATCCACCAAGCAGGCTTGCTTTCCTGATGGGAACCTGTAAACGAAAGCCACACAGCAGCTTGAGACTCTTCCCACTCAAGATGCACACGGTCCACTGCGGCTGAAATATTCATGCTGTCCCACTGCATTATTTAAGTTGTTCGATACGCTCACTGTACCCTGCAGTCTGAACTGCTACCCCAGGGCTGGCAGGGGAAATGGGTCGCACATAACTTCTTTGCTTTTGAGATAGCTTCTCCCTGTGTGACTTAGGCTAATTGCAACTCCGGATCCTTCTGCCTCAGTCTCCCAGGTGGGAGGCTTACGGGCCCGTGTTCGGCTTGTGCTCACATCTTCCTAAGGTGAAGTCACTGGCCTTGTAAAGGAGCCTGGGTTAGTTTGGAAGGTTTCTGAAAAAGAAACCAACCAGAACCATATACTGTATTAGGATTCACGGGGTGGCAAATTTCCTGTTAGTTCTGCCTTTGCTTCTTTAGAAGGAATGTGTGTTATCTGAAGATATTGGCAAATATCTCATGTTTAACAAGAAAAAAAAAATCCTACTAGGTAAAGCAAGAACTTCCACGGGGAAACTGGAAAACAAAACACAACAGGGAACCATTGCCTCTGTAATTTAGTTTGGCAAAGTGGATTGGATTCTTGGAATGAGCTTGCTCTTTAGGCTTGGAAAGAACCCAGGGTGTGTGTTGCTGAAGAAAAAGGTGGAGAGGGTTTCCTCATTCTGTTGCTCACCTCTGCTTCCTGGAGCTTCTCAGGTGAGCACACTGACCCTTCTGCCTTTGTTACCAGGAATCCAGAACACGTCAGCCCAGCCCATCGGGTCATCAGCCCGGCCCAGCTAGTCATCCACATGTTTCCTTTGACATTGCCAGTCCTCAGAAGATCAGAAATGTAACTTTGGTGTAGTAAAGACTTCTCATGGCTGTGCTTTGCCCACATCCATCAAGTTGATGTCATCTTCCTCTTCATTCTGAGACTGGGATTCAGCTTTGCAAAAGAGGCTACCTCGGAGTCACATGAGCTGATGTTTTATAGTGAGTAGAGGAATCAATTTTCCTCTATACCAGAAGAATTTGATTTTGAAATGTCACATGGTTTTGGTGAGTTCTTTGAAGTGACTAAGCGAAACTTGAGGGGCTGTCACGGAGATATTCCTCATGGGTTGACACTCCTGCTTATGACTGGATTCTGCCATGACCTTCAGAATGTTTTCGTTGTCCTATATTATGGTAATATGCTATTTATGTGTGTTTTATAGGTGGGGGTATTACTGCATATTATCACCAAACCGAGAGCATGACAGTTAGAATCAGCTGGATCTCTTTAAGTGGACTGGCAATTTGGAACTCAGTGGGTTAAGAAAAAGGCAAAGCAATGCCCAGGCACATGTCCAGAAGATAGTTACTCCTGGTTGCTCACTTATCCTTATCCCCATGATTTTGAGTCAATTAGGTGACAAATGATAGGGGACGAAGCCTGTATTCAGCCAGTGTCATGAGAGAACTGGAGAGATATATATTCTTTAATAAACAAAAAGGAAACAAAACATCGTCTATCATCTTTTTCTGTTGCATTTTTAATTTACTCTTTGAGAATTTCATAGATGCGTACAATGTATTTTGATCCATTCTGTGATCTCGACACCTCCTCCAACCTCTCCCAGACCCCCAACATCTCTTCCCAACCTCATGTCCTTTTCTTTGTCCATTAGCGCTACTGTATGTTGGATGGGTGTGGGCCCGTCTGCTGGAGCATGGACAAGCTACCAGGGGCCACATTACATAAGGACAAATGACTTTTCCCTCCCCATCTGCCCTAGTTAGGGCTACTGTTGCTGTGATGAAACCCAGTGACCAATGGAACGTGGAGAGATACGTGTTTGACTTACACTTCCATATCACCTTCATCATCTAAGGGAGTCAAGATGGGAACTAAACAGGGCAGGAACCTAGAGGCAGGAGCTGATGCAGAGACCAGGAAGGGAGTGTTGCTTACTGACCTGCTTCCTATGTCTTGCTCAGCCTGCTTTCTTAGGGAACTCAGGACCACCAGCCCAGGATTAGCGTCACTTGAAATGGGCTGGGTCCTCTCTCATCACACACTAATTAGGAAAATGCCCTACAGGCTTGTCTAAAGATTGACTTTTATGGAGTCATTTTCTTAATCCAGATTTTCTCCTGTTTAATGGCTGTAGTTTATGTTAAATTGACATAGAACTACACCCTCCATGCTGGGATGTTGACTGGCTTGATCTCGCAAGCATCTGTGGCTACTGTGAGTTCTTGAGTGCAGTGGTCTTGTGTCCAGAAGGCATTGACTTTCACTGGTCTTCCCTGACCTCTGGCTTTTAGAGCGCCCCCCTTCTTCTGTGATGGTTCCTGAGCATTGGTTGGGGAGGGGATGATACAGATATCCATTTAGGGCTGAGCAATCCATAGTCACTTATTCTCTGCACTTTGATCCATTGTGAATCTTTGTAATAACTGCTGTTCACTGCACAAGTAAGTGTCTGATGGGCTGAGAGTTGCTATGTATCTTTTTGTCATCATCGCCAATTATTTTACATGTATGAATGTTTTGCCTGCATAAATGTATGTACACCAGTGTGTACAGGGCCCATATATGCCAAAAGAAGGCATAGGAGCCTCTGAAACTGGAGTTGAAGATGGCTATTGGCTGCTATGTGAATGCTGGAAACTGAACCTGCATCCTCTGGAAGAACGGTCAGTGCTCTTAACCACTGAGTCATCACTCCAGCTCCAGTGCTGCATTTCTTAATTTGGGTGGTAATCTAAAGAATTATAGTATTTAGAAATGAAGTTACTTCCAAAAAAGGAGGCCAGGCCTCCAGTTCACCAGTGGCTCATCTTCCCACGGGGTCTTCTTATCCTGTGTAAAACCAACATGGATGCTAGGATCTAGATGGAATGTCTGCCCTTTCCAAATCCCTTTTACATCTAGGTTTGCTCAGTGAATTTCACTTTGTGTACCCAGTGTACTTACATTTAACATAGAGGCATGATCTTTATCTGGAGTTCCAAACTGGTTGGTACAGATTTTTCTGGTAGTTAGCCATTAATCCCACATTTAACTATGCTATAGCTAAGGTAGAATCTGGCCTTTTACATATGTCAAGACTGTTGCTGGGAAGACTGAACAACTGTCTATTCACCCCAGATATCAAACCTATGGCAGACAAAAGTATGGATACCACCAAAGTCCAATGTGGTGAACCATGAGTTTTACTGGGGTTATTACAGGAGCAGAAACCACCCCAAAGACAGCTGTATCACAAAATCCCACCTCAGCACGGGTGACAGTTTACAAATCTGGAAGCACGGGGATATATGCTGCACAACCTCTAGGCACTTCAAAAGATTGCACAATCTCCTTTCCAGACCATTTAGTTGGTCTTGCCTGAGACTGACTCTTGGCAGTATTTACTGCTTATATACTCAGGGGAAAGAGGGACCTAGTGAGTCTGGTTGGTTTCCAGGACCCCTTGGAACTATTTTGAGTTGTTTACTTCCTGTCTTAAAAGTGTCTCTGTAGGATAGAATGTTTCACCCTTCTGTAAACATCCCATGTTATGAAATTTATTTTGAAAATAGAAGGTTTTAATCTTGGAGCAAACTGCTACCCAACTTTAGATTCTGCTGAATTCTGTGAAATTATTAAACAACAGATCAAGATGGCGTCCCTTGTCACTCAGCACTTCTGCTTGCACCAGAGCTACAGAGCACTACTTAAAATAAATAGGATACAAGGTCTTTTCCCTTATTTGTACTAGCCCATTTCAAATATTCAATAGTCACTTGTGGCCAGGAGCTACTGTATAGACAGTCAGATGACAGGTTTTCATTGTTGAAGAAAACTGTTGGACAGTACTAATCTACAGAGAACTCCTTGAGAATGACCTTCACATGTCATGGACTCTTTTATATAAACACAATCTGTGTTTTCTTGAGTGTGAAAGCCTGTAGTCGACTGGTTTCTATTTAGGGATTCTGCAAAGCCCAAGGCACTTCTCAGCTCAACACGGTGTTTTGCTGATGTGGTAAAAAATGTCTTTCACTCTGCAGTGCAGACAGCTGAGGCAGGCTCAGGAGGCTGGGGTGTGAGGAGGCAATCACCAAGTGACATGAACAAGGTTGTGTTTCTCCAGAGCACAGATGAAGGTCTCTGGTGATGAATACCTGATGAGGTTGCAAATACAGTTAAACAAGCATCCATCAAAGCCTTGTGCCATCAAATCCTGGCTGGAGAAATGCGTTGTTTGACTTCCTGACCGGTTTTGAATTTGACCGATCTTGCCTGATCTTTCTAGAGCCTTCTGTAGTTGACCTAGAGAAGGACTGAAGTGGTGAGGGTAACTAGAGGCATTTACTCTGCTCTGTGTGGCTGGACTTCAGGAAATCATTAGAGAGGTGAAAGTTGCATTGCATGTTCCTAGTAGTCAGATGGCATCAAAAGTGAATGGGGGCCATGGGAGACAAGAGTCACATCATCACTATCTTGCCTCTGACACTGAAGTGTTTAGGACACCTTGAAGATAAGCAGTCCATACTACTAGAAGATGAAAAAAATTTCCTCTTCTGCAAAACATATGGGAACTGAAAAGCTCCAAGAGGTAAGAAGGAAAGGGGAAGATGGTGCCTGAAGGCTCAGGAAGATGGAGCAAGCCAAGGGCCTTGCTTGGGTGAGGCTCTGGAGGCCTTGGAGCCAGTAGACTGAGAAGGCCTGAGAGGACTGACAGGGGAATAGAGTTGGCAAGACATGTATGGAGAAGGTCCCATGGTTGTTGTGGCCTTATGTGGAGGGGCACAGCCAAGCCATGGGAACCTGCCCTGGACTAACCCTGGCCAGAAGCCAGGTGCCCTGTGAGCTCATTGTTGAGGTGTGTAAGTCAGTCTCTGAGGAAGGCTAAGCTAGGTAAGGTGGTGTACAAAGGGTGTGGATGGGCAAGGGCAACGATCAAAAGCAGAAATCAAGAAATGGAGAGTGCATTTGTGAAGTCAGAAGGAAATACAGTCTGCCAGAGCTCCATACTCCCCCAATGCCTCGCCCCATCAAAGCTAGGCCACTTACCTGAAATGTACATGACCAGGATGCCCTGAGTAACTCAGGCCTTTTGGTGCCCCGTCCACATCTACAGCACAGGGAGACAGAACGATGAGCCTCCAAGGTCCCTACTCACCAACACAGAGATGTTCACACACACTGGCAAGCCAGCACCACCCATCCTGCCCTCATCCAATGTGGCCCAGGGGTTGGGACTGAAACTGTCTTTTAAGTATGTGTGCATAGCACCCTTCATCCTGGTAGCACTGGAGTCCATGTTTCTGCAGGCGACAAATGTTTGGTTCCTCCCAGGACAACCGAGAATTCTTGGACAAGTGAGACCTTGACAAAAGTGCCTGTGGTTTCTGGTGGGACTGAGTCCTCAGCAGCTCTTATTGACCTTGTCATGGTGCTGGGAGCATGTACCATTTCTAAAAGTGTAATGGGATGTTGAACATTAGTGCCCTAGGCAGATTCGCAAGAATTATCGCCCAGCCAATGGCTTCAGGCTGAGAGATCAGAAACTGATGTCCTTCTACTAATAATACTAGCCTGACACAGAAAAAAATCCATAAGGTGCTAGCCAGTTAAGTCTGTGGGGAAATGTAGCCCAAAGGCGTTGATTATATACCTCTCTAGAAACCTAAAGAAAGCAGTTTTACAGGGTAACTTAGTTTGCACTTGAGTACCATTTTTCAGTTTCATGGACAATAAAGTCTGAGATAGTTCAAATAATAGAAAAAGTCTAAATCAAAAAAACTAATTTTAAAGACTGCAGATGATGGAGGATTTTTTTTCTAAATATTTTTTTAATTGATTCTTTGGGAATTTCATATCATGCACCCTAGCTGTGGTGCATCATGCAGCATGCTCTATATCTCAAACAGATTTACTTGCAATGAGTCTTTGGTCTGGTTTAAGGCGCTGGCTTTTGCTATACACAATACTGGACACCCTCTGAGACCTCTGATATCCTGCTCTTGTCCTGAGTCATGGAGGTCCTACAGATACCGTTCCACAGGACAGGCCCCTTATGGACTCCAGCAGTTCATAGGTGGGGTAGTTATTGAGGTGGGCCAATTCAAGGTCCAGGATCTGGGCCGGGGTAGTCTGAGATGATTATCCTGGGTGCCCACTGTGTTCCATCCTTCCCCCCACCCACAGCCGTGAGGGTTAAGGGGTAAGGCCAGCTTGCCTATGAGTACATCACTATTGGCACTGTAGGTCAGAGAGGATTGGAGGCCAGCTCTCCCTAGGACAGCAGCTGCCGAGAGGCTGGACATACTCAGCATGTTTCTCAGACTTGAACATGGCTTTAGGCAACCATCCAGTCTATGGATATCCACTTTGGAAGCAGCACTAGCCATGAACATCAACATAGACCCTGGCTGGAGTAGGACCCAGCCATGGCCCTCAGCAGCATCCATGGCCTTGACAGGAGATGGTTTCACCCCCTTCAGAAAGTACAAGTTGGACAGTTAGGAGCAGGAAAGTAGCTGAAGGCTCCTATCATGAAAGTATCAAGGGTGGGAAGTTTTGTTTCTTTCCTCATCAAGAGCTGCTGGGCCCTTTGGTAAACTGCGGCTAAGAGCCTTGCTATAGGAGTATCTGAGCTGTGAACAGGACATGTTGAGAACCCCCAGGATCTATGGGGATATGTACTGGTGTGAAATCTGATCCAGTTGTGTCCTACCTTTGCCTAGATGGCAGCTTTTATTTCATAGAAATGTATACAAACTTTGCTGTGTCTTTTCTTTCTTAATTCATTCTTCTGTCACCTGTGAATATAGAGGATTCGGCTTTCCTCTATCATTTACATACTTATGAAATTATCTGCCACATCCTTCTAGTACTAGCATCTCTCCAAAGACTCAAAATCATAAATTTGTACGTTAATTTATCAGTGATTCTGATTATTGTCCCTTGTTCCTGTCACATGTCAGGAAACACAAAATGGAAACAATTAAAGAAAAACCAAAAAATACTTCCAAAAGGTACAGAAATCCATGCCCAACTCCTATAAATATTTTCAAAGTATTTAATATGTATCTTACGAGATGTGATTTGTGTCTGCTGGTAAGATGATCTGTGCTATTTTATAAAGCAGAGGAAAACAATAAAATATGTTTCTGTCATGCAAGTCTACAAACACTGTAAGTAAAGTTCATATAAAAATTAAAAATTAATAGTTGAGTAGAGAGGAATAACATTCTCTACAAAATGCTCCTTAGGCCACCTTGCCTGTGACATTCTGTATGGCGTCCTTAGTGCACTGTGCTCCGGAAAGGCCACCCCATAGGTGTCCACAATCAGGTGATTGGCTCTTTGAGGTAGACTGTTGACTTGTACTGTGCCAAGTGCCTCAACACCATTGTTCAGTAACCTTCCATGGAGGCTTCAAGGTTGCCAATAAGCCCTATTTGTCAGAGCTTCCTTTGGAACATAAAGAATATTGATTCCTGTCTGTGTAGATTTTCTAGGTTGTTGGTTTTATTGGTGTTTTAAGTTCAGCTATGGTTTATAGCCACATCTCTGTGAACTTACACTAGGGGCCAGCTTGACCTGCAGCTTCCCTGGTTTGACTATAGACTTTTAAAACACCAGCTATAGTTGTGGCTGGGACTATAAATATATTAGTGAAATTTATTAGAGATTTAGCATTGTCACTTGAAGTTAGTTACTTCACTACCCAGGGTCCTGATTATGTGACCCATTGGTAGCAAAATTGATGGGGATAGGGTGTCAGTTTCTTCTTCTTCTTCTTCTTCTTCTTCTTCTTCTTCTTCTTCTTCTTCTTCTTCTTCTTCTTCTTCTTCTTCTTCTTCTTCTTCCTCCTCCTCCTCCTCCTCCTCCTCCTCCTCCTCCTCCTCCTCCTCTTCTTCTTCTTCTTCTTCTTCTTCTTCTTCTTCTTCTTCTTCTTCAAAGAAGGTAGTTCCAGGAAGAAAGAGCTCAGCATAGAAAAACTGAGGCAGGAAAGATAACACGAAGGTGTAAGCTATCAACATAATGCAGAGGCCAGTATGAGTTGCTGTGTTGGTGGTGTAAGCCTAAGCCCAATAAAAATCAAAATCAAATGTGTGGGTTGTTCTTCAAACCCATTTACCTCTTTAGAACACATGGAAGCAGGTACATTAGAGACCTGAAAAATGCAAAATTTCATTTTCTTCCCTGGAACATAATACAACTTCTAACTTGAAAGACCCAAGCACATTATTGTAAAGATCATGAGCTGGACCCTGGCCATGGTTTAGAATACCCCTGAAGACTCCTGACTTTTTATTTTATCATTAAATGACCATAATAATATCTGTCTGAGTAGTATTTTTAAAATAAATATTGAATATGTGTCATCTGAAAGTCTAAAATATGGAATAAATTAGAGGAAAGACACTAAATAATGGAGAGTCAACTGTGAAAAAATGTTTAAGTGAATGTTTTAAGAAGGAGGCTCTTAGCATCCTTACCACATAGCAAGGTTGTGAGTGGGGTGATGAAACTAATTGCTTTAGGGATATGTAACGGTTTGAATATGAATGATCCCTAAAGGCTCTAGTATTTTGAAGCTTAGTCATCAGAGAGTAGCACTACTTGAGAAGGATTAGAAGGTGTGGCCTTGTTGGAGGAAGTGTGTCAGTGGGGGATGGGCTTTATGGTTTTAATGGCCCAAGCCAGACTCAATGGCTTTCTCTTCCTGTTGTCTGTGGATTTGGACATAGACTTTCACCCACTTCTCCAGAAAAAAATATTTGCCTACATGCCACCATGCTTCTTGCTAGAACAATAATGGACTTAAACTAAAAGCAAGTTCCAACTAAACGTTTTCCTTTTTAAGAGCTCTATGGTCATGGTGTTTCTTCATAGTCATAGAACACTGGCTAAGACAAAAAAGGTGACAGGGAAATTTTGCCATTGTTTGTACAGGGTAGTAAGTTCTTTGGAAAATTGTCTCTTAGGGATTGCTTAAATATAGGACAAGATCATGGTAAGACAGGCATTTGGGAATGGATATTCCAGGGTGCCAAGGCTGACTCAGAGAGGAAACTGGGCAAGAGTAAATTAAGGATATTTATTAGAATGAACACATCTTGTTGGCAGTCTGGAAGGGCTTGTCCTTGGGTCCTCTACAGTACCCAATTAATGAGTAAAGAGAGGTGATATGTGCAATAAAGAATCCAGAGAAGATTGGAGAAATACTTTTTGAGTATTCTGTACTGGTTCATTATTGAAGGGAAGGGCTCTGGAGACCATCAAGAAGACAGACATAAGAAGAAGAAAGGAGAACCCAGCCTTAGGCAAAGGGTGGCTCTCAGTAGTAGACAGCGGTCTAGTAAGAGCAGGTGAGTCAGAATGGAGGAGGAAGGACACATCATGAAAACACTTACCCTTGCATCAAGTCTTCCTTAGCTCATGAATGATGGTTCCTGAGAACCTTCTGAGAGAGCGCTTGCCAGCCCAGATTCTCCCCAAGTGCTTTGGTCTCTCATTACCTCCCATTACAGAACAATGGAAATAAAACACTGAAAATAAAAGTCACCGATGGCTTGAATAGATACTGGAAATGGGTGTGAAGATGTGGCTTGAAGCTGGTTTGTTCCCCCAAACTCCTGCGAGGGCTTAACATTTTCAAACCACATGTTAATGATAGAAAAAGCATTGAAACTTTTAATTTCTTTATGGTGTCTAACACTGGGGCTTTTTGAAAAATTATTAGATTAGATGAAATCATTAGATTGACCCCTCCATGATCCTTGTGGTCACTTTATAAGAAGAGAAAGATAGAGAAATACCTGTGTTAATGTAGTTGAGGCAGGGGATTCATCAGAGCCTGAGTATATTGCCTAGCTTGCAGCCTCCAGTGATACTATCAGTTAAACATGCCTTCTTCATTATAAGGCATCCTGCATCAAATATTTTGTTATAATGATGCAATAGGTTTTTTTTTTTCAAAATACCTAACCAGAAGCAATTTAAGGAAGAGAAGTATTATTTTTGCTTACACATCTGGGTGATACATTCTATCATGGTAGGGAAGACTTGGCATAGACCAGGAGGCAGCTGGTCACACTATACCCTTTAGGCAGGGAGCAGAGAATGAGCAAAAAGTGGGTCCTGACTAAGGAATCTTAAGACCCTACTCATGACAAAAGATCTACTTCTGACAATAAAAATCATTTCTGAAAGATGAACCTTTCTAAACCACATCACCAGCTTGGGACCAAGTGTTCAAACATCTGAGCTTGTGGGGGACAAGTTCACATCCAAACTATACCAGGTAATTAAAAGTGAATTAAAATATCATGTACCATCAGATCAGGTAATGTGACTTCCATTTTACATGGGTTATCCAGAGAAATAAGACCAACAAACAGGTATGTTCACTCACACATACATACTTATCTTTCCTCCTTCCCTTCCACCTTCTCTCTTTCTTTTTACCTCTTTTTTTCCTAAGAAGTCAAATTAGCCAGGTATGTTGGTGCACACCTTTAATCCAAGTGTTCAAGAGACAGAGGCAAGCAGATCTCTGAGTTCGAGCCCAGGGTGGTCTACAGAGCAAGTTTCAGGACAGCCAAGGCTACACAGATAGACCCTGTTTCAAAAAAATAAAGGGGGAAGAGAAAGAAGAAAAAAGATATTTAACATGTAAATTAGCCCTACATTTAATTGAACTGGTTTCTTATTTTTCACATAGAAAACATGTGTCTGGCCTCCTAAGACTATTAATTTTTTCCTGAAAGCCTTATGAATGACTGCATAGGTAGGAAGAGAGGCTGTCCCTGGAGAGAAGTCCACTGAAGACCTGGCAGCTTGGTTACTATGGAAAGAAACAGAGCCAGCTTTTGTGCAGGTGATTCTGGGGAGGGTAAGCCATGTGCTGGTTGGTTATAGTATGGAGGAGGTATGGCTGGTGGGTCCCATCTGGTTGGTCCTGATGGCATATTTTCATTAGGTACCCTGTCTCTCCTGATGCCACCATGGTGACTCCTCATAGTTCTGTTTCCAAGAAGGAGCCTCTTCCGGAGAGAAACTAAACATGACCTGTTAGTATGGGGAAGGTTTCTGGGGCTCTCTTGGAGGCCACTGAGTCAGTCTAAAGATGTAACTTTGAGAACCAAGACAGAAGTAGAGAGTATTCCTGTAGTAACAAGTTTCTGACTCATTCTAGATCCAAGGTCTAGGCTCTCCCACAACCACTTAGCCCCAAATAATAACACAAAGGCTTACATTAATTACAAATGGTTTGGCCCATGGCCCAGGCCCATCCCTTGCTAGCTATTACAACTTAACCCATTTCCATTAATCAGTTTTATTGCCATGTGGCTGTGGCTTTACCTATACTTTTATATCTTGCTTCTTTGGCAGCTGAATTGCATCTCCCCATTAACTCCACCGTTTCCCCCTTTATCTATGCTTGGATTTCTTCCTTGCTTCTAAGATGCCTAAACAGTCCCTTTATTATTTAATGATAATTCACAGTGAATAGAAAAACATCCCACATCACTAAAAGGGGAAGGAGAGTGGAGTAAGGGAGAGACACTATGAGCTATCTCCAAGAGAGGAATATGTAAAGGAACTCAGGTAAGCCACAAGTCATGAGTCATGTGGCAAGACATAGATTAATAGAAATGAGTTAAGATTCAAGAGCTAGCTAGCAATAAGCCTGAGCCATAAGCTGAACAGCATGTAATTAATATACGCCTCTCTGTGTTTCTATGGAACTGTGGGTCTGCAGTCTTGACCTTGACCTGAAGGGGTCAGAAAGGGGATGGAGATAGGTCCTCATCTTCAGGTACCTCACACCCAGGTGTTTTGGTGGGTTTCCAACTTGAGAAGGGTTGGGGAACAGTGGGCTCCAGGTCTCTGTCTTCTTACTACAGTCTTCCCTTTAATTAAGTCCTTGGAGCAAATCTTTATAGTGTGCACACTCAGCTGAGCTGCTGGGGCAGGGTGTTTGCTGATCTTCAGAAACAGCCATGCCCTACACAACCTACAACCTAGAGTGTGAGAAGTCACAGAAGACAGCAGGGTACAGGATCATGTAACCTAGCCACTTACACTGTCTCAGTGTGCTTTAAGTCCTATCCTTTATAAAGAGCTTTATCTTCTGGGTTTCCTTCAGGAAGATTATCCATAAGACCAATAAGAGGACAGTAACGTGCAGGACACCAGCTGCAATGCTCACTACCATGGTGGTAATGCCAGGGCGCTCTAAGGAGAAAGCATAAGCCATTACTTCTGTGAGTCTCTATCACAGGTTTATAGCCTCTGCATGTCACCCACTCTCCAAGAGGGTCCCACTCCAGAGACTATGGTGATATATATTTAATAAATAGTCTGGAATATTAGAGTAGAGAGCTATTTATCTAGCCTTTTTTGTTTGTTTTTTTCAGATAAGGCTTTTTGTATAACAGTCTCAGCTATATTGAAATTTGCTTTGTAGTCTATGTTGGCCTTGAACTTATAGAGATCTTCTTGCCTCTGTCTCTTTAAGTGTTGGGACTTAACAGCATGTGCCACCGTTACCTGACTTTTGTGGTTTGGCTCTGTGGGTGACTCTCTTTTGATATTTTAGACTTTTTTTTTTTTTATTAAACATATATCACCACAAAAGACATGTCTGTTCCACAACATGGTCAGACAAGAGAACATAGCCTCAATCCCTATCAGAAGCAAGACCTGTCTCTGTGGTCCCACGTGATACTTAAAGGCCACTGGGTCTGGAGTCTTATTCACAGAGAAGAAGGCTATGTATAATATGCCTGAGGGATCCTAAGCCATCTCACTCTACAGTGGGGATGGAGATAGGTCCTCATCTTCAGGAACCTCACACAGTTATTTTGGTGGGTTTACAACTTGAGAAGGGTTGAGGAACAGGGGGCTACAGGTCTCTGTCTTGTATGAGTCTCAGTATACACTGTTGGCTGGCATTTCATGTAGTTATCTGAGTATCTTACTGCAGTGTCCCTTCAGCTCTCTAAGCATGAATGGGATGCAGAGCTATAATTCTGGAGTTGCATGCCTAAGACCTGTAAGGACATCTTACTTTTTGCCCAAACCCATCAACATCTTTGGCCATTGTCACTCATTACTTATCCCAACCGTTTTAACCTCCAACTTCCCATCCCACCTACCAGGGAAGTCTGGATCTTCAAACTATCACTCTTACAGTTCTCTGTTTCTCCTCTACCGCCTTCATCCAAGAATCCATAATCCTTCCAGACTCAATCTAGCTCAACCTGTTCACCTCTAGTCTGTTAGTACTGACGAGACAGCAATGTTTCATAGGACCATGTCTATCTCAGCAGCAGCTCAAGACGTTTCACTCTGTCCTCTTACAGGACTGTGTTCAGTATGTCCCTCAACAGTTCTGTGTGGTTACTGATAGGACACTGTCCAATTGGTTGCCAATTGAGATTTAAAAACTGCAATGTGGGTGCTGCCACTTTACTTCTGGGAACTTCTAACAGATCACTGGCTTGCCTAGGAACAAACAAATTCATGAAGGATGTGTGGTGCCCCATAGGCTGATAACTGTCATGACCACAGACCTGCTCTGTCTCCATGCCCTAATAATCTCATTTTTTCTTCCAGGAGAAATGACCCCTCACCACAAGGCCTTTGTATCATTTTAACTGCAGCTGTAGCCTCACACTGTGCTGGACATTTTTTTGACAGGACCATGCCAACCATGCCACGAACCCCATGAAGATCATGTCGGAATCTTCAGTTCACAGGCATTACTGCCAAGGACTTGAGCTGAGTGGGGGCTAACACTGCCTGTGGGACAGCAGCACCTGCCTCCACTTCTCTGAGACTCATCATAGGTGTCCTGAAAGAGATAACAGGTACCAGCCTCCAGGACCTTCCCATCTAATGGGAGATCCTCCCACTGTGTGGTGTGATGCTTTGAACCCTGCCTGTCATCCATCTCTTGGTGCAGGGCCAGGTAAGCGTAGGATGCCAGCTTCCCTGCATTACCCAGGTATTCTGGATAGTTCCCCTTCTGTTACTGAGTACCCTTGTCCACAATAGAGAGACCCTTCCCTTTGCAGAGGCACCTGTGGCTAGAGCTCTTGTTACTATAACCTGCCTGCACCAGATATGGGCGCTGTCCAGCCTTACCTGTACTCTCCTCTATGTAGATGGAATAGGTCTTTCTCCAGTCTCGCCGACGCCGAGTATAGGTCTTCCAGCAGCCCTTTGAGTCCTCTTCACTGCAGCTCTTGATTTCAAAGGCTAAACTCATCAGATCCCACATTCACTGAGGCACCTTATTCCATTACTGTTTGTTAAGCACTCAGCACAGGAGCTGGGGAGATGTTGGAGAATGAGTTGGATGGAATGGGGTGGTGAGGAGGATCCAAGGGCAGGAGACAGATATTACATTTACATGAACAGGAAAGGTGCACAAGTATATGAGGGCACACAGGTGTGTTGGGGTGCAGAACTATGCAAAGATGTATGAGTGTCTGGATGTACAAGTGTGCAAGACTGCACAGGTGTCAGGCTACATGGGTGGGTTGGGGTGAAAGGTGTGTGACTACATACTGCTGTATGACATCCCCCAGTGAATAAAGGTGCATTGGTGTATAAGGCTGTGTGTGTGTGTGTGTATGTGTGTGAGAGAGATGTGCATGTTGTATGACTGTATACTTGTATGTTACAGTGTGCTGGTAAATGAGGGTATACAGACATACAGGGCTATGTAAATTTGTCAAGGTGCATGCTATGTGAGTGCATACTGGTGTGTTAGGGTTCAGTGCTGCATCAGTGTGTACAGGTTTCATAGGTGTGCCAAAGTGTCTAGTGTATGTGTGTAGACTGGCATGTTAGGGTGCCCTGATGATTAAGGAGTACAGATATGAAGGATAAACAGCTGTCTTAGGGTACATAGGCTTATTGAGGTTCACAGCATATAATATGTGAGGGTGTTCACATGTAAGCTGGTTCTGCAGTGAGAATCCTAGACACTCTAAGAGGTCAGCACAGCAGTGTAAGTGAGGGCAGAGGCAGACTATGATCTTGGGAGGAGAGGAAGAATAGAACCAGTAGACACTGGATCCAGAGGCCAGAGGGAGGTACAGACTCCCCTCAAAATGAAACTTCCTGCTGTGTCTTCTGGATCTGGCTGAAAACTATGGTATAGTGGCATCCCTAGGGGACTCCCATGTAACCTAGCAATAAGGCCATTGTGGGTGGTTGGGGGCACTCACATGTATCGGCTGCAGCGTGAAGGGAAATGGCCCAGATACTCCTCACACAGTGGTGGATGGTAGCCCAGGTCACACTCACACCTATTAGTGACATCGGCCATGGCCATTGCACTCCACCAATTCTTTGTTCAGACAGCCCTCAGTGGATTTCTGGCACTGGCATGCTGAGCCTGCAAAGCCCTCCTTACAATTACACTGACCACAGGAGCAGGGGCCCCTATCTGGAAAATAGCTGACGTCACTACAACTCAACTTCCTGAAGATGGATGGGAACCAGGAGCTATTCTCCCATTGCCCTCGGTCCTTGCCTGATATTGCCTTGCAGGAAGGACTGTACGTACAACCCCCCTTGCTTCCCACCACTACATGTACCTCCTCACACAGTCCTACAACACCAGGAAAGGACAGCTGGCCAAAGACACAGGGACCATGGAGGCCCCCCACTTCCACCCTACCAGCAACATGGCCATCTTTCAGCCAGATTGGGCCTCCATATGTGTCCAAATAGCTCTTGATAGAGACTGTTATCTGCATTGTCCTCTTAGGACAATGTCTAACCCTCACAGACATGGAGGCCTGCCCAAGCTTGCTGCAGCCATGTGGCTCAGCAAGACTAGCAGCCATCTGTCCATATGTCCTGATGTTCTTCTCAATGTCTCCTGGTGCAAAATGACAAAGTTCATCCCTACTTCCAGGGTCCCTCGTCACTTACTTGGACCACCGCAGACTTGGCCATCATATCGCTCACAGTTATGGTTGTCACAGTTGCAGTATTGCCTATAGATCACCCTGTACCAGATATCACTGGTGTGGCACACACATTGCCCACAGATGCAGTCTCTCAGTCCCGAGCTTACAATGGAGCTGTTGTCCTTCCGGAAAATTCTCTCTAATTCCTCACTACTCTGGCCTTGTGTAAGGCACTCACAGTTTTTCCCAGTGTAACCAGAGTTGCACCTGGAGCAGTGTAGGTAGAGTTATGCCCAGGTTCTTCCCTTTGGGTCCAGTGACATCCAAGCACCTATAAAGTATGGCACACCACATTTGCTCTTTTCTCAATGGTCTCCTGGGCATGCATGGTGAATGGAATGTGTGGTAGGCACTGAGATCCCTTCTAACGTTGTCCTGAGTAGAGTAGCCAAGCATAAGCTTGACTTTGGCTCATAAACAGTCCTTCTGGCAGGCTACTATTACATCATGCAACAGCCCATGTGGGGCAAATGGTGCCCTACTGTGGCTTCTGAATATCCCTGGATGGATGAGACCTTGGCTTTGACCTATCCCATCCTCGGTCCTTGCCTGCTACTGGATCTCTCTAGAAGTGAGAGGAGTTTCCTGTCAGTCAGATCTCTGCCTTGGACCCTTCATGGTCAGAGAGCAAAGAGTAAAGTCAGAACTGCTGAGGAGGATTCTGGCTGGGGAGTGACAACAAGCCTTTTGGGCGTGTGAACTCCAGGCTCCCTGCCATCTCTTCTTACACCATGCAGCCTGGGTGCCCATCTAGTAGCATAATGTGCTGTGGGTTGTCTATGAATATCTTACCTTTTTCATGAGCTGGTGTGCCACAGGCTGGCCACTCTCACATCATCTGTAGACACCTAGTCTGCTGGTTTGCTGTGGGCTTCCTGGGTCCACTTCACCTACAGACACCTTTCCCATTGGTTGCCCTCCCAAGGGCTGTATATTAGCCTCACCTGCAGATGCCACATTCCATGGTACCCTTGTCTCCACAGAAGCTGTTCTGACTCTGGTCCTGGCACAGGCACTGACACTGGGGAAGGACTTGCACAGTCACTATATCAGTGAAGCCCAGGGCCTGGATGACAAATAACTCCTGGATGCATTCTGAAGCCATGACATTAACCTGGAAGGTGACCTTTAGGAGAGTGTTGGGGCTTAGACAGAAGTCATGGATGACCAGGGTTACAGTCCTACTCCTTTGCTCCCAGGGGTGCTGGTAGGGACCAGATTGCTGTCAGAGCAGAGAGTGTCATGTATTCTCTCTGAAGCAGAGTAATGAGGCAAAGAGCTGAATCTTGGGATGGACTATGGACCAGGCTGTAGGAAGGCCAGACCCCCAACCCATAGCCCTCACTAACCAGCACCCAAGCCATGCTGTGAATCAGACTAGGAAGGTAATGTTTATATATATGTATATTAGGAGATTTTATTGTGAGTTTGTGGGACACAGTTTTTCTTTGTGTTGTGCCCATTAGTCCAGTGTGCTAAGATACTAGATTGTCATA